>CM069903.1:31983921-32583921 GCA_036172215.1 Camellia granthamiana | reverse complement strand
GCCTTGGTAGGCCTCTTCTCAGCGGTAGATAATTTTCTCTTGATCTTGGCCAACTTCGAGATCGGCACGGTGCCCTCAGACTACACTTCGATGGCAGTGGTTTTAGCTTTAGCCCTTTTTACGCTCTTTGCCTTGGACTTTGGTTAAGATTGGGATGCGGAGAAAGAATGAACCGACACCACTCCAGGGATATCGGCGAGGAGATCATCTAGAACAATTTTCTCAGCCCATGTCGTCGGCGGTAGCAATAACAATTACTCTAGGGCCAAAATAAATTGCTAGCAGTACAATTGGAGGGTTAGATGGGTCTGTGGTCGATAAAATAGGACCTCGACGCCTTCTGTTACGAGTTCTTCCTACTAGAGCGTTAGTAGGAGCTCGGTGTCGGCGCTGACGCTGAGTTTAAGGAATTAGCTGGGGGGGGCAAAAGTGGACGGCTAGTCAGCAAGATCAGATGTGGAGGCCTGATTTGGCCTTAGAGATGAAGCAACTGGAGGAGTCGTGGCAGATAGAGGAGACTTGCTTTTGCGAAGAACGTCGGGCATGGGACTTCTATATGTCGGGATGTAGTTGAGAAGGAGTGGAGCCTTGCGGAGTTCAATGGAAAGGTCGAGAAGTCTAACTACGTCCTTACAAGGCATGTAGGACTGGCAGAAGTTCTTCTCTGGCCGAGGGATAGCTGCAAGGCAAAAACAAAATATTAGAACAGATAAACAAAAAGACTGCTAAATAAGGCAGTAGTGAAGGGACTTTGAGAGAAGGAACTAAGTCCTTACCCTTGTTATCCTTAAAAACTTCACAGCGCAAAGGGAAAAGATGGAGCTCATCATCTGGCGCGAACTCCCAATTGCCCGAGACAATCAGGTAGTCGTCGGTTGCGCCCTTATTGGAGTCCGGAATGTCGACTATTAGCTTGTACTGAGTGGATCTCATCTTGAGGTAGTATGTGTAGCCAATGTTGGTCTTAAGGCCACACATAGTATAGCAGTACTAGATATCAGCTAAAGTAATTCTGGCATTCTGCCTACGTGCCAGCTCGACAATACTATTGATAATCCTAAAGGAGGTAATAGCCAGCTGCATGGGATTGAGTTTATAATAGTGGAGGACTTCCATGAAGAGAATGTCGAGAGGAAATCTAACTCCGCCCTTAATGATGGAGGCTACGGGAAAGGGCATGTAGTCCTTCCCAGGCATGATAGAGTCATTCTCTCCAGCCAACCGAAGTTGAACGTCGGCTAGAATGGAAAACTCTTGCCTAGAGTACTCTAGTTTGGAAGGGGTGTTTACCCTCCACCTAAATATACCCACAATATCGGCTTAAAACTATTTGGTGTTGAAGTTCAGAGAAAAGTGATTGAAGACCTCAGTTAAACCCTAAAGGGCACTAGGGTGAGGGTTTTCAAGATCGAAAGGGGATTTTTGTTTCAATTTTCCTTAGGCAATTGTTTCTAGCAAATCCCAAACCTCAGTCTATGCAAATATACAAGATTCAGAGGCAGTAATCTACAAACAAACAAGAATAGACAAAAGGCACAGGTCTCCAAAACATGAAACAATTTAAGAATACGGGAAAAACAAAGCGTTGACAGATTCTGGGTACAAACAAGGTCGATAGAAAATGGTGACTGTGTGCTAGGAAATATGTGTTGAGTACAGTAAGTGTGAAGATAGGCATAAGAACAATGGAATTCAAATATAAGATGGCAATACAGATGCAGATAAAGATACAGAGTGAAACATATGGCAAAATTCAAGAGGGAATATGTTGAAGAACATATTCAAAGAGCAGTAAAGAATTGAAGAAGGAAAAGAAAAAATTAAAAAAATTACCGAGTAGGGCGGAAGAAACGACGCCGGAGCAATACTCGCTGAAATCAGACAGTAACAGTCACCGGAGCAGAACAATGAGTGCCTCGCCGGAAACGGTGAATGACGCAATTGCAGGAGCTTGAGAGAACTTGAAAATGGCAGAATGTAGAGAGAGAAAATCTTGAACAAGAGGGAAATTGATTTTGCAAAAGTGAAGAAACGGGGAGAGAGAGAGAGAGAGAGAGAGAGAGAGAGAGAGGAGTTTTTATCAAAAATATGAAAAGGCAGCAAAACATAATGAAATGCTTTAGACGACGTGCTTGTCAGGCGGCGTGGGTAGAAATGATGTGCCCTGATAGCGCATGTCAAGTACGAAGTGATGAGGAAAGGACACATGTATGAAACGGTTGCAAAGGTTGTGCACGACAGCTCATACGCAGTTAGAACTCTTGAAATTCTTGAAGTAATAAAGCAATAACCTCGACTAAAGGAGTGATTTCGGTTGAGATGCTTAAAGAAATTGATTCTTGATTCTTGGTTCTTGGTCCTTGATAGAATGTGTAGTAGAGTCTTGGTTACTTGAAGCTGACGAGTCATAATCTCGGTTAGAAAGATGAATGGATTGTTAGCCGACATGCTATATGAACAAACGATGTAGGTTCCATTACCTCAGGTTGCCAAGGTAATAGAACCTAGGGGACAGTTGTGGGGACATATTTTGTGAATGGCAACACTTGGCTAAGGTGACGCCGAATTATCAGCCGAGGTGCCACGTGGTTTGGTCATGCGCCGAGATGATCTTGGCTAGACCGAGGTTGTCTACGATTGAGCCTAAGTCCATTGAAGTGAGACTTCTAATGGGATTAGGTCACTACTGGTTATAAAAGTAAGGCACTCTCATTGGTCTGAGGTAAGTTCTTTCTTGTGAGTTTAAACACTATTTACTATTTGTGAGAGATATTGTTTACTAATTTGATTATCGGAGTGCTTCCAGGTGGACAAGCCACCGCCGAATTCTTATCTTCTTGTTACAGGTTGTTGGGCTTAATCTATTCTGCTGGTGCTCTCTAGCTAAATTTTTCCTTTTGGTTGTGTGGTCGGAAATCAACACCCACACGTGACATACCAATTTAAGTATAAGTTTGTGACAATATACTCGAGAATTCAGGAAAAACTTTCATGATGTGTTGACATTACTTCTTAGACTGTGTATTGTATGCATGTTTAATAGTTATAAATATCGATATTCAATTTTTGTATGCATGTCAAGAAAGAGTTGAAGCTTCGTGCTTTTGTTACGTGGATAGCATTTAGAAGTTCTAATGCATAGCCATGTGCTTCCATTTTGGGGTAAAATGTCTGAAATTGGTCTACCGGAATACATTTGTTTGGGTCCAGAGTAATTAGATTGGAGTTCCAAAATTTGTGCTCGTGAACTTTTATCCAATAATTTGTTTGGGTCCAGAGTAATTAGATTGGTGTGGCCCTTCTGTTTCTCAATAATAGAAGCTACGTACGACGAATGCACAGTTCAAAGTGTTCTTTAGGCAGAGCAGTGGAAAATATTCTCTACATGAGGTTTGGTTTGCAGAGTTAGTATCCAGTGAACTAGGCCGTCAACACATGAATATTAATTGTATCATATTTCTAGTTGGAATTTGTGTAGGCTTCTATGATGGTATGCTACACAAAGCATTGGCCAACTGAATTGTTGACGGACAGAGAAGTGACGTTGCTAGTAATACTTCTAAACAATGAAGGAATAAGTTTTTGTGTTGAAAACAATTCTTTGAAGGTTTGGATTGATATCAGGGTGGGAAATGTTACAGTTGACGTGAATGCAGCTAAAATGTTGAATGTGCAATCACTTGAACTAGGTTGCTGTATTGCATGATTAATACCTGGTTTGAGAGAATGTCTAGTGATCCCAACAATCAATGTGTATATCCTGTTTAAATCTGCTTTGTTGGTGGTCAAGCCTGATGAAAATTCTTTGAATTTCTCCTACAACATGCTCGATATTAAAAAAAAAAAAAGGGGGGATATCTTCTTCTTAAGTTTTTATAAAATTCATAAAGATGACAAGAATTATCATTCTGTAACATTCATTTATTTTGTTTGACAATGATCTCTTCGTTCAAAAAGTAACAGTAGGGGTGGAACAGCAACAAAATAGGTGAAACTGATGTAGAACCACAGGGTTTAGAACTGAAGTTAAATGTGGCTATTGAGTTTAGGGTTTGGTGGAGAGGGGTTTAGCATTTGCAAGGGAATGTAGGATTGAGTTTTTGGAATAAGAAGAAAGGAGGGGTTTTCTGTGGCTGTTCCTATCCATGTACATTGACCTGTAAAGCTAGCATTCTGTGTTGTCCCCACTTTCAAATTTGGTGTGCTTGTCCGCATGTGTGCTTGTATGTGCATTTGAACTTTATTGAGGCTTATGCTTTCTCTTGAAGAAATTCACCTCTTATCCATATCCTGATTTTTATTTTTTACTTTTTATAACTAGAAGTGCAACTTTGTTTCTTGCACCTGTCAAAACATAAGTTTGAACATCCTCGGTTTTGCTTTGAGCGATTGGAATATGTTGGCCAAAACACTCAGGTAATCACTTTCTTGTTTGAATGTGAGAACGCTAGAAATTCACAATTTTAGACTCACAAATTCACTTACAATGATGTGGCAAAAAAGTTAGGGCCTATATGATTGAAAATGTGATGAATAAAAAATTTATACCTATCATGTCACATCATTGTAGATCAAATTGGTTGACTTTTTAAGGGATCTCAAATATTTTTCTTGAATTTTTGTTAAATTGTTGGCTCGTCAAGGCACAAAGAGACAGGCAATTTACATGTTTTCGCTTTTCTGTTTTACGATCTGTGCTATCACAGTTAATGAGAAAGATATTCAAGCTTCTGTTCTTGATACAAGGATTTGATCTAAAAAGTCAGGTTACTACTCCTGGATGTCCAAACAAGCTAGTTGTTATATTGATTCCATCAACACACATGCACACTTCAATTTGATTTTGTGGTTGTTCGGGTTTCTGAGTTCACTGCACAGGGAGAGTGAGTGAGTAGGTGGTAGTGATGGTGGTCAGGGAGGCATTAGAGGTAGCTTTGGTGGAGAAGAGGAAGGAAAAGAGAGGAGAGGAGAAGGAAACCAAGTGGTCCGCATTGGAAGGGGCAAAAGGTGAGAGGTAAAACTGCATAAAATACCGCTCAATCCGTTAAAATTGTACCGATTTGTATCAATTAGCACTGTTCAATCTGCTAACCGCAGACTAAACTTTAAATTTTATAATCCGTCTTTGAAATCGTTTCACTTTACTATAATTAATATATATATATATTTTAACCTCTAATAAATATCAAAGTAAAAATGAATATGAGAGAGATTTAATATGTGAAATTTATTAGAAATTAATAGTTATACATATGAACAATATTATATAAAATTAATTTGTGTTATATATATGAAAAAGACTATACAAATTAATATTTCATATTATGCAAATAGTCGATAATTGGTTAGAGTATTTTTTTAATCCGTCAATTCACTCAAAATTGTTCAAATTACAATTTATCAATTCGTCGTTGAATTTATAATTTTATTTTTAAACAGTATGAATCGCACCACATGCAAAGAGTGCAAGAAAGGGATGGTTGGTCTAAGGTGAAGGAGAGAGAAACAAAGAGAGGTGTGGTTGGTAGGTACAAGCTGAAAGAGAAAGAGGTGGTATGGTACGTCAAAAAGGAGAGAAAAACAGTAGAGCGAAGAGAAAGATATGATTTTGTTTAAGGGCAAGTTTGAGATTTTTTAAAAAAGATTAAAAGTTAAAATGTTAATACTATTCTTCAAAAATCAACAATTACGGTTGCACAATTCCCAATTCAAATTTTTCCCTACAAATCAATTTTTATAATTTTTTATTACATATTTTTTTTATAAAAAGTCAAAAAGTTAACCCAAACATTCATATTTTCAACCTCAATTTTTTAGTCCAAAAAGACAAAAAGTGCACTTATTTAGAATACCCCAAACAACCCCTAAGAATAAAGCTTCGGACCCCCAGTGGGGGGTGCTGGGGTCCCTTCCCATTGGACTAAAAAATAATTTTTTATTTTTTTTTGGTTTTCAGCCAACCCCAGGCCAACACGTGTCACTGGAGTTCACCCCACTGGGGGTCTGTAGTATTGCTATTTGTTTAAAACGTTTGAAGTGTTTACAATAATCTTGTAATATTTACAAGCTTATGGTATAAAGGCTTGGGTTGAGAAATAGGTTAAAATTTAATTTTTTAATTTTATTTAATTTTTTTATAAAAAAAATGTATAAAAAATTTAAAAAGTAATGTGATTTAAAAATTAAAAATAAAAAAAATTACTTTTTTATCCACTTGTCAAAACAAACCAAAATTATTGGAGAGAATTTTAATCTATATTTTTAGTGTTAGGACTATTTTTATTATTTAAGTCTTTATTCCAACCCCACGCCCTTATCTGGGATTAAAATCAGATTTTACAATCTTATTCCAAGGATAAAACAAAGAGTTAGGATAACTAATTCAATTTTGCCTTTAGTTAACAAACAAAAGTAGGGGGCCTTTATTAGTTCAAGAAAAATAAGAAAATTTTTATTTTCACACACCTAATTAGCTTAAGACATATCTTTTCTCAATATACATTTATTAATTTGATTATTAATTAATTTTTTCAATCCACATACTTAAAGTTACAATTACAACCTTCACTCATAAATTATTGTACGCACATCACTAACCCTCTTCTTCTCACACACTTTTGATTAATCTTATTTCTACATTGACTCCCCCACGCCCTTGAAGACTTTAGTTTGAAGTGAAATTTCCTCTATTGAAGACTTGCATAAAAGACCTCCATTGAAGATCATTGTAAATCCTCCAAAACAATATTGAAAGTAAAAAATCTTTTCAATTTCTTATTATATTTATTATTTTATTATTACATTTATCATTTTTAATCCCTGCAAACTCCATTGGCATAAAGCATAAATTATTTCGATCTATGTGCTCTCTTTTTCTGAAGCAATGTAGCACCTCCCTCGGTGTTGCTACCCATTCAAAATAAGTGCATCACAAATCCATTCCTTTGTAAACCATTATGCTAAAATATGAAAATGACAGTATATTTCCATTTAATTATAGAGAGCGGTACAGAGATTTGGAAGATGTAGAAACGGCTTTGGTTGGTAGTTCAAAAATTAGTGGCCCTAATGGCCCTAATTTCCATATAAAGTAAAAAAAAAAACAACAAAGTAAAAAAAAAAAAGAAAAAAAAAAACAGACTTACCCAAAAAGGAAATTAGGGCCATTAGGGCCACTGTTTTTAGGGCCACAAAACATTTTTTATGTAGAAATATAAACCTCGTTTGTTGCGGAGACCAAATTAGATTTCAAGAGGGAGACACTCAAGGGCAGACTACCTTGCCCTAGAGATAAAAAAAGACATTTTAGGCTTCGTTTGGCAAGTAATTTTTTTAGTTAAAAAGTCAAAAAATTATTTAAAAAATTAAAAAATTAACAATTTATATCAAAAAGTCAAATATTCTACTTTCTCTTTATTTTTTGCACATCTTTTCGTAAAAAACTAAAAAATTATTTCAAACATGCTAATTTTTTTTTACATTAGATTTTAATTAAAAAGTCAAAAAATTACTAAAAAATATTATTTCCCAATGAGGTTGCAAGTCAAATTGGTTTAAATTGGTTTTTCCTACCTTCTTACTTCCAATAATAAGAAGAATATTATTAAAAATAACAATCGACAGAAGCTCATTGTCAAGACCTATCGGTCTTAATGGAAAAATAATAGAAAAATTAAAGTTTAATTTTTTTAATTCAAAAAGTGTATATTAAGATTTTCTTATTCTTAAAAAATATGTGCAGAAAATTTTTCTATTATGAGTGTTGATAAATGTCTATTATAATCATTTTTATTTATGATATAATTATCATTAAATTAATATTTTATTAAGTGTGTATCTTGAACTAATTAAATATGTAAAAATAAAATTTCTCAAAAAATAAATAAATAAACAAACAAACAAATAAACAAAAGTGAAGTTGTCTTGACCATTTTACCCGTTGTACTGACCATTCCTTTCTTATTAATTTTATCTATTTTTGGTTCACTCCTACATTGATGGTCTTTCTTTTTTAATTTTTGGAAAATTGCTGAGTGGACTTTCATATAAATAATTATAGATTCATTAAAAAAAAACTTATGACTTTAATTATTAATATTAATAAAATTTACCATTTATCTATAATTATTTTTTAGAAATACACTATTGTGTAATTTTTTTTTTTTTTTAAGTCTTTGCTGAATATAAAGCATTCGTTTGAGATGTGAGTTGATTTTTTAGTTATTTTAATCTAAAGCTAAAAAGCCTCAAATAGACTTTTTTGACTTTTGTGAGAGAAAAAATAAAATGATTATGGTTTTGATGTAACATTTTATCTTATTGACTTTTTAATTTATTTTGTCTTTTTGTAACTATTTTTGCTTAAAAAGTTGTGGAGACATATTTTGTGAATGACAGCACATGGCCAAGGTGACGCTGAAGTGTTAGCCGAGCTACCACAGGGCCTAGTCACAATGCCGAGGTAATCCCGGTTAGGTCGAGGTTATCTGTGGAGATGCTGGAATCCGAGATGAGCGAATATGGAACAAGAGTACTAGAACAGAGAAGGATCTCGGTTTGGATAAAGATAAAACTCTTAGGGAGTTTATCTCTATCTAGTTAAGAGTCCAAGATGAGCATTGAGTCTAAGTCTATTAAAGTGAGACTTCTACAGGGATCAGGACAGTGCTGGCTATAAAAGCAGGGCACCCCCGTGAGTCTCAGGCATGTGTGATATACTGTGAGTAGTAAGTTCTTTCTTGTGAGTCAAGCATAATTTGCTGTCTTTGAGAGATATTTGATTACTGACTTGATCATCGGAGTACCCCCGGGTGGACGAACCACTGCCGGATTCTTATCTTTCTGTGATAGATTGTTCGGGCTTAATCTATTCTGTCGGTACTCTCCAACTAAGTTCCCCCTCTTGGCTGTATGGTAAAAAATCAACACCCACAATTTGGCGCCGTCTGTGGGACGTAAGGAGAATAGATGGCCAACGACAAGCAGAAAGAAAAGATCAGGGACGATGTCCCATGTGGAAGTGGTAAACGTGTTGATCCTAACATCGAGAAAGAAAATCATAATGAAGGAACACAGGACCAAAATCCCGGGGATAAGGACATCGGCAAAGATGGAGACGTCTCGAAGAAATCAGGCCGAGATGAGTATTACAACGAAAGCGACCTCCAGGTATGGAAAGATAAATGCCTGAGGAGGGACGACAAGATAAAGGGAATGGTCAACAAGTTGGCAGATCTACAATCGGTTGTTAACTTCATGATGCAGAATAACGTCACGCAACCACGATTCCCATTACAAGACACGCCGATGCCAGGGGCCAAGACTGATGCACAGAAAATGGGGCAGAAAACAATCCCAACGATTCCGCAGCATGGAAAGGAAAAGGAGCCCTCACATCAGCATTCATGGGATGTCAAGCGATGAGAGTCGGTCAGAGGTAACTCGCAGAGGACATCTCGTACCAGGGGAACATATATCAAAGAACCCCTGAATATCTAGGGGAAGGGCCTGTGTTTTGGCACGGTGAATGAAGAGAAGTCCAAAAGGACACATAACAACACCGAGAGTAGCGTACCAAAAAGACTGAAATTCGTTGGCAGCCGAGCTCCTGGTCGGACTAAGGAGGATTTGAGGGACTACCTCTAAAGGAAGTGCCAGAATGCCAAGGTCACATCCTCCGTCAAGCTGAAAACGCCGTTCTCAGTGGAGTTGGATAGGTTTGAGGCCCTAAAAAGGTTCCATATGCTGAGGTTCCAAATTTATGACGGTAAGTCCTATCTAAACTTTCACGTCGGCTTATATCTGAATTCAATGGCTTTGTATACCGAGAACGAACCGTTGCTGTGCAAGGTATTCCCCTCATCCTCTGGGGAAATTGCATCGGATTGGTTTCACAAATTGCCGAAAGGAACTGTGAAGAGTTGGGAAGGCTTGGCCAAGATATTTGTGGCCAAGTTTGTTACAAACAAGTTGCAGCTACTAAGGGTAGACTCCCTAATGGCTCTGAAAATTAGCAAGGGTGAAGGCCTCAAGGCTTATGCCAAGAGGTATTATGAGGTGTTCAACCGAATACCGGGATGCAACCAAGAATTGGCAGTCGTGTCTTTTAAGAACGGCCTGGAAGATGAATGCCCACTTCAAAAGTCACTGGCAAAAACTCTACCAAAGAGTATAGAGGAGCTTATGGCACGGATTGAGAAATATACTAGAACAGAAGAGGACACACCGGGAACGAAGGCACCAAAACAGGAGAAAAGGAACGGCTCTGTGACGCCCCAAAATTTGGGGACATCATAATAAGGTTTAAAACTTAAAATCAATTTTCTTAATTAAAAATCCTCATCAATGTTGCCTCCAAATTTACCATCATCCATTAATTAACAACACCAAAACTAAAAGTTCTCAAATTACAACTCCAGTCAAACTTAAAACTTTGTCTTAGTACACAAATAAATAAAAAAAAACTAGAGAAAAACTAGAAAACTCAGAAAAATGGTTTATGGAACTTTTGCACCCTTCAAGCTAATCAGGGTTGAATGTTGCCTTCCAACACCTCGATGTTTCCTTCGGTTTCTTCAGTATCTGGCATGAAACGCCAGGACAACGAGGATGCCAATGAGCGACGAACTCAATAAGATACTAAAACCCGAAATACTTACCCCGATAATAATACCTACACTGAATAATGCGTAGTAACAGAATAACATGTAGCATTTAATAAGCATAATAGGAATGCCATCAGTTGAAATAATAACAATAGATAATAAATAAATAAATAAAAATGACAAATAGAGGCAGTATTTCATCATAAGGAAAATGTCCACTTTTCTTTTTAAATTTTCATGGATTTAGTTTATCAGATAAGTTTAAGTAACTCCTCGCGGAGCACTATTTCCATTCAACCGCTAAGCAATGGGGACGGGCAATTCTGACTACCCCTTGGTCAAATATTCAAATGTTACTTACAGTAACTACCAATGATGCCCACGCAGCAGGGTTACATACCCGAGTCGTGACATCACGGTCTGCCCCAAGGGAACGGTCTATGTTGTGACGCCTGCACCACCAACCTTATATCGCCTACAGTGATAAGAGCTGAAATACCTTCCCGTGCCATGTTAGGGTTCGCAACTCACTTGCGCAAGATTCTAGACCGGGCTCACCCCATCACTTTTACATTTTAATGTATCATTGGTTAAATTTCGTGTCTCTTTACTCATTGAGATATTCACAATAATTCAAAATTTAATTACCAATAATGTTATATTAACTCATTAAAATCCGAACATAAAATATTACACATGTCACACAATAATAAACAATTGTACAAAATTTAAATAAACAGTTTATTTAAACCATGGTATGAAATAATAATTTAGATACAAAAAAAAAAAAGATAAATCATAATTACATACATGCATGGACTTTTAATCTACAAGATTAGATTAGCACAATATTAAATAAACCACAATACACCCATACATGGATTACTAAGTTACAATATTTGATGAATTAGACCAACACAATAACTGATTTTTATCCAAATAAATAATTGAAGTGATGATCTTAAATCTATCCAGAAATTTTCAAGTTATACCTTAGGTAATAAAAATTATAACTAAATTATTTATACAGTTCTAAAATTCGTGAAAATGTACAGAATATTCAATAAATATGTTTAGGTCATTTTTCAGAAAGAATTTCCCAAAAATAAGTTATAAATAAACAATTGAAGAGATAATTTTTGATTCCTCCTTAATCTGTCAAAATTTTCAGAATGTATATCTTGCAAATAGAATTATAAATAAATTACTTATACAACTCTAAAATACATATAAATCTACAGAATACTCAATAAACATGTTATGGTCATTTTTCAGAAAGCATTTTCCAAAAATAAATTATAAATAATTCTTAAAAATTTCAAGAGTGTTTATGACACAGATTTATTACAATTTCTTAAATTAATTCTATACTTAAATTTATAAATCAATTCCATGATCTAAAAATTTATTATGCAACTAGACTTCTCAAATTTCATTTTTTACTTAGAAATTATCAGATTTGGTTTAATATAAAATTTTTAATGATTTTTCAAACACATAATAAAATCTGTCTATAGCTCCAGATTTGGCTAAAAATCTGTATAAATTTGTAAAAAACTTGATAATTGTTGAAAAATTTTGTGGATGAACTAGACATCATTATCAACAACTTTGTAGAAGAAATAATCTTCAAATTTTGAGTATAAAATTGTCTAAAAATTCATACAACTTTCTGGCAGATTTAAAAGACCAAATAACATCTTCAATAATCTTTTTAATGACATAAACAACACATGCAAGTCCAAATTCCACAACATTATCATGATTTTCAGACTACCAATATTTGATGTATCGTCATAAATTTTCATACAATTATAAATAAAATTCTACCTACAAGTTTAGACATTTTATCATATGTATATAATCTGAAAATTTCAAATATATAAAAAAAAAATGAGAGGGTTGAGAGGGTTTTTTTACTATGTTAGGTTGCTAACGATTTATCGTCCGAATTTGATTTATGATTCTGATCGTAAGATATGACTGTCCTAGCTCCATGATCGTCTTGTTAAAATTTCACATTAATCGGACGCGATCTTACCGTTGATCTTCCATTGGATTCTCTTAAAACTTTTAGTTGTTGATCATCATCTTAGACTTAGAATTTGAAATATCTAACCCCAAAAATGGATTCTACACATTGAAAAACCTAAGGACGGCCATCTCCAAAGTCATAGGACCACTCGATTAACCTAAAGGTACTAGGATGCACCGTAGCACCATGGGCCGAGAAACGCTGGATAAAATTCAATTCATTTTCTCCAACAGCTGTAGCATGCACGAACAGAAGACCCAGAAATTTAGTTTCAATGTCACCAGTTCAAATGCTTGTATCTTCTTCATCGTAACTTCGTTTTATCTTATTTTTCTATCATTGGATTCACCTCACGGCCTAGTTTTTGGTTCATTACTCACACGCCTCGTTCCGTCTCTTTTTGCATGCCATAGGATCTCCAAAATTTGACGAAAAATAAGATTATTTTCCTACCGTCTCGGACATTTTTTTCTAACCATCTTTCGGACCCCATAACTTTCTTAATTCTTAACGGTTTTACTTCATTCTTTCGCCAATCTCTTCAACTTACTTCGTACTTCATCTTACATGGCCTATTTTTCTCACTTCTTCCCGGAATGGATGGTTTTGGCATGCCGAAAGTAAGCCGAAAATCAACTTTTGAACTTCAAAATAAACTTCTCTAACTTTGTTTCTTTCTCCTCCATCTTCCTTCTTCTTCTCTTTCTTTACCTACAACACTTTGTCAATGGTGGTTCTAGATGATAATAGAAATAGGTGATGGTGGTGGTGGCGGTCCGACAGTGTGCCGGTGGTGGAGAAGGTCGCGGGTTGGTGATAGTGTGGGTTAAGGCCGTGGCTATGGAGGCTGGGGAAAGAAGGAAAAACATAGATAACGAAGGAGAAAAAGAGTTTGGAGAATGAGAGGTGGAGAGAACCGAGAGAGATAGAGAAAGATGAAACAGAGAGGGAGAGAAGGATGAAACTGGAAGTGAAGCCAAAGATGAGGAAATGTGAGGAAAAATTAGGCTCAATTTATGATGAAGACAAATTAAAAAGAAGGGAGGTGTATAGCTTGCATGTCCACCACATTTTCTTTACAGAAAATGATTGCACGTGGAAGGTGGGAGGTGAGAAAACATGGGGAGCAAGCCCATGGTTTTTGATTGGATTTTAGTACAGAAAATATTAGGTTGTAGTGTATTTTGATTATAAAAAAATATAGAGAAAAATATAATAAAAATATCATAAGGTTTAGAAATTAATATTGAGTAATAATATAAAGTCAAAAAAATATTTTATTTTGAATAAATATTCAGTATAAAAATATACAGACTATTAAATTTAAAATATTGCGAATAATTATTTAAGAAAATTAAAAATATATGTTATTTTTATTATATAAAAATACGGGGTTTCACAGGCTCGCCGAAGCGAGGCCGAGGTAATACCGATTTTAACAAGTAAGAAACAAGGCTGAGGGCTACACAAACAGTTACCATTGTGTTCCAGATCCTAGTTTACAAAGTTCTAGAAAGGATCAGGAACCAGTCGTATTATAGAGCGCCGGAGAAAGCCCCCGGTGAGTTTATGGGAAGGAGCCTGGGGAAGCACTGTGCTTACCACAATAAGGATGAGCACCTGACTCAGGGGTGCAGAGCCCTGAAGACACACTTGGAAAACCTGGTCAGCATGGTCACTTGAGGAACCTAGTAGATGAGGCCAAAACGAGGGAAGAGCATGCAAGGCTTCCCCAGCACCAGCGGCCCCACCACTACCACAACCACAGCAAGTAGAACCTCGGGTGATCAATGTGATTCACTCGAAGGTTAATGAGAATGATATGCGAGGAGAGATTGTCATGACCCAAACCCACCCTTATAGGTTTAGTACCGTAACCGGCCAGTAATCCGTGATTACCGAAGGCCTGCTTAACAGTAAAGACAGTAATACAGAGTACAGGGGCTGGCGGAAGCCAAAACAGTAATAAAAAATGTCTAATGAGCTGTGACAGCTTGTATGCAAAAAGACTTTTCTGTAACATATTCACATTCATAAGCAAAACATATCTACACCATATGTACAACATTCGGGTTAAGGACCAAATCCCTAATTAGCACAGTACAGTATAAGTCTTAAACAGTATTACAAAATAGAAGCAAAAGGGGAAAATCTAAACACCCCCAAACAGCTTGGCTCGGTCACACTTGGAACCTCGAGGTAAGGCACAATGGTTGGCTTGACAAAAAGGGAGTTAACCCTTCACTCTTAACTCTGATCCGGTGCATGGACACCTATATATAAATATAAACAGTGAGCTAAAGCCCAGTGAATAACAAATGCGTAAAGGAGTTAAGAATGAATGTCCTTTCAGTCATTAAACAGTCATTTAGAAACCACAGCAGTTATATGTGGTACATTCTATAGCAAAACAGTACAGTAGGTCTTAACAGACCGAACAGTCAGTTGATGGCCATCATAACAATAAACAGTAATGGTTCCAAACATGGGAACCGACAGAGATCTCTGTAACAGTAGCTGTAACAGTAACAGTAGCAGTAAATTGCTATGGATGCCACGAATACAGTTTACAAATAGGACAAACATTCATTCATTAAACAATAACGTTTCAGTAAGCAGAACAGTTGATCATTCAGAAAATATTCATAATTGAACATATCTTTACAACATTATTACTCACAGAGCACTGGGCTAATAGCAGCCAAAGAGCGTCCTCGGATGCTAACCCTACACAGTTACAGAACGAAACACACACCAAGTTACACACTCGGGAATCAACAACTTAGTCCCTATCCTGACTCGGTGTGGTTCTACATCAATAACCTCATTAAGATGCCGTAAACTAGGCCTAGGAATGCCTAGGATGAAATGAGGATGCAAAGATGCACTTTAAAACACTATTCAAAATTTTCAGAAAACAGGGGTCTCGCTCGAGCGTGGCTTTCTTCGCTCGAGCGAGCTTGTCAAAACAGTGGGGTCGCTCGAGCGTGGACTTCCTCGCTCGAGCAGTCTGTAAAAATGCAAAAAGTGCTGGATGTTAAAAATCCCCGCTCGATGCTCGCTCGACGCTTGCTCGAGCGTAAGACACAGTCCTCGCTCGAGCGTAGGTTCTCTCGCTCGAGCGTGTGTCTGCGTTTACCAAAAACATGAGAGCTTGCAATCTACGCTCGAGCGGAGCTCTGAACAAAAGATGGTCGCTCGAGCGTGGAAGCCAAAATCTGGAATTTTCAGATTTGCCTCCCAAGCTCAAACCAAGCATTCAACACCTCAAAACTCAACCTCTTGGGCCCATTTTCTGGAAAAATACTTTAAACCCATAATATAAGATGTTTTGAAGATCAATTTGTAAAATCAAAGCCCAAAGGTAGTTCAATTAAACACAAATCCAAACAAAACTTCATGAACATAATGTATATGTAACATGCAAGTGTTCAATTGAAATCAAAGCTTCAAATACTTGGTCAAATGAGTCAATTCACTCAAAAACATGATGAATTCATGGACCATAGCTAGAATATAGACATGCATGTGAGGATTTCCATGAAATCAACCTCAAGACTTCAATATAAAGACATGCATGCATGAATTAGCTCATAATTCAACTCTTCAAATTAATCCTTGACTTTAAACTCTAAATTACCATGAACCTTGCAAGATACAACTCAAATTCACAATGAAGAAGGTGAAATGTCTACCTTAGGTCTTCAATTTTAGGTATAGAAGCTCAATTATGCAATCAACCTTCAAATCTTCTAAGTTTCCAAGCAAAACTCTTGATGAACTCTATTTTCTCCTATCTCTCTCTCTCCCACGGTTTGGCCTAAGAAAAGGATGAGATGGTGGTGCAACAATTGATATGAATCACACTCCAAACAAAGCTTCTAAGGTGGCCCACTAAGTGGTAATTTGGTAAATAACTTGAACTAATGTGATTTAACATTATTTAATCTAATTTAATCATTCCCAATCAAATTTAAATTAAATCTACCATAAAATCACATAAATTCTAACTAACATATAATACAAATCAATTTCAGATTCGGCCGCCGATAAGGCCTTCAATTTGCAGTTCGAACTTAAAACATGAACAGATCAATTAAGTAATCAACAGATAGAAATGCGTTTAAAACAGTATACTCATGCGATCAGTTTGGGATTTCATCCTCATCAGTTACTTATCATATTTAGTCACAGTTTAGCAGTAATTAGAGGTGAGGGTTGTGATAGTCTTCCCCCCTTCAAAGAGTTTGGTCCCCAAACTCGAATTACCTTCATTTTGGTAGAATACTGGATTCAGGGGAAATAGTTCAGGATACCGTTTCATCATATCGTCTTCTCTTTCCCAAGTAGCATATACGCCACCATGGTTTTGCCAGTCCACTTTCACTAACAGAATTTCTTTATTCCTCAACTTCTTGATTCGTCGATTTACAACCTGAATAGGTCGTTCTTCATAAGTGTAGTCATCACTTAGCACTACACGAGTAGGCTTAATCACATGGAAGGGATCCCGAAGATAATCCCTCAACATCAAAATATGGAAGACACTGTGTATATGCTCCATTTCAGGAGAAAGTGCTACTTGATACGCTACCGGATTTATCTTCTCAATGATTTCATACGGCCCGACATATCTCGGCGTTAGCTTACCCTTAACTCTAAAACGAGTCTGTCCTTTCATTGGTGTTACTTTAACAAAGACATGATCACCTACTTCATATTCCCTGTCTCGTCTTCGGACATCCGCATAACTTTTCTGTCGGCTTTGTGCAGTTTTCAATCTTTGCTGAATCAGTTTCACTTTTTCGGTGGTTTCCTGTACAATCTCGGGCCCAAGCAAAGGCCCATCTCTAACTTCTGCCTAGCAGATAGGAGATCGACATTTTCTGCCATGCAAAGCCTCGAAAGGCGCCTTACCAATACTCGAGTGAAAGTTGTTGTTGTAGGCAAATTCAGCTAAAGGTAGATCACTTTCCCAATTTCCCTGGAAATCAAGAACACACATCCGCAGTAAATCTTCCAGAGTCTAGATGGTTCTTTCTGACTGGCCATCTGTCTGAGGATGGTATGCACTACTCAGTTTTAATTCGGTACCCAATGCTGTTTGCAGACTTTGCCAAAATCTCGATGTGAACTTCGAGTCCCTGTCAGAGACAATGGACACAGGCACTCCATGCAATCTAACAACCTCATCAATATAAATTATAGCCAATTTGTCCGCATTATAAATTGTTTTGATAGGTAAAAAGTGAGCATATTTAGTCAGTCTATCAACAATAACCCAAATTGAGTCCATATCTTTACTGGAGCGAGGTAAACCAACAATGAAATCCATAATGATATGTTCTCATTTCCATTCCGGTATTGGTAAGGGTTGTAGTAAGCCTGCAGGTCGCTGATGTTCAGCTTTAACTTGTTGGCAATGAAGATATTTCGATACAAAGTCAGCAATCTCTTTCTTCATTCCCGGCCACCAGAAATTCAGTTTCAAGTCTTGGTACATTTTCATATTTCCTGGATGGATAGACAGTTTCGAATTGTGGCCCTCTTGCAGAATTCATCTTTTCAGTTCAGAATCACTCGGTACACACAACCTTCCCTGGAATTTTCAACACATTGTTCTCAAATTTAAAGTCCGGCCTTGGTTTGGACTCCCGTTCATCAATGACCTTTTTCAAAAAGTCATCATGTTGCTGTTTCTCTTTAATCTCCTCAATCAGTGCCGGTTGATCAGAAATAGCTGCTAAGGTTTCACCTTGTTCACGCAAAACAATCTCAACTTCAAATTTTTCAAGGTTACATAGCAATTCTTTCTGCCCGGTGAGTAAACAGGCTAAATTTCCAACTGATTTCCGACTCAGTGCATCGGCAACGGTGTTAGCTTTCCTCGGATGGTACAAAATTTGCAAGTCATAATCTTTTATCAGTTCTAACCATCTCCGCTGTTCAATTCTTTCTGTGTGAAGAAATATTACTCTTGTGGTCTGTGTACACCTCACATGTTGCCCCATAAAGATAGTGACGCCAGATTTTCAATGCAAATACCACTGCGGCAAGTTCTAAATCATGGGTCGGGTAGTTCTTTTCATGCGGTCTCAGTTGTCGGGAAGTATATGCAATAACTTTACCATTTTGCATTAAGACACATCCCAAATCCTTATAAGAAGCATCACTAAAAATAGTAAATCCATCCATACCTGAGGGTAGGGTGAGAATCGGTGTAGTCACCAGTAGTGTCTTCAGTTCTTGGAAAGCTGATTCCCTCTGATCGGTCCAGTCAAATGGTTTTCCCTTTTGAGTCAACTGAGTCAATGGTAGGGCAATTTTGGAGAAATCTTTTACAAACCTTATGTAGTACCCGGCTAAACCCAAGAAACTGCAAACTTTAGTAACATTTGTCGGTCTAAGCCAATTCACCACCACTTCGATTTTCTGTAGGTTAACTGAAATGCCATCCTTACTAATCACATGTCCCAAAAACATAACATTATCAAGCCAAAATTCACACTTCGTCAGTTTTGCATACAGTTTCTGTTCTCTTAAGGTCTGTAAGGCAATTCTTAAATGATGTTCATGTTCTTCTTCACTTTTGGAGTAAATCAGAATGTCATCTATGAAAACAACTATAAATTCATCGAGGAAAGGTTTGAAAATTCTGTTCATAAGGTCCATAAATGCAGCAGGTGCATTAGTAACTCCGAAAGGCATAACAAGAAATTCATAATGTCCATACCTCGTTTGAAAGGCAGTCTTTTCAATGTTCTCTTGTTTGACTTTCAACTGGTGGTATCCAGATCTAAGGTCAATTTTAGAGAAAACCTGGGCACTCTATAACTGGTCAAACAAATCGTCAATACGAGGCAATGGATATTTGTTTTTCACTGTTACCTTGTTCAGTTCACGGTAGTCAATGCAAAGTCTCAGTGAGCCGTCTTTCTTTTTCACAAACAAAACTGGAGCGCCCCACGGTGAAGTACTGGGCCTGATGAACTTCTTATCCAACAGTTCTTGCAGCTGAATTTTCAATTCTTTCAGTTTGGTAGGTGCCATTCTGTAAGGAGCTTTGGAAACTGGCTGTGTACCCGGAATCACATCAATGGTGAACTCAATGTCCCTGTCAATCAAATCCCCTGGCAAGTCATTTGGAAAAACATCTGGGAATTCTCTGACTATAGGAATACTGTCCACATTAACTTTAGCATCAGTAGGTACAGTCAATATACAACATAGATACCCTTTACATCCCTTCTTAATCAGTTTAAATGCTTTTATGGATGAAATCAGGTATGGGGGAGGTACTACACCAATTCCATTAAACACAAATTCAGGCAGTCTAGGTGGACGGAAGACAACTTGTTTTGTTATACAGTCTATGGTAGCATGATATTTTATTAACCAGTCCATTCCCAATATTACATCAAAATGGTCGATGTTCAAAGGCAGCAAATCAATATACAAATGTACATCCCCAACAATAATTTCGCATGTAGGGTACATATAAGCACAAGTCATGGATCCCCCAACAGGTGAAGATACAGCTAACAAATAATTCATGGGTTCCAACAGTCTATTCAATTTTCGTGAAAAAGCATGCAAGACATATGAATGTGTAGACCCCGAATCAATTAGAATATAAGCATTTTGAGCACAAATTGAGAGTATACCTAACACAACGGTCTCGGTATCCTACACATCTCCCGGTACAAGTGCGAACACTCGGCCTTGCCTCATAGGCTCTTTTTCGATAGCTTTGGGGTTGGGTTTTGGTGGGGCAGTTGATGCTGCTGCGCTTGCTGCAGCTTTACTATTGCCTTGGGAAGTGGAAAGGCAATCTTTAACTATATGGCCTACCTTGCCACACCTGTAACAAGCACCAGAAATTTTATAACAAACTCCTTTATGTCTTTTCCCACATTCAAAGTAGGGTGGTATTAAACCACTTCCCTGGCTAGAACTGGTCGTTGACCCTGTATTTTGCTTTTTGTTCGATGAGTTATTTCGACCCTTCTTAAACTTAAAACCCCGTCTCTTATCATGCCATTCAGTTGCTGGTATTTCAGTCTGTTTTAATGCTTCGATATTTGACTCGGCCATTATTGCTCGGTCAAGAACATCCGCATATTTCAGTAACTTTAACACATTCATTCTGTCAAGTATCTCGACATTAAGCCCACCCTCAAACTTTCTGGCCTTTTTATAATCTGTATCCACCATGTGTGATGCATATCGGGCAAGTTCAGTGAACTTTGATTCATATTCTACCACTGACATAGTACATTGTTTCAACTATTCAAACTCAGTCACTTTGCGATCCCTAACACACTGAGGAAAATATTTCTCAAAGAAGGCTCCCTTAAACTGAGCCCAAGTCATAACATTGTCGGTGTCACGGACAAGCATCCACCACCGTCTGGCCTCTTCTTGTAAAGTAAAGGTAGCCAGCAATACCTTGTGTGCCTCAGAACACGGAAACACTTCAAATAACTTCTCCGTTTCTAGCACACATGCTTCGGCCTTTAATGGTTCCAGGCCTCCCTGAAAGGATGGTGGTTTCATTTTGCTGAACTTCTGTGTTAGAGCAATTATATCATCATTAACATTCTGCTCGGGTTGTACTGGAGGAGGTGGGGGCAGTTGATTCTGTTGTTGTTGCCTTAAGGCCTTAGTCAATAGTTCAACTGTTCTTTCTAGTCTTGCCATTCTGGCATCAGATGATTCTGTTTCATCGGCATTCCTTGCATTGTCCATTTCACTATATGCAATATAGTAATAATGAACATGGGAATTGCTTACTTAAACACATGAGCACATTAGCACATATATTCATGTCATGGCCACACACACTTTTTCAATGCTCATGCAATGCCCTATTCGTTTTTCTAGGACACCCTATAACTCATTCAAACACGTGTGCGCGGTATAACTCGTGGTTTGATATCGCTCTGATACCATTCTGTCACGACCGAAACCTGCCCCTATGGGTTTAGTATCGTAACCGGCCAGTAATCCGTGATTACCGAAGGCCTGCTTAACAGTAAAGACAGTAATACAGAGTACAGGGGCTGGCGGAAGCCAAAACAATAATAAAAGATGTCCAATGAGTTGTGACAGTTTGTATGCAAAAAGACTTTTCTGTAACATATTCACATTCATAAGCAAAACATATCTACACCATATGTACAACATTCAGGTTAGGGACCAAATCCCTAATTAGCACAGTACAGTACAAGTCTTAAACAGTATTACAAAACAGAAGCAAAAGGGGAAAATCTAAACACCCCCAAATAGCCTTGGCTCGGTCACACTTGGAATCTCAAGGTGAGGCACAATGGTTGGCTTGACAAAAAGGGAGTTAACCCGACACTCTTAACTCTGATCCGGTGCCTGGACACCTACATATAAATATAAACAGTGAGCTAAAGCCCAGTGAATAACAAATGCGTAAAGGAGTTAAGAATGAATGTCCTTTCAGTCATTAAACAGTCATATCAGCTATTTAGAAACCATAGCAGTTATATGTGATACATTCCATAGCAAAACAGTACAGTAGGTCTTAACAGACCGAACAGTCAGTTGATAGCCATCATAACAGTAAACAATAGTGGTTCCAAACATGGGAACCGATAGAGATCTCTGTAACAGTAGTTGTAACAGTAACAGTAGCAGTAAATTGCTATGGATGCCACGAATACAATTTACAAATAGGACAAGCATTTATTCATTAAACAATAACGTTTCAGTAAGCAGAACAGTTGATCATTCAGAAAATATTCATAATTGAACATATCTTTACAACATTGTTACTCACAGAGCACTGGGCTAATAGCAGCTAAAGAGCGTCCTCGGATGCTAACCCTACACAGTTACAGAACGAAACACACACCAAGTTACACACTCGGGAATCAACAACTTAGTCCCTATCCTGACTCGGTGTGGTTCTACATCAATAACCTCATTAAGATGCCTTAAAGTAGGCCTAGGAATGCCTAGGATGAAATGAGGATGCAAAGATGCACTTTAAAACACTATTCAAAATTTTCAGAAAACAGGGGTCTCGCTCGAGCGTGGCTTTCTTCGCTCGAGCAAGCTTGTCAAAACAGTGGGGTCGCTCGAGCGTGGACTTCCTCGCTTGAGCGGTCTGTAAAAATGCAAAAAGTGCTGGATGTTGAAAATCCCCGCTCGATGTTCGCTCGACGCTCGCTCGAGCGTAAGACACAGTCCTCGCTCGAGCGTAGGTTCTCTCGCTCGAGCGTGCGTCTGCGTGCACCAAAAACCTAAGAGCTTGCAATCTACGCTCGAGCCAGCATCCCTTCGCTCGAGCGGAGCTCTGAACAAAAGATGGTCGCTCGAGCGTGGAATCTTTCGCTCGAGCGTGGAAGCCAAAATCTGGAATTTCTAGATTTGCTTCCCAAGCTCAAACCAAGCATTCAACACCTCAAAACTCAACCTCTTAGGCCCATTTTCTGGAAAAACACTTTAAACCCATAATATAACATGTTTTGAAGATCAATTTGTAAAATCAAAGCCCAAAAGTAGTTCAATTAAACACAAATCCAAACAAAACTTCATGAACATAATGTATATGTAACATGCAAGTGTTCAATTGAAATCAAAGCTTCAAATACTTGGTCAAATGAGTCAATTCACTCAAAAACATGATGAATTCATGGACCATAGCTAGAATATAGACATGCATGTGAGGATTTTCATGAAATCAACCTCAAGACTTCAATATAAAGACATGCATACATGAATTAGCTCATAATTCAACTCTTCAAATTAATCCTTGACTTTAAACTCTAAATTACCATGAACCTTACAAGATACAACTCAAATTCACAATGAAGAAGGTGAAATGTCTACCTTAGGTCTTCAATTTTAGGTATAGAAGCTCAATTATGCAATCAACCTTCAAATCTTCTAAGTTTCCAAGCAAAACTCTTGATGAACTCTATTTTCTCCTATCTCTCTCTCTCCCACGGTTTGGCCTAAGAAAAGGATGAGATGGTGGTGCAATAATTGATATGAATCACACTCCAAACAAAGCTTCTAAGGTGGCCCACTAAGTGGTAATTTGGTAAATAACTTGAACTAATGCTATTTAACATTATTTAATCTAATTTAATCATTCTCAATCAAATTTAAATTAAATATACTATAAACTCACATAAATTCTAACTAACATATAATACAAATCAATTTCAGATTGGGCCGCCGATAAGGCCTTCAATTTGCAGTTCAAACTTAAAACATGAACAGATCAATTAAGTAATCAATAGATAGAAGTGCGTTTAAAACAGTATACTCATGCGATCAGTTTAGGATTTCATCCTAATCACTTACTTATCATATTCAGTCACAGTTTAGCAGTAATCAGAGGTGAGGGTTGTCACAGAGACCCAAAAGGTGAGGCATTTACAGCATGTGTATGAAGTCTAGCAAAAAAGACTTAGGACAAACGAGTACCAGGGACCGATGGTGTCCTTTACTGAGACAGACCTAGACATAGTGCAACATCTACACAACAATACTCTAGTAGTGACCCTCAAGGTTGGAGAATACCAGGTAAGGCGTATTCTGATCGACCAAGACAGCTCTTGTGACATCATGTATATCAGATGTTATAAGGAGCTTGGCCTTCACCGAGATGATTTGGAGCAGTCCAATAGCCCAATGGTCGGGTTCAATAGAATGCCGATACGACATGACCCTTGGGAGCAATAAATTTGAAGGTGCAGACAAGCACCAGGATGGTAAGCACAGAGTTTACAGTAATTGACACCCCCTCCCCTTACAATGTTATCTTGGGAAGGCCATGGTTACATACAATGAAGGTTGTTCCCTCAAGCACTGCACCAGCTGTTGCGATTTTCAACTGAACAGGGGATTGATGAAGTCAGGGAGGATCAAGTGCAAGCAAAGAATTACTTCATGATAGCAATGAAATCCAACTACAGTGTGCAAGAGGCAGAAAAAGTGGAAGTTGAGGATGAGGACATAGAAGTTCTAGACGATGTCGGCAAAGAATCGGTCGAGAAGAGCGAGGAAGCCTTAAAGAAAATTCTGGTCCAAAAAGGAGATGAAGTGCGCTTCTTCCTTCTCGGCTCAGGCTTGGCCGAGGCTAAGGAAAATGAGTTAGAGGCTTTCTTACGGGCCAACATAGAAGTATTTGCTTGGACGCCATATGAGATGCCATGCATTGACCCCGAGGTCACAAGCCACATGCTCAATGTAGACAGGTTGGCTAAACCTGTCATCCAACGAGCGAGGAGACCAACATTAATGCATGTTAAGGCAGTTGAAGAGGAAGTGGACAAGCTGTTGGAAGCCAAGGCTATTCGGGAGGTGAACTACCTTACTTGGCTATCCAACACTGTGGTAGTGAAACAAAAGAACAGCAAGTGGAGGGTTTATGTTGATTTCACCAGCCTGAATAAGGCTTACCCCAAGGACAGTTTTCAACTATCCAAGATTGATCAGTTAGTAGATACCACTTCAGGGCATGAGATGATGAGTTTCCTGGATGCTTACAGTGGATACCACCAGATAGCAATGTATCCCCTTGATGAGGAGAAGACTATATTTATCACCCCAAAAGGGCTATACTATAGAGTGATGCCTCTTGGGTTAAAAATGCAGGAGCAACCTACTAGAGGTTAGTGACCAAGATGTTCAGACATCTAATTGGCAAGACAATAGAAATATACATTGATGACATGGTCATGAGGGCCAAATAACCTGGGAATCATCTGGTTGACTTGAAAGCAGTTTTTGATATCCTAAGAACATATCGGCTCTAACTAAATGCTTCAAAATGTGCATTTGGAGTTGGGTTTGGTAAGTTGGTACTTGGTCACCGGAAGGGGCATCGAGGCAAACCCAGATCAAATCAAGGCCATTCTTAGCTTAAAGAGCCCGACGTCAGCTAAGCAGGTCCAAATTTTGACCAGCAAGGCGGCAGCCCTAAACAGGTTCATTAGCAGAAGTTTAGATAAGTATAAACCATTTTTTAGTTTGTTAAAGAAGGCCACAAATTTTTTTTGGACAGAGGAGTGTGAAGTCGTCTTGGCCGACTTGAAAAAATACCTGACAACTACTCTAGTTCTATCAAACCCAATACTTGGAGAAGAATTGTTCTTATACTTGGCTATTTCAAAGCACGCAGTGAGTGCAGTGATAATTAGAGAAAAGAAGGGAGAACAAAGGACAATATATTATGTGAGTAAAACCCTAGCAAGTGCAGAGACCAGGTACTTATCCCTGGAAAAATTGACACTAGCCCTGGTGGTGGCTTCGAAAAAACTAAATCACTGCTTCCAAGCCCACAAGATTGTGGTACTGACTGAACATCCTTTGAAATCCCTGTTGCGGCAAGGAGATCTGACAGACAGGGTAGCCAAATGGGTAGTAGTGTTGGGGCAGTATAACTTGGAGTTTAGGCCCAAAACAGCAATTAAAGGCCAAGTTCTAGCCGACTTTGTGGCCGAGTTCACCTCTGGTGCCATCCCACGTCGGACTTTGGTGAGTTGCGGCTTGGGATGCCTAGAAGAGCAAGACGAAACCCAACTGGGGCCCAAGAACCCCACTATAGCAAAACAAAAAAAAAAGAAAAGAAACCAAAGTCCTGCAACATTTACATCGACGATTCCTTCCGTCTGTTTGTTGATGGAAGCTCAAATCGTCAAGGAGCGGGTGCAAGAGTAGTGTTGGTATCGCCAAATGGGCGAATGATAGAGCATTCTATTCGTTTGGGATTCAAGGCCTCAAACAATAAAGTAGACTATGAGGCACTGATTGTAGGGTTAAAATTGGCAGCAGCAATGGAGGCCGATGAAGTGGTAGTCTTTTGTGACTCCCAACTCATTATGAATTAGGCAACAGGCGAGTATGCAACCCGAGATGAACGAACGATAGCCTATGTTAAAGAGGTTGTCAGATTTCTTTCATTGTTCCAAGATTGCCAGCTACAGCAAGTTAGTCGAGATGACAACAGTCACACTGACGTCTTGGCTAATCTAGCTAGTGCAATAAAATCGGGTGAACCAAGGACAATCATGATTGATTACTTGACGGGACCAAGTGTGGAACCTCTAATAACAAAATATAAGCAATGTGTGTGGAGATGGGTCCAAGTTAGATGGATGCAATAGTGATGTTCCTTAGGGATGGCAAGCTGCCAGACGACCGAAAAGAGGCACACAAGACCAGATTGAAGTCGGCTAAGTTCAGCCTAACAACAAATGGCAATCTCTACAGGAGATCCTTCATTGGACCCCTTTTGAGATGTGTACATCCCTTCCAGGTTAAAGACTTTCTATATGAGATTCATGAAGGAGTCTGTAGAAGCCATGTTGGGGGCAGATCACTCGCTCATAAGGCCATCACTCAGGGACCCGGATACTAGTGGCCCTACATGCAAAAGGATGCTGAAACATACGTTAAGAAGTGCGAGAAGTGTCAAAGGTTTGCACCGTTGATATATCAACCAACAGCAGATTTGAACCCTATATCTAGCCCTTGGTCATTTGCCTAGTGGGGCATGGATCTTGTTGGACAACTACCTCAAGTAACTGGGCAAAGGAAATTTTTGCTAGTAGCAACTGACTACTTCACAAAGTGGGTAGAGGCTGAACCCCTTGCGAAGATTCGAGATATTGATATAAAAAACTTCATATGGAAGAACATCATCACTAAATTTGGGATCTCAAGGGTAATAATAACAGACAATGGTACACAGTTTGATAGTAAACTAATCAAAAGCTTCTTTGCAAAGTACAAAATCAAGAACTACTACTCCACTCCAAGTTTTCCTCAGAGCAATGGTCAGGCAGAAGCATCCAATAAGACTATCTTGGATGGGATCAAGAAGAGGATAGAAGCAGCAAAAGAGAAGTGATAGAAGAGTTGCCCAATGTGTTCTGGGCATATCAGACTACGCCGAGAAGATCAACTGGGGAGTCTCCTTTTGCCATAACTTATGACACTGAAGCAGTTATCCCACTGGAAGTCGGCATTCCTAGAATCAGAACTCAGGGAGTGGAAGATGGGACCACTGAGGCATTCTTAGCCCGAGATCTAGATCTATTTGAAGAAAGAAAGGAGAGAGAAGCAATTCAGCTAGGGGCATACCATCAGTAGTTTGCTAGGACTTACAACAAGAAGGTCAACCCAAGAGAGTTCAAAGTTAGGGACCTCGTCCTAAGGAAAGTTGTCAGCAACAAGAAGGATGCTAAGGAGGGCAAGCTCGGCCCAAACTGAGAGGGGCCTTATAGAATCATCTCAGTTGCCAGCAGTGGGGCGTATCGGCTCGAAAACACTTATGGCAAAGAGTTGCCAAGACCCTGGAACACTTGCAATCTGAAATTTTTTCATCATTAGTTTTTTCTTTTTCGAAGTTTATGTCATAATTTTATTAGCCAAAGTAATAATAAAATGCTAGTTTGATTTTTGTGAATTTGAAATTTGTGCGATAGGACTAACCAGTCTTATGACAATGTTTCCAAATGAAACATGACGAATAATTTATATTTATTATATGGTAGAGTTGAATTATACTTGCATATAACAGAGTTGAACTAAGTTGGCGATGTTTCTGAATGAAACATGACATGACGAATAACTTAGACTTATTATATGGTAGAGTTGAATTATACTTGCATATAATAGAGTTGAACTAAGTTGGCGATATTTCTGAATGAAACATGACGAATAACTTGAACTTATTATATGGCAGAGTTAAATTATACTTGCATATAATAGAGTTAAACTAAGTTGGCAATGTTTCTAAATGAAACATGATGAATAACTTAGACTTATTATATGGCAGGGTTGAATTATACTTACATATAATAGAGTTGAACTAAGTTGGATTAACCTAGACTTGCCATGTCGGCAGAGTTAAACTCAGAATAGAAACTAAGGTCGAACAACAGAGAAAATAAGGTCGAACACTTCGGCTAGTCATTGTTTGAATCTGACTTCGGCGAAAAGCCATAAACGCATAATATGAACTTAAGTGGAACTTAGGTTTACATTAGGGGGGCAGGGAGCAGGAATAATAAATAAACTTGAGAGCTTGACACTTGTTGAAATTTTTAGAACAATTTACAAGTTAAAGTTAGCTGAGGTAATGAGGAAAGATGTAACCTGAGGTATATATTACCCGAGATGACCAACCAGGTTGTCAAGTTTGGAAAGGTTGGAATAGTGAAGTCTTGATAGAAAACAACAAGTGGAAGTAAATAAGCAATACTTGACTGAATAAGTTTAAGAAATAGCACTTGTAAAAATATTTCAAAATATTTTTAAGTGTTATTCCAATTATTGGCCGAGACAAACATTCAAGGTTTATATCTGAGTACTCTACCCTGAAGCGATTACACAGTTAAAGTGTACTTTAAAGAAATGCAAAAATATTATAAGTATGGAACGTGCATAGAAGGAAAGCAGTAAGCATATATGCATTCAAGGAAAACTTGTTCATTTACAAAGACAAAAGAAGGCACGCCGGCCAAATGAAAACCAACATTGGTCAAAACAAAACAGAAGATTACATTGTTCATAACAGTTCAAAGTAAAGCAAAAAATCCTAAGTGTTGGAGACTTGGGCATTGATCTCAGAATGATCAACTTCAGGTGTGTTGACCTCGGTTGGCAATGTGGCTTCCTTCGACGTCGAACCGCTATTTTGGCGTTAATCTCCTACAAGGTCTGGTCCAAGCTTTTCTCGACTGCCTGGACCTCGGCCTCAAAAGTTGTTTGGGAGAGGCACCCTTGGATACCAAGTCTTCCTTCTCATCATGAGTCAAGTCTAGGACTTGATCATTCAATGTTGGAGACTTGGCCCCAATAGCGACCCCCTCATTTTCTTCGGCATCCTCTGCGTTGGTTTCTTCTTCGTCTGCCTCACCGTCTGACTCTTTGGAAGTCGGAGGGAAAGGCACTTGGAGTTTGCTGATATCTCGGAGGTCGGAGTCCATAGGGATATATAATTTGTTAAGAACTGCAGTCCAGCTGAGGTAGAAGCCTCGGTTACAGGCTTAGTTAACTTGTTCTTCATATGCATCACGGACGGCAGCCTGCCTCTTTGAGAATGCTTTCTCGTCAGCCGCCTTGATCTCGGCCTCTTTTGTAGCCAGGGCTTCTTAGAGCTCCGGCTTAGCCTCAGTAGTTTTGGTCTCGGCATCCTTGATCTCGAACTTAAGTACCTCAGTCATAGCCTCGGCTGCCTCAACTTTTTCCTCAGCCTGGTCTTAGGCTCGTTTGGCTGTCTTGGCCTGATCCAACAAAACTTTGATCTTGGCCTCGGCATTGTTTAGTGAGGAGAGGAAGCCAGCAGCTTCCTGGGTCTTGTGCACCAACTCTTGTTTGAAAGCCTCGGCTTTCATGGCAAAAGAATAGGCATGTTGGATGGCTTGCAAGGAAACAAGCAAATTAGTAAAATTTCAAAGTGTTGAGCATTTGCAGGAAAACAAGAACGATACAAGTGCCGGGTACTTACAAGAACTGAATGTTGCATCATCAATGCGAAATTTTCATATTCATTGATCTCGGCCATGCGATTGAGATCAGTTGGAAGTAGCACGATTGTGGAGAGAACGGCGCCGATCTCAATGCTGTCGATGGCATTATCACCAGCCTTCATTGGCTTGTCACCAATCATGATAGCAGAGGCCCAGGGTTCATCAGCTTTGAAAACAGTTGGGCTTGCTATGGCTTTGGACCTCGGTTTCTTCGACCGCGAGGTATTGGATGGCTCAGTCTAGGTAGGCCTTTTCTCGGTAGCGGTGGGGCTTTTTTTTATCTCAACCAATTTCGAGATCGACACTGTGTCTTCTGACTCCACTTAGGTCATAATGGTTTTTGCCTTAGCCCTTTTTACCCTCTTTGGTTTTGACTTGGGATGAGATTTTGATGGAGAAGATTGAACAGTAACCACTTCTAGCAAGTCGGCCAGGAGGTCCTCCACAATGGCTTTATTGCGGCCCATCTCGTCGGCTGTTACAACGACGGTGACTCTGGTGCCAAAATGGATTACTGAAAAGGCAATTGGAGGGTTTGCTAGGTCGAATGTCGATTTCTCAAAATCTCGTTGTTTGCGACGTCGGGTTCTGCCTGCAGGGACGTTTAGTGGAGCTTGACGTCAGCATCGGCGTTGGGAAGGTGGAATCAATTGGGGAAAATATGTAAATGTAACCTCCACTGGATTTGAAGAAGAGGCCTGGTCTAGCCTAGGTAAGGAAGCAACTGGTGAAGTTGTTGCAGAAGGTGGGGTCTTGCTTCGACGGGAAACGTCGGGTAGGGCCGACCTGTATATTGGGATATAATTGAGTAGCAGAGGGGCTTTGCGCTGGTCGACAGGCAGGCCCAACAGCCTTTTGAGGTCTTTGTTGGGGAAGAAGGACTGGCAGAAGTCTTTTGATGATTGAGGGAGGGCTACAAAGAGCAAAAAGCAAACATTAGAACAGATAAGAAAAGTAAAGTGACAAAGTCTTAACAGAAAAGTTAACACTTAATCATCTCCAGCACCCTTGTTGGAGTGTGGGAGGTTGGCTATGATTTTGTAGGCAGTGGATTTGGGCTTGAGGTAATAAATGTGGCCTTTCTCAAACTTTATGCCACATATAGTATAACAAAATTAGATGTCGGCTAATGTTATCCTAGCTTTTTCTCGGCGGGCTAGGGCGATTATACCATTGATAACCCTATAGGAATTGATGGCTAGCTGCATAGGGTTGAGTTTGTAATAGTGGAGGACTTCCCTAAACAGAATGTCTAAAGAAAACCAAAGTCCATACTCAATGAATGCGACAAACGGGGAAGGGCATGGAGTCTCCATCAGGCATGATAAAGTCCTCCTCCCCAGCTAACCTCAAGTGGATGTCGGCTGGGATAGAGAAGTCCCGCCTGAAGTGCTCGAGTTTTTCTTGAGTGTCTACCCTCTACCTGAACATACCCATGATGTCGGCTTAGTAAAGTTTGGAGCAAGATTTCGGGAAAAAGTGACTAGCATGGGTCTAAAAACCTCGACTAAACCCTAAATAGGCACTAGGGCATGGATTTCGATGACCTAAAGGGAAATTGTTTCAATTTTTCCTAAGTATGAGTATTCTAAAGCAAATCCCAAACCTAGGTCTACAGAAACAAGAGTCAAGGGCAAGAATCTGGAAACCAAGCAAGAAGATCAGAAACCAAATATGATTTAGAATCAAGAAGCATCAAAGGCAAACAAAATTCAAGAATAAAAACGAAGCAAAAATGTAGAGAGAAGCGTAGATATGGCAAGAACAATGCTAGACATTCAAAAACACAAGTATGAGCAATACAATGAAATGTAGTGATTCAAAACACAAAACAGAAAGAGAACATAATCAATAATGTAACAATGTGGCAGACACAGTGGTAAAATGAAGATGATTCAAGAACATGGAAAGTCATAAACACTGAGTGAGTGTGTGCAAAGTGGCGAACTCAGAGAATTGATACATTTAGGAAACAATACCAATACATGTAGACAGATTCAAAAGAGCAAGAACTAATTTGCAATGTCCAAGTATGGCGAATGGAAGCACAGAATAAATTCATGAACAATAAAAAAACTGACAGAAGAAATAAAGAAATCGGAGGACTGACCAATTAAAGCCGGAGTCAGATACGTCGGAGTCAAACGACTTGAATGATTAAAGTCGAATAATGAAAGGTGCGCCAGCGGTGACGGAAAGCGTAGTTGCAAAGCTTGAGAGCTTGAAAAATAGCGGATTGAAAAAGAAAATTTAGAGAGAGAAAAATGGAGCACAAAGAGAAATCAATTTTGCAAAAGTGAAGAGGCAAAAAGAGAGAATAAGAGTTTTGTCAAAAATTCGAAAAGGTGGCAAACCATAATGAAATGCCTAGGACAATGTGCCTGTCAGGCAACGTGGGCAGCAACGATGCGACCCAATAGTGCGTGTCAGGTACGATCCAGTGAAGAAGCGATGTGTGAAGGAAACGGTTGGGAAAACTGTGCATGACAGCTCATGCGCAGTCAAAACTCATGGAATTCTTAAAGTAATAAAGCAAAAACCTTGGCTAGAGGAATGATCTCGGTTAAGATACTCAAAGAACCTGGTTCTTAGTTCTTGATCATTGATAAGGATGGACAGTCGAGTCCTGAGAACTTGAAACCGACGAGTCATGATCTTGATCGAAGGAAAGAATAAATTTTAGCTGACATAATATATGAATAAGCAATGTAGGTTCTATCATCTCAGGTTACTGAGATAATAGAACCTAGGAGGTAGTCGTGGGGACATATTTTGTGAATGACAGCACGTGGCCAAGGTGACGCCGAAGTGTCAGCCGAGATGCCACGTGGCCTAGTCATGATATCGAGGTAATTTCGGTTAGGCCAAGGTTATCTACGGAGATGCTGGAATCCGCGATGAGCGGATATGGGACAAAAATCCTAGAACATGGGAGGATCTCAGTCTGAATAAAAATAAAGCTCTTAAGGAGCTTATCCCTATCTAGCTGAGAGTTCAGGATGAGCATTGAGCCTGAGCCCACTGAAGTGAGGCTTTACAAGGATCAGAACAGTACTGGCTATAAAAGCAGGGCACCCCCGTGGGTCTCAAGTATGTGTGATATACTGTGAGTAGTAAGTTCTTTCTTATGAGTCAAGCACAATTTGCTGTCTTTGAGAGATATTTGATTACTGATCGTTAGAGTGCCACTGGGTGAACGAACCACTGCCGGATTCTTATTTTTCTGTGACAGGTTGTTCAGGTTTAATCTATTCTGCCGGTACTTTCCAACTGAATTTCCCCTCTTCATTGTGTGGTTAAAAATCAACACTCACAAAAACTTATGCCAAACATAGCCAAAATGTATTCTTGTTGTTTATTTTATTATTCTTTATATATTTGTGTGAGTGATTTTTTGATCACACTGCCTATCTTAGTGATTCAGCTGTAGAACACAAGCAGAATTGATGGCACAAATAACAACACAAAGAGATTAACGTGGTTCGGCAAAAATGCCTACGTCCACGGAAGGCCGAGGTAATTCACTATATCAAATGAACAGTAAGAATTACAATTCACTCTCAGTAATTCTCTTTCTCTCTTTGTTCTCTAAGTTTGTAATTGTAAATGTTACAATTAGCTTGTTGTCTCTCAATGTCTATCAAAGAGTCCCCCTCCAAATGTTATCCTCCATCTCCATATATACACCGGAATAGAGATGGAGAGGTTACCAGCTTTTGAGCTGGTTTGCCAGCCCACTGTTGCACTTTTGGCAGCTTTCCAGGTAAAAGCTCTTTATTATTTCACATAGCTTCTAGTGGCCTCATGGCCATCTCACATGGCCTCAAGGCCAGCTAGTATGTGAGATGATGGCCTCATGACTTTCTTCACATGGCTGGACATTCATCTGATCAAGATAATATTTTATATAGGCAGGTATGATCGATCTAGCAATAACCTCGGCTTTATTCTTCTGCGGGTAGCTCGGCCTTTGCACGTTAAGCCGAGGATGGAGACTTTTATATCGAATTAAGATGTCTTCGGAACTCACCTCGGCAATTACTAGAGTACCTTGGCAGAACTTTACTGTGACACTTGGCACCTCGGATGACACGTCGGCGCCACCTTGCCACGTGTTGATACTCAGAAATATAACCCCACAATATTGTTATACTTGTCTTGAGTAATCCCACCTGTCTAAATAACTTTTAATTTTTTAGGGTTAACTGCAACATTGTTTTTTATTTTTATTTTTATGATTGAGTCTAAATATATAATTTTATATTATTTAACCAATAATTAACCTCTATAATTATTCTATTTTTGTATCGGAAGTAAACAAATGGAGTGTTAAATTGTTCATTGGTTTAATAGTTGCTTGAAAACGAAGCATATTAGTAATACCAAACCGAAAAGGATAGAACAAACCAGACAAAAAGAAAAGGGCTAAAAAAATGGAAATACTACATACAGCCGTCAAAAATTAGGTAGACGAAGTCGGATACCTTAACCGCCGCTTACAAAAATGGTTGGTTAGTGTGTGAGAGAGTCCTTGTAGACACCTCGATCAACCGAAGTGGGACCCACGCCTCAACCACAATCAGATGCAAAGCATAGAGAATATGCCTTGCTCTGCTCTTCAAAATCCCTTTCTCTCCGCCCCTTCCCCCTCTCTCTCTCTGTCTCTCTCCATCATCGTCAAAGATCTCCACGACTCTATACTCTCTCTCTCTCTCTCTCTCTCTCTCTCTCTCTATACATGGAGCTTTTTCAAGAACTCATGTTCACTGTCGGTCTATCTCTTCTGGTCTTTTTCGTCATCGCCAAGCACTTTTCAATGGCGTCCTCTTCTGATCCTGCTGGAGACAACTCCGTGTCGGTGTCGGTTATCGGCGTCATCACCGAACAAAATCGTCCCCAAAAATCGGTGGTTTGGGACTCCCCAAGCGAGAGGAGAGTTTGCTTCGTCGACGAAGCGGTTGAATTTGATGAACTTGTAGAGGAGCCTAGGGCTGAAGCTGTTGGATCGCCATTAATATGTGGCGATGAGGAGGTTGATGATGGCGAGGAGGTTTTCGAAGAATTCTTAAACGTTGGATTGGAGAATGAAGATTTGAGAGCCAGTGTTTTTAGGGAGGAGGCAAAAGGACAAGTGTTGAATGAAGAGAGAGAAGCTGTCGGTGGAGTTGAGTTTGAAGCAAACTTGTTTGATGAATGTTCTAAGTGGGAGAAATTTCGCGAAATCGGAATAGCATCGGAGGATTTGGTTGAAAAATGTTCTGAGAAGGCCGGGGTTCGCGAAATTGGGATAGAATCGGGAAACGATGGAGAGAGCGTGGCAAAATTTGAGGAGGTTAGGGTTTTGGAGAGTGAAGATAATAAGAGGAACGAGAGTGTCGATGAGATTTGCGGCAAAGAAACAGGGTTTTTCGATGATTGGGAAGGGATAGAGAGAACGGAGTTGGAAAAGCGTTTTGGTGATGCAGTGGTGTTTGCTGGTTCTAAGAGCAATGCTGATAGAATTTCAAGCCTCGATAACGATAGCAAGATGCAGCTATATGGGCTTCATAAGGTTGCCATTGAAGGGCGCTGCCGACTGCCACAGCCAATGGCATTGAAGGTCTCTGCTCGTGCAAAGTGGTAGTAAGCTTCGCCTCTAATTATTGAATATAAGGGTTATAAATTACCATTTTTACTCACTATGCTTACCAACTATAATTATTCTTAATGCTGAGAGTTTATGGGCTACAGTAAGATTGTGTTGAAATAAATATTAAATACACAAAATAACGCTGATCATGAAGGTGTAAAAGAGGGATTAATTTTTGGGGACTAATAAGTCCTGTGATAATTAATGACATTTTTCATCCAATCCTATTAAAAAAGTTACTAATTGTTAATTTTAAGTGGCAATTTGAAAATTTTGTTACAAATAATGTCACTAATTATTAGTTTTAGCGACAAATTATAAAAATCGTGCTAAAAACAAATCACTAATTGTAAATTTTAGGAACATGTATAAAAAATTTATTTTTAGCGATAATTTTACTGATAGGACTTGATGGGAATTAAGTCCAACTATTAGGACTTATTGGTATTTTATCCTTAATTTTAAATTGGTAAACGTATTTGATCAGGGTGTAGCATTAGAACAATCAAGCCTAGGCTCATAATCAAATTATATCCCCAATGGGTTCAGTGGCCGAACCAAGATTTTGGCTTGAGGCCAACATTAAGCAAAAACCTGAGATTTGTGCGGTTTCACATGCTTATTTCTCATCCATTTGTGTAGTCATGGACTAGAATTTGAAAAACTCTCATATCTATCCTTACGATTAATTTTCCATTTGATCAAAAAGTGATTTAAGGCCTTCCAGTGGCAGAGAATATAATAGGGGAAAATTTGTTTATTTCCTTTTCTTTCTTGGAAGTTGTCTATTTGATTCATGACTGCAACCGTGTGATTGGTGGCTTGCTTGGACATGGGTGGGAGATGCTTTGAATGCATTGCCTGCCTACCAAGCACAATTCATACACATTTTAGCACAAACTATAATGTCTCTCTTAATGTTTATGTTTGTGATAAAGTAATGGTTTTCAATTTATGTATTTAATCAATTAATGGACTGGTGTGTTTAGAGGTAGAGGGAGATCATAGAATGACATTATGTATTTTATGTGGCCACTGGCTACCGACTCCCTTGGGTTGTCATTCTAGGATACTTTGGAAGTTAATTTAAATGTATTTTTTGATAAGGGACACTCTGTTCTCATTTACTCCCTTCTTTTTTTATAGGTTATCCTTTTAACCAATATTGCCATAAGCAGTTAAGTCCAACTGCTCAAAAATTTTTGATATATGGGGAGAACTCAGGGTTTATTTTCCTTTTTTTCTATCATAGCTTTCCCAATCACAAAATATAAGTTGCGCTAGGTATCATACAAAAGGAACTTTGCTCATCATTAGTCATGTTTTAGTATGTAATTTGGCTGTTAGTTTTTGATAATAGGATTTGAGGTTCCTTTGTGTAATTAGTAACTACTGAAGCACACTGGTTACATTCTGCTAGGAATGCTTGGCAACAGCTTGGGGATATGAACCGAGAGGTGGCTATGGAGCAATATATTGCCCTTATGTCAAGAAGCATTCCTGGGTGGATGGGAGGTGACACAGAAGTATTTTCCTTCAGCATCTAGCGCTACTTGTCTTTTGAGTAATTTTAACCAAGGAAGATTAATAATTATGTTTCTGTAATTACTCTTGCCACAGGATGGTAAACAGGTTTCTTCAGATGCAGGAGCATCTACAAATCTACCTTTTAATTTACACAAGCTAGTTGGCACAGAAAATGAAAGGTAAAAATTTGTTCTCTTGTTCTGGGTTTATCAGTAGTAATAGGCTTAAGATTGATTTTTGTCTCTTTGTGTACTCTTAATTATTTGTCGTTATTTCTCTTGCCTTTCCTGCAGTATGTCAGAAGAACGTAAACCTTGTGATGGAGGTTGTGGGATGATTGGGGTTGAGGGTTTTGAGGGTTCAAACTCCGTAAACAGAGTATGCACATGGATTCATTTGCTGTTGTTGTATATTTTCTCTTGAAATTTATTTCCTTATAGTTTCACATTGAAGATGAAATATCCTGGTTAGATAAATTTGCAATTTGATATTTGTGTTGTAAATTGTCCATGCACTGTCAGTCTCTTCTTGAAATGCTTATTAGAATTCCTTAGGAAACAACTTAGGATAAATTAGATCATTCATGCCATAGCTTTAGACCGGTAGTTCTCTTCATGGAATTTCATTCACATTTTCTGTTACAGTAATGGGTAGTTCACTGTATATCAATGAATTGCCTTCAATATGTTTTCTTTGGTGAGACATTTCAAAATTGTCATTGTCATTGCCTTTAAGTTTTTGTAAATCAGTTTTAGATAAGAATGTAGTAGCTCCAAACAGTATATCTGTTTTCTTTATTTCTGATGAAACTTTTTATGACTTATGGCATCTTGTGTTTCATCTCACTGTTTATTTGGCCATTATTATCAATTGTTATGCTGCTGCTTTGGTGTCTCTCCCTATTCTTTTCTTGTTTTATGTCTTCTTTGATGATACTTTGCATCTATTTCCATTTTCTCATGGTAATGTGTAAAATTTGAACATGATCCAACCCTTCATTCAACTATATTAACATCCAAAAATAAATGCTTAGTTCATCAGATAAAATAAAATTATATTTTATCTATGTTTTCTCTTCAAGTATGATATAGATGCTAATGTGGCTACAACTTCGAAATTTTTGTAGACCTCATTATTTTGAAAATTGTTAGTGGGATCAATAAACCCTGTTCTCAACTGTGTGGCTGGGCTTTTGTGTTAGACAAAAGCCTTCGCAAGTTGGCCATATTAAATAAAGCTTCATCTTGGGCCATACCCTTCACTAAATTATATGACACAACTTTTCTCAGTACCTTTCTCCAATTGTTTTGGCATTTCTGTTTTGCTTCTACCACCTTCAATTTGAACCACAATCTTTTTTTTCTTTTTCTTTTTTAATTTTTTTTTTAAAACTATTTATTGCTGATGGAATGCCTTGCACTTTCATCTCTTCCCCTTTCACCCTCCCATGCACATGTGGGTTGTCGAGGTTATAGCTTGAAGGTTGAACCAAGGAGAGAGAGAGAGAGAGAGAGAGAGTCATAAATGTGACCAACTCTACTTTTTCAACTTTTGATGTGGGACAACCACATATGGCATACTCACATGGTTTTTTTTATTTTTTTTATTTTATAGATGGATAACTCTCATGAATTGAGATAAAGAAAACTTCAACTTCATTTTATGTTTATTAAAATGCTGTAATACATATAATCTACTAAAATATATAGGAAAAGCATAGATCCATATTTTCTAGTGTTTGATACATGTTGGTGTTTGGTTGAGTTTTTGTGGTTTGTGACCTGACTGAACTCATGATGATCAAACCTGATCAAACCTTGTCAAACCTTGGCACTGCATTCCCTTCACGAGAATTGGTATTTCCTGTTCTTATTTTTTCTTATTATATGATTATTGACACTGTTAGACCTGGAATTAAGATGATAATGCGGGGAATTTTTTATGAGCACTCCATCTCTGAACTAAAAAAATATATTACTTGATGTAGCGGAGTTCGTGTCTCTTTCTTTCCCCATTTGGTTTTTGAATATGATATTTTACAATACAACCCTGAATTTATTCTTTAAAAATTTTCATCATCTAATCCTACCTTCCCTATGTTGAATTGCTGCCAAATCAGGTTGGTTGCTATGGTAGCTAGCCTTTACCTGTTCCGCCCTTACTTTTTCATTTTATTTATTATTATTATTATTTTTCTTTTGGCTATTTGTTGGGTTCTTTTTTACATTCAGTAACTGGGTTTTGGCTTGACATGTAGGAGGGGGAGGAGTGACATCCATTTATGCCGGTTGCTTCCATGACCATGCAACTGAAAACTTCACCGGTTCCAATAACCAGTGATCAGGAGTTTGCTTCGAGGAACTTCAGTTGTGGTTATAACCAAGTATATATTGCTCTTTTCTTTTTCTTTTTCTTTTTCTTTTTCTTTTTTTCTTGTGTAAATAAAGAACTAGTCTTCTGTACAACCAACAAATTTCCTGGGATTCCTAGCTCTGCTTCTCGTGGGGTTGTAGCAGGAAACATTTGATTATTAGGGTCTGGAAGAAATTTTCTGTTTCTTTCATACATATATATATATAATTTGGTGGCAATAGGAATTTCATTAGAGAATGTCCTTATTTTTCTGCCTTGCTGCCTATGACAAAACATTGCCCTCCTCTCTTAAATATATATAGGTTTCGTTTGGGAAGAATGGGTTGGGTGGGTTTGGGACTATTAGGGATGGCAATGGATAACCTACCCTGTGGGTATCCATGGAGACCTAACCCAATATATGGGTTTTCCCTTTTTTTTCTTATCCATTGGGTAGGGTAGATGATATTCTTTAAATATCCACATGGGATGGGTTGGGGATGGGTACCCACTAATTTCTCCATATGTTTTTTTTTTCTTAAGATTCACAACCAAAACTAAATATACATTCAATATTTTTTCTTTTATTTATTTTTTTTTTCAAGTTCACAACTAACTTCTTCTTTCTTTTTTTTTTTCTTAAGATTCACAACCAAAACTAAATATATATTCAACTTTTTTTTCTTTTTTTTTATTTATTTATTTTTTCAGGTTCACAACCTTTTTTTTTTTTTTTTTTTTTTTTTTTTTTTAAGATTCACAATCAAAACTAAATATACATTCAATCTTTTTTCTTTTATTTATTTATTTATTTTTTCAGGTTCACAACCAACTTTATTTCTGTTTTTTTTCTTTTTTTTTTTTTTGTTTTAAGATTCACAACCAAAACTAAATATACATTCAATCTTTTTTCTTTTGTTTATTTATTTATTTTTTCAGGTTCACAACCATTTTTTTTATTTTTTCATTTTTTTTTAAGATTCACAACCAAAATTAAATATACATTCAATCTTTTTTCTTTTATTTATTTATTTTTTTTTCAGGTTCACAACCAACTTTTTTTTTTTTTTTTTTTTTTTTGAAGATTCACAACTAAAACTAAATATACATTCAATTTTTTTTCTTTTGTTTATTTATTTATTTTTTCAAGTTCACAACCAACCTTTATTTATTTTTTATTTTTTTTAAAGATTCACAACCAAAATTAAATATACATTCAATATATTTTATTTTTTTTAAGTTCACAACAAAAGCTAAATATACCTTCAATTTTCTTTCTTTCTTTTTTAATATATTTAATGTTAACAACTTTTTTTTTATTTTTTATTTTTATTTTTTTAAGTTTCACAACAAAAGCTAAATATACCTTCAATCTTCTTTATTTCTTTTTTTAATATATTTAATGTTAACAACTTTTTTTTCTTTTTCTTTTTTTTCTTTTTTTTTTAAAGGTTCACAACAAAAGCTAAATATACCTTCAAACATTTTTCTTTCTTTTTTAATATATTTAATGTTAACAAATTCCTCTTTCTTTTTTTTTTTAGCTAAATATACCCTCAATCTTTTTTCTTTCTTTTTAATATATTTAATGTTAATAACTTTTTTTTTTTTTTTTTATTTCAATTAATTGGCTTGAAATAGACGTGATTGCATATGATTGTACTCTTTTTAGGTCTTGCAGGAATGTGGTTGGATTGTGAAGAATGCTTCTATCACAATACTAACTCGCTTGTAAGATTTTAAGAAAGTATGAAGATCTTGTCTTACAACTAATTTTTCTTTTCCAGTTTTGAATGATAAAATTTAATAAGAGAGATCAGTATGACAATAATTTGATTAATTTCTTTCTAATATCAAAACAAAATTATTGTTTGTTTTTTTTTTGGTTAAAAAAAAATAATAGAACCAACACAAGTTTGTAAGGTACTGAATGATGAGTATGACTCGTTGGAAGAGTGATAACAAAATTTCCATTTCCAATATAAATAGAGTAAATTATGCCAATTTTTTTAAATCAATTATGTCTGTAGACTAAATTTCGGTTCAATTAAGCATTTTAACATTTTAAATTGATTCATGCTAGCGCTTTTATTACATAATGTTCACTTTTGAATAATTGTATACAACCTAAATGAAAAATTGGTAAATTTAATCATAAATTTTTTCCTAATACCAAATCAAATAAATTATAGAACATTATGAGATTCTAATAATTTATTTTATTTTATTTTATTTTTTCAAATGCTACAAAGAAAGATTTTAGGTTAATCTTATCAAAAAAGACTCACGCAGGGCTGGCTTTGCCTCATTGTTAGTGTAGTACTTATTCAATTTTTATTTATTCTTTTTTTTTTTTTCCAAAAAGATGATTGAGTCCACTATTTTGAAAAATATTAAATTAAAATACAGTTGCAGGGAATTGTTTGCTCTCATAAGCAGTTTCTCTCAAGTATACATTCCAGATGTTCTTTCAAAAATTCCCATCTCGCCTCAAATAGGGTTGAGCACTCAACCCACCAAAATAAGGAATGTATATTTAGCTTTAGTTGTGAATCTTTAAAACAAAACAAAAAAAAAAAAGTTTGTGAACCTGAAAAAATAAATAAATAAATAAAAGAAAAAAGATTGAATGTATATTTAGTTTTGATTGTGAATCTTTAAAAAAAAAAAAAAAAAAAAAAGTTTTTTGTGAACCTGAAAAAATAAATAAATAAATAAAAGAAAAAAGATTGAATGTATATTTAGTTTTGGTTGTGAATCTTTAACAAAAAAAAAAAAAAAAAAATTGGTTGTGAACCTGAAAAAATAAATAAATAAATAAAAGAAAAAAGATTGAATGTATATTTAGTTTTGGTTGTGAATCATAAAAAAAAAAAAAAAAAAAAAAATGAAAGAAAGAAAGAAAGAAAGAAAGAAAGTTGGTTGTGAACCTGAAAAAATAAATAAATAAATAAAAGAAAAAAGATTGAATGTATATTTAGTTTTGGTTGTGAATCTATAAAAAAAAAAAAAAATTGGTTATGAACCTGAAAAAATAAATAAATAAATAAAAGAAAAAAGATTGAATGTATATTTAGTTTTGGTTTTAAAAAAAAAAAATGGTTGTGAACCTGAAAAAATATATAAATAAATAAAAGAAAAAAGATTGGATGTATATTTAGTTTTGGTTGTGAACCTGAAAAAATAAATAAATAAATGAAAGAAAAAAGATTGAATGTATATTTAGGGTTGGTTTGGGGTGTCCTAAAAAAGTGTACTTTTTGTCTTTTTACGAAAAGATGTGCAGAAAAATAGAGAGGTGATGTGATGGAAAAAAGATAAAAAGATGGATTATATAGGTTATGCCAAACCTAGCCTTAGTTTTGGTTGTAAATCTTAAAAAAAAAAAAAAAAGTGATTGTTAACATTAAATATAAAAAATAAAAATAAAATAAAAATGGGGATTAAAGTGAGTTGGGAAAAATCCAAACCCATTAGGAAATGGGGAGGGTGGTACCCATGGGGAATGGGGAATGGGGAAAATTTATTATAGGATAATGGGGATGGGGAATTAATATCCACCCCATTAACCCTCATTACCATCCCTAGGGACTATTTTAGCTATAAAAAGATAAAATAGATTTTTAAGCTTAATAAGATAAAATATCATATCTAATCTATAATTATTATATTATTTCTCTCACAAAAAATTAAAAAAATTAAAATGTTTTTTCCAAACAAAGTTTTTAAATCTTAGACTAAAATAAGTAAAAAATCAACTTATTTTTCAAACGAAGGTATAATAAGAACAAACCAAATCCAAACTTAATAGATAGCTGGCAAATATGCTGTTGTTATCTCACAAGTAACCCATGACGACAAGACGTGCTTCAAAGTGATGCTGACGGCTTCTCTCATAATGTGAAAGCGGCAAAAACGTCATCAATGAGCATTTTTCACAATACAAAACAGCATATACTCTTTTTTCTCTTCTTTTCTTTTTTTTTTTTCCCCTTTTTTCTCATTTCCACCATCTAAATTTTTTATCAAGGGCTAAGGGCCCAGGTGTTGTTCCCTCTCCCCGTCCTATGGGCCAAATTACTTTACAAATTTAAAATTAAAATCTGAACGCAACATTGAGATCTTAGGACTAACAACATAACATGTATATCAAATTACTTCACAAATTTAAAATTAAAATCTGAACTCAACATTGAGATCCTAAGACCAACAGCATAACATGTATACTGCGTAGATTGAAGCCCAATTTCGTAATAGCAACAAACTTAGTAATGAATTTGCTCCTTTGGTCATTTATTCTTCAATTTGTAATAATTAACCTTTTCAATTTCGTTCAAATTGTAATGTGACCATGATATGTGATATTTTTTTTGAGAAAGTTATAATTTCCTTCTCCTTTCTAATCATTCTATATATTTCACACTATTTTCTCTCTATTGTCTTTTTTAAACTCACTACTATTGACCATCCTTTGTTAGTAGATTTAGAAAATAGATTATAAAAAAGAATACTATAAAAAATATATATATAGAAGAAATAAAGCGAGAAGAAAACTAGCTTTTTGCCCTCATAAATATATGTTATATGATCATTTTTATTAGGAAATTTAACAACAAATTAACAGAAATGTTACATGATAACTTGAGAAAAAATTTAAAGAAGTCTATTTTGAAAAGTTGGTTAAAAGTTCATCTTTTAACTCTCTGTTTTTTGAAAAAACATATAAAAAAATAAAAAGATGATGTGATCCGAAATAGGTTAAAAATCAAAAATTGAATTTTAGCCAAGTTCCCAAATTAGGCCTATTATAATAAAAAAATAAAAGTTATAATTTATCGAAGCCTATATAAGAGCATGTCCAATGATGAATCAAAAATTTCATTAAATTTAAGTAAAAAATTAATGCAAAGTTTGATTTGATATTGTTCACTCTAATATCAAAATTAGAATTTTCATCAGATTTTTTCACATGTTCAGTTGTCCGGGAGAACGTCCAAAAGGATGTTCTGGAGATCGTTTGGATATGAACCGAAAAGCTATCAAATTGTCTTAGGTGGACATCCGAGAGAATATTCGATTCAATGGAAGCAATTTAAATTCGACGAATGATTAAACCTCCCTTCATTTGATAAAATATATGTTTTTCCCTCTATTTGATGTCACTTTGATAAAAAAATGGTGGGACTCACTTTTTATGAATTTTTTTTATCAAATTTAAATTTAATAATAAATTTGAGTAAAAGTTAGGTATGGTCTAACTAATTGTTCTATAAAAATGAGATTGAGAGGATTTATTTATGTGATCTATTTTGGTAACATAATTAAAAGTCAATTTTTTAACCTTTTGATTTTTTTAAATCATATTATCTTTTTATTTTTTTACACATATTTTAAGAAAAATTCAAAAATTAACTTTGGGAGTTGTTTGAAAAGTGCTAGATTAATATATTTTTTAACTTTTTACGAAAAAATCGTAAAATATGAATTAGATTTGAAATGATATAAGAGAAAAATAATATAACTTAAATAAAATAATTATGACCTAAATAAGATGATATGTTAAAATAATAATATTATTTTAACGAATAAAGATTGAGAGCTCTAATTTTAGAATTCTAAAGAGAGTTCTAGTGATGTGGTAAAAAGTAAGGCCCACATGTGATGTAATATGTGTGCCTATATTTTTGTTTTTGTTTTTTCTCTTACCACATCATTAAAATTTCTTTTAAAATTTCAAAATTAGAACTCTCTATCATTATTATTATTTAAACAAATACCAAATAATCACTAATCTCCCCTCAAAATAGGCATTGTTACATATATTTTTATTTATTTATTTATAGAAAAATGAGTTGAACCTCCAGTGGAGTGACCCCAACACCCCCACTTTCACGTGGGGGCTGTGACTCGCAGACAGACGAAAAAAAAAAACAATAATGCTTGAGAGCACTAATTAGTGCTATCACTAATAATGTGGCAGTGAGTCCCACTACCACATCATTTGTTGTGCCTTGTTTTTTTTTTTTTTTTCCTCCCTTTTTTCACCTCATTAGTGGTGGGTTAGAGATACCAAATTAATGGTACATAGGATTGTTGAAAAAAAAAAAAAAAAAAAAAACCAAAAGTAGAAGAAGCAGCCAATCACAAAACAATGGGGTGCTGGGGTCAGCCCCACTGAGGGTCCAGCAGGACTGTTATTTATAATGGGAAAGGCCCGGAGCCCAACTGTATTTCGTTTCAAAAACCAAAAAATAAAATTAAAAAATGTGCACGAAAGTGTACGGCAGCAGACGTTAGCAACAGCAATGATCTGTTTACACGTTCAATCGCTCCCTCCCCGCTTCTGCTTCACGCTAAGACAGCTACCGATCTAGGGTTTTGAGATCTGAAGAATTTTCCGTCATTTTCTTTCTCCCCAAACAATGGGATTGGTCATCGAGAGCGATGTATGGGAACCGAATCAGTCCCTATATGTATTCATATTGGTATCATGCTTCCTCTCAATCTTCTGTCTACCTCAATTTTCGGCCAATTCCAACAGAGCTCCCACTCCATTCGATTACTCTGTTCCCGCTTCGTTCCTTCGCTTTCAGAGAAGTTTTATTCTCGTATTTTCTCTCTGCTCAGGTCAGCATTCTACATCTACATACATATTCGTATTCTCATTCTCATTTTTACATGAAATTCTATTCAAGGTAACTCTGTTTGGTTGACGAGAAAATGGCTGAAAAGAAAAGAAATTATGATGTTCTAAAAGCTGAAAGTTCAACTCGATGTAGAAGAATTATCTGTTTCCATCGGTTTACTTGGACAAATTTGAGTTCGATGTTTTGATTTCTTCGCTCTAATTGATATTCTCAGTAATCAAAAGGAGCTCAAATTTTGAGAGTAATAAATGATGATGCTTCAATTGTTAACCAATTTCCGATTATCTCTCTCACTCTCTCTCTCTCTCTGACAGTGATGGAAGGGCTATGGTCTGTGTTTGGAGAGTATGAGTTCGAACAATATGGTGTTAATAGGGAGCAGATGGTGTTGTCTCTTTGTGTTGGTTATGCAGCTGCTCTCTTCATTGGTACCTTCTTAGGCATGTTCTCTGATCTAATGTAAGTGCATATTCTTGCCTCTAGTTTCATCTTGTTTATGTTATTTTCATGTATTTATATTCATATCACATAGTTTGTTGTATGAATATGATGTCAATTTAATAGGTCTGTATTTTGTCGAAAAAATAAAGTTCATAGGATTGTAGTCTATCACAGATATTGAGCATCCTTGCAAACGCGTACACATTGAGATAACTCAGAACTGATGAGACATGGTGAATATCTTGGAGGAATTTTAAGAATTTGCTGTATTTAATACTTCAGATATTATTGGAATTTTCATGTCATTTGGAGATCATGCACAATGTTTGGGGTTTTCCATGAATACTTTGCGAACTATGAGAGTTATGGGTTGGATTTGTTGGCTTCATGAAGAAGTAAGTAAGGCAATACATCAGGAATTTGATAACAGTACGAAAACGGCATTGCAATGATATGAAAAAATCATGATAATATGTTGGAAACAAATTATTTAATATTTCTCGATTGTGTAAGTTTTTACGCAATTCTGTCTAGCTGAGAAAATTGCAAACGTTTCTTTTCTGCTGTTAATTCAAACATGGAAACCTTGACACTTCATGTATTAAGCTTCTTCTACTGGCTACAGTATGCTCACTAAGTTGAGTGCTATTGTTACATTTCAATGATTTTTATGTTTAATGGGATTACAAGGCATAGTGAGCTATATTTCATTTCATTGTTCTATTTTTCTGTTATAGTGAATTCTACTGTTTGATGCAGAGGTCAAAAGGACGTTTGTTTGATATTTTGCATCCTGCACCTCTTTGTTGGCATGTGGAAGAGAATTTGTCCACATCTGAGTGTCTGGTTAGCAAGTATCTGTCTCTCTCTTGCCAGTTCTATATTTTCATTCAGTTTTGAGACATGGATGGTGGTTGAGCATGAGAAGGTTTGTGTTAAAAAAACCAGTTCTTCTCTTTTGCATTAGACATTGGCAGCATGTTTGGTGTTCGAAGTGCATGACTAAATCCATGGTTGCTATCTGTTTAATTGTTGATTTTGTTTTGTGCTTTAAAATTCAGGTCTTCATTGGTCCTGTTCCATATCATAAGCACATATTGAAATAGAAACTGACAGCTAACAAATGAATTGCCCTTTTTGGTTTTACTTTGCAGCTAGGGCATAGGCAAGATTCATTGAATGACATGTTCTGGTTAATGGCATTCACTGAGTCTGCATCTTTCATGGGTAGCCAAGTGATAGCAAATTGGCTGATTCCTAGTAATGTAGAGACAAGTGTGCTTTCTCCTTCTACTGCAGCAGTATTGCTGGCAATTCTCTCTATCATTTTTGTCACTCATGGATGGAAGGAAGTATCGCAAACAGCAGTGCTCAAGGATTATGCAATATCTTTTAAGGAATATATGAAATCTTTCAAAGCATACATCTTTGGTGGTATAAAATACATGTTCTCCTTTAGTCTTTCTCTTCTTATATAAGATGAACTTCTTGAATGACGTTATGAGAATTCTCAAGCAGTCAGGGTATAAAACAATAGAAGGGAACTTCAAATTCTTTGAAGTAAAAAATTACGACAAAACAAAGAAAAAGGTTGTTTGAGCATTGTGGCCATTGCCTTTTTTTCTCATAACAATTCTTATCTTTTACACCATTGTCATTACCTAAGTTATTTTCAAATGAACACATGTTTGTGTGATATGGATATTGGAAGTCCACATCATGGCACATACAGCACAACATCTAGGGGAGAGAGAGTTTCCTTGGAAAAAAAAATTAGAGGTTATAAGTTTCTTGTTATTTGTTGAGAAACTATGTGAGAGCATGACCCAATCAATGATATGTATATTTGACAAGTAACATACCCCATCAATGACATTTTATTTTACACTTTTTTTTTTTTTTTCTTGGGTTAGATAAACAGGTATGGCTTTTGGCTTGGGCACAAGCTTGCGTTCAATTCTCCATTGCAGTCTTCTGGATTCTATGGGCTCCCACTATAGTGGTACACTCTTGATTTCAATCTGAGTACAGTTCTATTAATCGTAGTTTGGTTTCTGATGGATAATTTTCTTCCTTGTTATCTAGATACTGTTGAGTGGAAGCATATCAAGCATTTTAACTAGTTTTCTGTAGTGCATAACTCAATTTTCTTTAAGTCCTGATTTTGGAACATAATACTGTTAATGGAAATGATCATATGATGAAAAAGTGGGTGTTTATGATGATGAGTCGATGACTTTGGACAACACTGAAAAATTCCTTGAAATTTCTGGATATTATAGCTTTAATTAATGCATATATAACTCAGAAGTTCAAAACTGATCATCACAGTAACTAAGACAGATATAAGTGGCAAATTTGCTCCGTAAAAATTTTAATTAGAAAGTTGAAGTTTCTAAATGTTTTAAGGGACCAAATTTGTCTACAGAGTTTGAAACTTATGAAACTATATGTTATGGTGTGTAATCAAGAATTGAGGTCTTTTCTTTAAGTTACTTTCAGCTCTTTATTCGGACTTAACCCATAATACTATAGCTCTGTCACTTTTGCTAAGATAAGAAGAGTAGAAGGCTTTGTATTACCAAATTATAGTGGGGAGGAACCCAAATTTAAAGGCAATGAACCTTCAAAAATAGTGATTAATTGATTTTTTATTTTTTTTCTTAGATGATGTATGAAAGTCATGAGTAACGTTTTCATACTGTGTACAGTATGGATTTACCAGCAAATTTGTAAGTTCGTTTTTTTTTTTTGTTTCTTTGTTTCAATAAATATTTTGCTGAAAATAAAAAGAAATACAAGCCTTTAGCATCCTCTTTAAATTATACTTATAGTTAGACACGTAAAATCTCAACCGTTGGAATTTGGTGAATGTCTTAGATATATATTCTAACCATGTTTTCTCTTTATTTATTTATTTTATACTTTTTGTATTACTTGCAAAATATGGTCAAACTAAACTTTTGAGTCGAAATACATATTGAGTTTGCATTGCATATATTCTGTCATGCAAATCTATTTTTTGGTTATTAAAATTAATGATTTCATTAGGGTTGAGACATTGTACCTTTGGTTCAAACTTGGGGGAAAAAATTTAGATTACAAATTTTAGAGTTCGATTATATTTTTGTATCTTTTATTTCTTATGAAAAGTGTAATAAATAGAGGCATCTCATGTTGATAAGACATCTGCAGTGGTAAACTTATTTTAAGTCATAACTTTGACCTGTTGTGCCCAAGTGCTCGAGGCTACATCGTGAGATTGGATACATAATTTTACATTGTTTGTATTTTAGTACAATGAATTTTATCAATATGTGAGGTCATTTTGTAAAATTACTCACCTATTACCATAATGATATCTGATATATCTTGTCTTTTTTTTTATAAAAAGGAAAAAGATCTGTTTCTAGTTTTCACAAGATTCTTCATGTATCTGGATGATATTATAGTCATTCACTCAAGTATGTCTTGTTGTAGCCTTGTAGGTTTTCGAACTTTTATTTTTATGTCCATTTTTTGGTGAGGTTTGAAAAGAAACATCTATTTGATATAATTTTTTTGAGGCATCCGAGTGATTGCATTGATATAAATATGTAATGCCTATATTGATATATAATGTAGATTTCCACTCAGACACGCAGGTGAACACGTGCTGAGAGAAATCCCAAAGGGGGGCAGTGATAGCCATGTGCGTAGCTATTCAGTCTTTGCAAAGAATTTAGCTGGTAAATATCCAGATGGTATTTTTTGAGAACTATGGCTAATCAATAATCAGATGGTATCATCACTCATCCTTTAGATTGGCATTTAGTTTTTCCAGACAAAAACTCATATGAGAGCTAGAGAACCAAGGTTGCCTCTCTGAAGTAGGAAATGATCGGCTGCTTATAATCAATATCATTGTGGTACATCATTAAAAGCATCAGTTCCAGTTTTGCTGTATTATTTAATATGGGTGCTTAACTCCTGCTAAAATGAGCACCACAGTCGTGTTCAGCATTGGAAGGCATCCACATAACAGCCATATCCACACAAGAAAAGAAGAAAAAAAAAAAAAAAACTTATCTTTTTCCTAGTAAAGTCACTCATCAGATTGCAAATTAATGAAACTAATGATTTGTTGAGTATTGGAGTGTGATTTTATTTTCTTGTAAAATTTTATATTTATAGCAGAGTCATGTCTTTTCTCTTTTTCCCCTTTGTGTGGCTGTGGCTGTGTGTTCGGGAAGATCTAGGATGTAAAAGATCATAACATGAGTGGTTTGGCAGATTTGGATTCCTATATGTCTACTCATGTGGTACTTCATTATGCAATATAAATAAAATCCATATGTTTAGTTTAGATACCATTATCATCCAGACCAGATCCTTTACAGCAAAGTAGCCTGAGCTGGTTTTCTGTTGCTTCTGATGGTCCTGGATCTCTCTCTCCTCCCATCCAGTGGCTTCTGTTGAAAGGAGGTGAAAGTTAGTTATTAATAGATTTGATTTGTCTGTTTTACCTTTTGTGTTTTTTGAATTCACAAGTTTGTGCAATTAACATCGAGTTCTGTAGCATTATATATACATAAAATATTTGTAAATCTATTTTCATTTCATCCCAATTAGTTGACAATTTTGGTTCTTGGAATGTCAAAAGGACAAATTATTATTAATGGATCTTATATTTACCATTTTTTTTTTTTCCTGCCACCTGTTATCTATGCCAATTTTGAGAATGAGAGCAGGTAGGTACCTCAGTCTATTGTGATGTTTTATTGGACAATAAAAAAAGATTCTCCCTTCTAGTGCTACATAATAGTGAGACTCCGTCTGGTATTTTTTTTTTTCCCAATAGCACTATGTAGCAACAATTTCATTGACTACCAATTGATTTAAATGATATTCTTGTGGTTTTAGGCTGATGGGCGAGAAGTACGTCTAGGGTTGATATATCCTTGTTTTCTGGGTGCCAGAATGCTAGGAAGCACAGTTTTTCCATGGTTTTTCAGTGGACCATTATCTCTTCGTACTGAGGATTGCCTGGTATATGTGTTCATAGTAATGGGTTTTGTTTTGTCCATAGTGGCCTACGATTATCAGGTACCGAAACTTCTAATTATGATTGTTTGAAGAACACTTTTTTTTATTTTTACCTAATATTTTGTTTTTGAAAATTGGATTTGAACTTTTACAGTTTGTACTTGTATGTGCAGGAAATTGGAGTTCTTGTAGCACTATTCTGCTTATTTCATGCTTGTGTTGGCCTTCTTTTACCTTCACTTGCCAGATTGAGGACTATGTAAATTATAATAGTGCTTCTTTGCTTCTAATTACTAGTTGGTTGTGGCTTTTACTTGTTGGGATGTTATTGCATTCATTTATTTGTTTATTTGAGAGAAACTTTTGATATATCCTCGGCTGCTTGTTACATACACAGGTATATACCAAATGAGTTGCGTGGGGGGATGATGAGCCTTTCTCTAGCCCCTGCAAATGCAGCAATTCTATTTGTCCTATTGCAAGTATGTACCTTTATCCTGAAGTAGGAAATAAATTGAAGTTTGGGTTTTTAGAATTTCTAAAACTAAAAAGTTTTAAGGATGAGGGATTAATAGGCATAAATTTTCTTTACTTTATTTATCATTCGATTCCCAGTTATTTCTTCAAACATGCAATGTGTTTCCATGGATCTCTATGTGATTGACACTTGTGTATCCTAAGTATCCAAAACATGTCTTTTGAAATTTTTTTTAAAATAATAAGATAGGACACATCTTTGGGAGTGTCGACAAGTGTCGGTGGGGTGTTTCGGTGGAATGTGATGTAACGATAACTATATTAATATACTATTTTAGCTTTTTATGTTGATTGAGGGAGGACCTTGAATACTTTGTAACAAATAGTTTGTAAAGACGAAGTGCAATCTGTAAGTGTAGTTGCAGTAGAATGTTCTGATGATGGTTGTTGAGGACATTTGATTGTTAGGATTATTATAGGATTCCACAGCAGAAATTTCAAGGAAATTATTATTTTTTCTGTTAATAAATCCTGGACTCATCCTGCATCCCCATTGGACTTAAAAAAATAAAATAAATAAAATAAACGATAGATACAGAACTTGCTTACCTGCCAACCCTTCGTTAAACCTACCCAGTTTTGAGGTTAGGGTTCAAATAGGTGAAGACTGGTTTGAGATTTTACACCCCAACTGTCAGTTGGTCAGTCAGTGTTAAATTTTCAGATCTAATGGGCCATTATGTTTTTCATTTATTAGGTTTTAATGCATCAGTACATTAACAGAGTCTCATATGTTGACATGCCTTTTATCCTAGTTCTTTTGGAACCACACTTTTATATAGACATGGTTCACAGTCCTACCTGATGACTGGAAGCTTGGAAATATATCATAATGAAGATTATATGTATATTATTTCATAATGATCCTTTGGTGAATGCATCAAGAACTTAAGATTTGTGAATTTCCTCCAATAATTGATATATTATGCAGACTTGTTTTCTTTGCCCTCGCCATTCCTCTGTTTGAAGCATATAGAACATACTTCTCAGTTTTTATGATTTGACTCTTTAAATGTATCACTTTTTGCTATTTTCAGATTTAAGCAATATAGGGCTTTTCTTCAATTCTAGTGATCATTTTCTTTATCCATATGTACCATCAAATGTTGAGATTGATTTCTAAATTGATACAGAGAGGCTACTATCAAAGCATTGAGAATTCAACAATCATGGCATTTGCTGCACTTGGTCTGTTCTCTGCAGCAGGTTGCCTACATCTTTTGAAGCGCTTGGGGAAGCAACCCCACCAAACTTGGCACAAATTGTGATTTCATACCCCGTGTTTCCAAGATCAATAATGGTCAATGTGGGGGATCTTGGTTTTCTGGTTTTCAAAAGATGGGCGAGAAAAAGATGGAAATGAAGTAGCAGCAACGCTCGAAAACCAATTCAATCATGTAAAGATATGTGTTGAATTAAATGAAGAACAATGAGCAGAGAGTCACACACTTAATGTTGTAGATCTCCACCGGACACTGCAGAACTCAAGATGGAAGTTGAAAGGAGATGGATACAGGATTACTAAAACCAAAAAAGGTTAAAGGTTTGTTTATATCCTGATTATTGAGCCTTTTAATTATGATGCAACAATGGCATTTTGTCGTTCAAGTTCTGTAACACCAGGTAAATGTTTTAGCTAACAAAAGTAGCACGCGAGATTGTGTTCCGGCTATCCACCATTTGAGCTAGTCTAACCCAGGAGGTATTTTTCTGTTTTTGATTCAGTGAAAATTTAGTTATATACATTAAGTCGATAAAAAGCTTGAACTCAAATCATAGTCTTTGATGTAAAGCCCGAAGATCTTGGATGTCATCTTGTGGATGAAAAGTCACGTTTTAGTTCATTCATTCATTCACAAAACTTAAGAATAGTGTTGACATTTGGAGCACTTATTTTAGGGCTTATCGTTTTTATTTGGTTGTTTTGTTTTTTCCAAGGATGAAAATGGATTATTGTTTTTATTTGGTTTTGTTTTGTTTTGTTTTTTTCCAAGGGTGAAAATGGATAAAGTACAGGGGTTGGAATTTCATTTATTTTTTGGTTTAAAATATGCATCCCAAACAAGCTTATTTTTAGTTCATGTGCAAAGTAATTTAATTATCTTGTCATCAAAAGGGACAAATAGCAGAGCTGTTTACTCGAGGCATATATGTTGAAAAGTTGTTCTTGGGAGCTCCCAATTATGCCCAAAAACCCAAAAAAAAGATGCCAAGTCTCAAATCACCAAAACTTCGTAATAATAAGAATGTATGAGTTACATGTACAAAAATTTAATCATCCTGTTCATCCCTGATCCACTTTGTGGCTACCCACTTCTCCCCCAAAATTACCGGGCAGCTCCCATGAATTGATGCCTGTAGTAGTAACGTTCAACCAAAGGCAACCATTAGAAGCCAACTTGAAGCAATGATATAAAAACTGAAACTCATTCAATTCTTTAATTAACAACTAAAGCTCTTTTGTTTCAGTGGAAAGATTTTTCCTATGTAGCTTGTTTGATTTTGATTTTCAGAAAATACTTTTCAGAAAATTTTTCTTTATTATTTTTCGTATTTTTTTTTTTGATTTTTAAGATTTTTTTTTTTAATATTTAGACACACTTAACATAAATGCAATTAAAAACTATAATATTTGTGAAAAAAAAAATCTTTAAAAAATTTAATAAATATTAAAAATACAAATATATATATATATATAATTCAGTACATTTTTTTATATTTTTGTATATTTATTAATTTTTTAAAATACTTTTTCACAAATATTTTACTATTTAGATACATCTAAATAAAGTGCATTTAAAAAGTAAAAAAAAATATTTAAAATTTTAAAAATATTCACTAAAAATTAAAAAAAAATACGAAAAATAAAAAATTCAATTTAAAAAAAAAAATTGAAACCACACACACTAAATGTACTAATGGTTGGTAGTGCTGTGGGGTGCTGGCGGTGGCAGTGGCCATGGTGTTGGTGAAGGTTTCAAATATTATCAGAGATGATATTGTGGTGTTACAGGCATAGAGAATCTAACACACTTCCTAAATAGTTCCAAAGACTATTTGAATCTTGGATTTGTGAAAGGGATTCATGGAGAGTGAAGAAAAGAGAAGAGAAAAGTGAATGAAATAAAAGTAAAATTTCTTTCACAAATTCCTTCTCTTCTCTTTTTCCTCCACAAATCTTTTTACAAAACCAAGATTCAAACTCAGCATTTTCCTCCACATAACAAAGCTGGTCAATTACTTGTTTATATTTGTATGAATGTTGAGCCATCAATTTTTCCACACAAATTTAAAACACAGAAGCCACATGACAGGTCACAACAAATCTCACTAATCACCTACTTTATTGAAGTTTGATCTACGATGGTCGAATTTGATTTGTTCACCTACTTAACAGGTGAGTGATGAATACCCTCGTCTCTAATTTGTAAAAAGGTTGTACTAGTGCACAAGGCTTCCACTTAAAGCAGTTGTAGTTACTTAGCTACTGTCCCTTGATAGCGACTTGAATAAGTATTCAGATATAAAGCATTCAGATATAAAGCAAGACACAACTTTGTTTTAATCAAAAGAGAAATTTGGATGAGAATGACAGCCAGAAGAAACACGCACCGAATCAATTGTACCATTTGGGAACAGTGAATAAAATAGAAGTCCATCCCCTCTGCGTGGCTTTACTTTCAAGCCAACACACTTGCGGTAATCATAGTTTGCATCCAGGTTCAATCCATTCTGCAGATCAAAGCATACAGTGACTGCTAATCTTCATACATCAATTAAATTAACACGGTTGATTTAAAGGAAACCTAAATAATAGAAAGAAGCTTCCTCATCTTACCTCAAATGGGAACATGGTTTCACCTCCTTCTTCAACACTAGATAAATACAACAAGAAAGATGCAATCTGCATTAAAGTTTGCCAAGGTTGATGTTACAAATTTGAAGTAATCAATGATTCATGGTTAGTGGTGTCCAGTATTTCAGTTATATTTGTGAATAGCAAAATGAACGACGGAAACTTAATGAAAATAATCTATTCATGGTATTGAATTTTGCTGAAATTTCATATTAGTAATTTTAAAGGAATATTCTCATTAAAAAAAAAGAAAAAAGGAAGAAGATTCAAAAGCAGAGTAAAACTAAGCACTTGGCAATACTTGAAAATCTCTGCCTGGCCATCATGACAAACTGAAAACGATAATGCTAGCAACAATTTTACGCTATCACTGAGGTTACCAAGACAAACAGAGGCAAGAAACATATCAAATATTTTTATGTGGTGCTATTTGTTTTAAATGAAAATTAAAAAGGGGGAAAAAATTCATCAAAATCATTGGAACATTTGACATAGATCACCAAATTTAAGCGAGTTCTTGAATTGCTAGAAAGTTTGGTCAACCACCACTATTGTCACTAGAGCATACAGGGACTTCAGATATGACTCATCAAAGGAAGCATATATATAGGCTCGCCAATGTTGGTAATCATATTTCATTATTTTGTAAAGTAGCTTATAGAGAGATGTAAACAAGAAACAAATTCACAAAGGTTAGGACAATTTTAATGGAATTTTCTTCTGATTTTATCAAAAGAGAAACATATTACATTGACTTCAATTTTCAGGCCAAAAGAAAATTCCAATGTAAAATTGGTTGAATTCTAAAAACTTCCTTTTTATTTTGCTTACACCACTTCTGCAACCTAGGGCAGAGTCACCCTCCTTTTATTTTTTGCTTTTGCCCAAAGAAACAAAAAATATCTAAGAAAAAACAATCAAAATCTCTCAAAGTATCAAGAAATAATAAACAAATATATGTTCCATGTTTAGCAACAAATATAAAAAATTGAAATTGATCGAAAAGAATTATCTCAACTTCATAATTATCATGAAATGACTTCTTTTCATTTAAATTTCTATACAACAAAACAGAAAATGGATGCTCAATTGTCCAGTGTCATCAGATGGTTCACTGCTAAATAGGCTTCATATGACCATCATGTCAATTATGTAAGCAGAAAGCTTGTGAGCTTCACTTCTCAAACATCAAATGGAATATAGTATTACTATGTACACAAATATTGGTTTGTTTACCCATATGGGTGAAGCAAATATATAGTTTTAAGAACTGATTATCTGATGTACTACTATTTAGTGCACCATAGACATAAGATGATTGATTTTAAACACTAGTTGGCATGATTAGCCTGGGGATTGTCCTTATGTGCAAGTTCCCAGAAAAACAACGAAGGACAGAAAAAATTAATGATAATAAAAGAAAAACGGTGATATTGTTATTTGATAAATAACATAAGGAAAATAGTAAGAAATACTGATGATAGATATTTCAATTCCAGGTGGAGGCAAGTACAATGTGATTTTAGTGTATATGCAAGTACATGTTATGTAATCCATCCTTGCCAAGAAATCAATTAATATCATTAATTTAGAATGAATACCATTTATTAATTATTTCATTTCACATCCTATTGTCACTGGGGGCATATGATCATTGGGTCCAACTGCCATAATTGATCTAGAGGCTTGTAGTGACTCTTTCTGAGTTTATATATACATAGCGCAAATAGTCAATATCTGCATCAATGAGATCAAACATTTCGAGGGAAAGAAAATTAAAGATGATTGAATTAATATTTATATCTTTGCTTAGTATGTACCCTTTGACTTTTCTGCGGCCCATATTCAGCAGGATTGAATGCATCATAATGAGAATTATACCTCTGCCCAATCTCATATCGCAGGATGTTGAATGCCTGAAACATGGTGACATCCTCAAATTACTCGTACAATTTATGAAGGGTCTGAAAACAAAAGGTAATTAACTCATCGAAAAAGAATATCACATGCAACAAGTCTTAACACAAAAATAATAATAAATAAATTGTTTTTAAAAAATTGGAAAAAGCACTCAGATGAATAATTCATGATTAAAGATGATTTTTAAGAGACAAACCTCTCAATTGCTGTAAAGCAGGGGAAATCCAGAATTAAAAATACTTTTTTCAGCATTATTGAATCTTATAAAGTAAAGGCCATATCACAAGTGCCTCCAGTAGGACTAGGAGACCTAACAAAATTGACAAACAACAATTACAAGATTCTTATGCACATAGTAGTGCATTTCATTTTTTATCTATTTTTTCTTTTCATAGCCAATAACCAATCATAGGCAAGGCCCTTTGGAATGCCCATACACACTCTAAATTTTTTACATTTATTTTTTCCCTTTCCCACAATAAGATCGAGTTCAGTTTAGCTTGCAGGTACAAATTCCGTGCTCATTTTCATAATTATATATTCTGCAAGGCAAGCACAGGAAAACATTAAAGTATCTCGAGAAAGGTTTTCAAATACCTAATATTGCCATATGCAGCACAAAGTTGTACAATATGAGACACGATTCAAAACTCATTAATGCTATCTATTGGGTTATTTTGGTTTAAATGTGAAGTTTGCCACACTATCCTTACTGCTTAAAATAATTATACGCAATAGAAATCCAAAGTTTCATTTACCAAGTCATGTTAGCATGTTTATTTATTTATTTTTCATTTCTTTTTGTTTACTTGACTGCATGTACATAAGAGTGGCGAGGGGTGAGTGTCGATAATCTTCAAGCACAATGTTGTTAGTTTGGCTAGGGCCACCAGACAACAGGAAAATTTGTATATCTCCATGAATTTTTGACAGAAAATATGAAGTAATATAAGAATATCCACATTTTCCATACCATCAAAAGCATAAAAGACTTCACTCTGATATGTACCAAAATAAGAAAATATTATAGTTTAAAAAACCAGAGCGATGATAATGTTTTACAATAGAATTACCTCCCCATGGCTCCTAGGAATCATGGTGGCCCTTGCAATTTTCTCCTCAATGAGTTCCAAGATCCCAGTTTTGTCTTCAGATGCACTAATAAACATGCCAGAACTGATCGGAAAGAAAGTATGAGTCAACAATATGTCTATCTTAACATCATTGCAGACCAAAAGCAAAAAAGAGGAAAAAAACGAACACACTTTCTGCATGTTATTCCTGCCTATATGTATATAAATTGTATGTACCTTGTTCTAATCCCCTTGGTGTTCTCTGCTGTTTCTCCCTCGCGTAAAGCCAAGGTTGATGGTGCAAGGTGTGCCTTTGCCATTTTAATTATGCTTTGGCATTGTTCTACAGTTGCAAAGTTGGGGAAGTATACTGCACGTGGTTTCCAACTTAAAATCTACATAGGAAAATTAAAGGCATTAAGTGAACAGTAGGAAAAAAGATGTTTGACCCTCATAAAATGAAGAATGTAAATGGTGGCACCTATTGTAAACCATTGCTGGCAACATCTCCAAGGAGATTTTCACAATCCATAAAGAAATTCAGGATTAGGTATGGAAATCTGGCAGAAGTGTGCAAACCTACAAAATGGATGTGTGGTGTGTGTGTGTGAAATTTACATGTTCTTTCTAAACATCGCAGAATTTAAACAATAAATATTTTCTATTAAAGTAAAGAATTATTGAGTAAGTGAAATCTAAATCTGCAGAGAGAGAAACAAAGAACTCCTTTCTATTCACAAGTGAATGAATCGAACAGCATAGAAAAGATTCAAAAAACAGCAGTGACGACTAGGTATATAAAATTTCCCATGCAATAAGCTGCATCTACACCAAGAAATCGATTAAGGATTCCATAGTTGAGGTTGAAACTTGAATGTTCATAAGGAAAGTAGTTAATTATTGGATTGTGTTTGATGCTGATAATGTGTTTGCAATAATCTCCACGGAAGAACTACTTGTTCCCGTGGTTGCCATCAGGTTGGAGCAAACCTAGGTAATGAACAATGTACTTCTCAAATTTTCAATCAAAAAATTGAAAGGATGATTGTTTTTGTTTCTAGGTTCATGAACATCTAAAAAAAATTTTTTTTTTTTAAATTCTAGTCTCAGAAAACAACTTCTAGCATCATTTTTATTTTCTGGAAACACCAAATGCAACAAGAGAAAGAGAAAAAAAAAGTAACCAAAGCATGAACAATAAACAACCAAAACAAGGAGTTCCAGTATTTTATTTAGAAAGCCAACGAAGAACCTCACTGACAAAGTCACTGAATCCACAGGCAAGTACTAATTCTCAGCAATTTTGCTTTAACAACATTGAAATAAAACATGAAAATCCTCATAATAAATCACTGAATCAAACCACAGATAAACAACACAATTCACTACTTTAAAAACCTAACTGAACTGCAACAGAGAGTCAAATGCATGAATGTACCACTACCACCACAAAAAGAGCAAAATGGAGCACCTGAAAAGGGCTCGAAGTCAGAGAACGCTCTCCGGTCTCGCCATGAGGCAATGGATCAAACTCTGCCCCTTCATCCATCGATTCCAGCCGCCTCGGCGTTGGTCGTACGCCAGACACAACATCCTGTTCACGAATCAATCAAATTTTCACAAAATTAACCAATGCAAAGATCAAATAAAATGCATATCTTGTGCATATGTGAGTGTATACAAATAATCAACTCTGAGAAACGAAAAGGAAAGAAGAGAGAAGAGAGAGAAACCTGAGAGAGGAGAAGAGAACCGAATAAGCCGGTGAGGAAGAAGAAGGAGCACAAGAGGAAGACAGCAGGTAACCCTACCTTGGATCCGAAGCTCCTCCACAAACAACTACTGCTTCCTCCTAATGATCCTGCTTTACCTTTGCTTTTCATTTGCTCGATCAAATTCAATTCTAATAATTTCTCTCTCTCTCTGTCTCTTTCAAATTCGATAGTTTTTTCTTCGAGAATCTTTGTTGTTGATGTAGAGAATGAGAGAGAGAGAGAGAGCTCAAATTCGATAGTGTTTTTCTTCGAGAATCTTTGTTGTTGATGAAGAGAATGAGAGAGAGAGAGAGAGAGAGAGAGAGAGAGAGAGAGCTCAAATTCGATAGTGTTTTTCTTCGAGAATCTTGTTGTTGATGTAGAGAGGGAGAGAGAGAGAGAGAGAGTAGAGTGTGCGTGTTTTTCTTCGAGAATCTTTGTTGTTGATTTAGAGAGAGAGAGAGAGAGAGAGAGAGGCCGGAGTCGTCGGCACTAGTGGAGAGTCCTCATCGACGTGAGTGGATTCGTCTTGACTTCGCACGCGGCGGGAAATGGTATTAGAGAGAATTAGTTCTCCTTTGTGCTTTCTGGTTAGTTGGTTTCTAATTGTTTACTCCATTTTTTTGGGCCAGGACGGCGAGGGTAGTTAGATTATTCTTAAAAATTATAAAAATGCTTTAGAGCTCTAATATAGGAATTCTAATAATGGAAGGTGGGTCTCACTTTGATGTGATATTTGTGCCTTGTTTTGTTTTGTTTTTCTTTTTTTTTGACACATCACTAGAGCTCAAATTAGAGCTCTAAATTTAGAGCTCTGTAGCATTTCCCTAAAAATTATACAAGCTCGTAAATTTATAATTTTTTTTACTAATAAATATGTCATATATTAATAAAATTTTGAATTTTTAAAAAAATTATTTAGTGAGTACAAAAAATTTAGGACATTTTGAGAAGATATTTTGGCTGTTATATCAATTTGATCTTTATTTTTGTAATGGCATGATTTTAGTCCATTCAAAATAGAATAAATCATTTCAAATAATACGTTAACTCAATAATCATTTTCCAAAAGAATGAATGGATTATTTTATTTATTGATTTTAATTAATTTCTTAAAATAATATTATTAACTGGACTAAATTGACATACTTTTTAAAAAATTAATAGTCGAATTGATATAATTATAAATTTATAAATACAAATTACAATAATTAAATTGACACAATAGATAAATTAAAATGATATTTACCTAAAAAATTGTAAAAATTGTTTATTTTGTAGCATCACTCTTATTTATGTAATATTTTCTTTATAAATTTCTCTAAGATAAATATTTTTAAATAAATAAGTAGTCTTCTAATGGTTGTTGGGTCATATTTAGTGTTCGTTTGACAATGACTTTTTTAATTGATTTTTTAATTTTTTTGACTTTTTTAACCTGGGACTTTTTTGTTTGTTTGGTTTTTTGATTTGGCTTTTTTGACTTTTTAACTTTGTTTTGGAAATTTTTTTTTGTCTTTTTGTAATTTTTTAGCCCAACTCAAAAACCAAATGACCCTTTAAAAGTAGATGAGCATTAATTAATGCAATTTAAAATAAAATTTCTCTTTTATAACACGCATTTTGATTAAGAAAATTATACTATAATTTAAACTTTCTTAATAATTTTTTTAAGATTTGATAGCTAGATTTAATTATCATAACATTTATTTATTTCATATATGTTCATAAATATTTTAGGATGCTTCTTAAGATTTGATATCTAAATTAGCATTTAACTATCATAACATTTTAGGGTAATAAATTATTAATTACTGGTTGCACGTGGCGACGAGACTGATTTTGACGGTGGTGCCAATCCGTGAACTGACATCATTGGTCCATGACAGATGGAGTCCACTTGCTTTTTTTTACTTTACCTTTTGCAACGGTTGATTCAGATGGAGTCCACTAGGACCAATATCATCCGAGTCTGGTTTGGTTAATTTAGGCCTCGTTTGACATGTTTTATTTTTAATTTAAAAATTAAAAAATTATTTAAAAAATTTAATAATTTATAATTTATATTAAAAAATTAAAAATTTTGGATATATTTGGTTTGGTTTTGGAAGAATAATTTTTAAAAATTATTTTGAGGAGAGAGTTTAGAAATTTTTTTGATTTGTTTGGTTGTGTATTTTGAAAGTAATTTTGGAGTTTGAGAGTTTAAAATGATTTGATATTTTGTTATAACTGAGTAGATGTGTGTGAGAGAAAAAGTAATTGAGAAAGACAGAGAAGAGAGAAAAAATGATTAATTAATAGGTAAGAGAGAGAAAGTGATTTTAGAAATTGTTTTGGAAAATTTACAAATCAAACAAATTTTTTAAATTTTTTTTCCCAAAATCACTCTACAAATTCAAACCAAACATACCCATTTTCTTTTTCTTTTTTGTATATTTTTTCATAAAAAATTAAAATATCATTTTAAATATACTAATTTTTTTATTTTATATTTTAATTTAAAAATTATTAAAATAATCTGTTCTCAAACAAGGTTTTATTTAGGGGTGGGCGCGGGTCGGTTGCGGCCACGAAATCTCCAATCTGCCATCCGTTCGCCAGATTGGCGGATTGGAGAAAATCAATCCGCATCCGTCCGCCAATCTGGCGGATGTGGATTGAGCAGATTGGCCGATGGATGCGAATCGGTTTGGCGGTTTAAGATTTTATAAATTTTCAACATAATTCAACTTGTACACTTCCTCAAAATAAAAATAAAAATAAAAATATTACAGTCAATGATTTAAAAAACTATTACAATTACTGTATGTCTCATCAAAAAAAAAAATTGAAACTTTAGAATATCACAATCACTGCATGGCTCATCCATATATTACAATCACAGCATGATTCATCCACATAAAATATTACAATATGTGATTTTTAAAATATAATAACAATTCAAACTACCAAAACCATGAACAGGGTAGTAGTAGATATTGTATGTCTCTGTATTGTTACATCTATATATATTTTTGAAAAAAAAAACCAACCAGCATATATCATATTTTCTATTTATTATTTTTAGAGTTAAATTTAAAAACCAAAAAATATAGATAAATAATACGTTTATTTTTGTCAATTCAAAAAACATATTCAAGTTGAAAACTTTTTTTCAACAAAATATTTAAACTCTTTTTCAATTGAAAATACAAACAAAATATTTAAACAAATTGAAAAGATAAAGTCTTATAAATTATTAAGGGTACTCGCGGTTCGGCGGTTCAGCGGTTCGGTTGTGGCCAAATGAATCTCAAATCTGTCATCCGTCCACCAAATTGGCGGATTTGAGAAAATCAATCTGCAACCGCCCGCTCGTCATAACGCATTCATCCAAAATGTGACGGATCAATTCGGTTCGGTCGATTTTGACGGATCGATATATCTGCTGCTCACCCCTAATCTTATTTGAAAAAATGTTTTTCGACGTCCCCAATTTACATTTGAAATTTTGATATATCGAATAAAATTAAAGGTTGTCAAGGCATTTATAAGTCCAATTGGCATGTAGGCATCGTTTGGGAAGGTTGGTGGAGGCTAAATTAGCCACTAAATGACAAAAGGGGCTTATTTAGCCACTAAAGGACAAAAAAACCACAGCTGCTTGGCAAGAAGAAACGCTAAGGGAAATTTCAAAAAAAATCCCAAAAAACACATTTTCCCAGAAAAAACAAAGTAAGTTGAAAAAACAAAAATTAAAAACATTTTTTTGTTTTTTGTTAAAATATTTTATAAAAATAAATTCAAACTCTATTGCATAAAAATAGTTTTAAATATTTGAATTTTTTTGTTATGTATTTGGTTATGATTTGAGTGTAGAGTTGTGAAAGTAGTATAAAGTTTCAAGTTATGTATTTGGTTATGAGTTATAAAAATAATTTATTACTTGAGTTTTATTTTATGTGTTTGGTCACGATTTGAGTGTAGAGTTGTTTTTAAATTTAAAATATTAACATTTTAAATTATTTAAATTTTTTGAATATTTAAATTATTTAAATTTTTTGAATATTTAAATTATTTAAATTTTTTTGTTAAAATAATTTTTTAATTTTTTGAATATTTAAATTATTTAAATTTTTACGATTTAAATTTTTTGAATGTTTATTTTAATTTTTTACTTATTCAATTTTGTAGATTATTTACATTATTTAAATATTTAAAATAAAATTAAAAGTAAAAATAAAATTAAAATTAAAATTAAAATTAAAATTAAAAGTAAAATTAAATATTTAAAAATAAATTAAAATTAAATTATTTAAAATACGCAGGACAACAAAATAAATAAAAAACGCATGAAAACCCTCGCCACGTAATTTACAAATAAATAAAACACATGAAAACCCATTTTCGAAAATATAAAAACAGATTAATGTATACAAATAAAAAAAATTACAGAAACGTAAATTAAAAAAAAAAACGACAAAAATACGCCTCCTCCAAAAAAAAATCAAAAAAACAGAAATTACCATTTGTCACGTAATTTACAAATAAAAAAAATTAATGTGTACAAATAAAAAAATGACAAAAACGTAAATTAAAAAAAAAATAAGGACAAAAATACGCCTCATTCAAAAATATTTATAAAAAAAAACATAAAAACTTAAATTTGTCATTCGCCACGTAATTTACAAATAAATATAACACATGAAAACTCATTTTTGAAAATAAAATTAAAAAAATTAAAATACACAGGACAATAAAATAAAACTAAAAATTAAAATTATTAGCATTATTATTATTTTAAAATTCAAAATTAAAATTAAAATTAAAATTAAAATTAAAATTATTATTATTATTATTATTTTAAAATTAAAATTAGTATTATTATTTTTATTTTTAAAAAAAATTTAAAATTAAAATACAAAACACATGAAAAACTATTTGCAAAATAAAAAATAAAAAAAAAATAAAATATACAGGATAATAAAATAAAACCTCAATTTTTATCATTTTACAGAAAGTGAAAAAAAAATTAAAATTAAAATGAAAATCAAAATAAAAAACCCCTTGAAAAAACCATTTACAAAAAAAAAAAAAATAAATAAAAAAAATCAGTCCATTCATGGCTAATTTGACGTGGAGGACAAAAGAGGCAATGAGGTCCATTCCAAAAAAAATAGTAGAAGGGCAGTTTTGTAATTTAACATGAAGCCACCTCATCAAAAAGTCAAAAGGTCAAAAAAGCTAAAAAGTCCTTCCCAAACCAGGCTTTTTAGCCCCAAACTAAAATAGTCAAAAAAGTCAAAAAAACCAACCCACTTCCCAAACGGAGGCGTAACCGCGTTTGCGGTGCAGTAAGTTGAAGGTTTTGAATTTGAACTGATGGATCAGTCACGTCTCTTTTAAACTTATAACATAATTTTATTAATATTTTATTTTTGACCAAAAAAATAGTAATAATAAAATAAAATTGAAGGTTTGGAACACCTTCGCTCGATATGTTAAATCTAATAATTTTGTTAGAGATTTAAAAATTTTATCAAATATTTCATATAGGTGTAAAATTCACATAAGATCCACATGATATGAGTCTCACACATCATGTGAGACATTTAGTAAAAAATTTGATAAAAATTTTAAATTATGTTTGGTAGAGCTCTCTAAACTTAATTCTATCATTACATTTGAGTGTGATGGTTGTTTACGGTTTTCAAAAAATAATTCTACACTCACTTTTGAAAACTCTGTCCAATGCGGGAAAATTTGGGCTAACCGGTCGTTCTCCTGAACATCCGGCCAATTGACCGGAACAATGCAATTTTTATTTTTTATTTTTTTTATTTTTTACAAATGCCACATGTTATTTTTTATATTTTAAATAAAACAATTTCAGAAATTTTTAAAATTTTTATGAGTTTTAAATAGAATTTTGAGTTGTGTGTTTGGTTATGAGTTGCAAGTTTTTGTGTCAAATATCATATGCCACATCAAAATATTTCCACTCAATTCAAAACTTTTTCACCAAACAAATTTTCTATACTCAAATCATAATTTCAAAATTTACAAACTCAAAATACAACTCTATTCTCAAATTATATTTAGAAAACTCTATCAAACGCAACCTTAGGGTCTCTAGCATTTTCCTAAATCTAATGTAACAATCTAACAACTCTATTTTAACATGAAAAAAGAAATCCACCTCATATGCCAAATGCTAAGTTGGCATTTGACATGAACTTAACATGTCAAATTTGACATGTTTCATATTGATGTCAAATGTTAGTTGACCAAATAAAATAATTTCTTTTTTAAAAATAATAAAATAGTAGATTTGACATATTGGACAAAGAGTTTCTTTATCAAATTGACATATACCAATTTGCCACCTAAACTTTTAAAAAATTTGACACCAAATTTTGAAAGGTTGGGTAGAGATGCTTAGATGACAAATTAACTTCTGTTAATTTGACATCTCTTGAAAGTCTCCAACTTATATGTCAAATTTTATTATTGAAAGATGAATTAAAATATTATTTTATTTCTAAAAAAAATACTATAATTAAAAATTTGACATAAGTTAAGGAACAAAAATTTGATATCAAATTTAATTGTTAGCGTGCCATGTAAGATTTGACATATCAGTTGGAGATGTTTTTAGACCCATAAAAAACTCTTACAATTTGACTCACATTGAGGGGTGGACAAACGTCGAGCCAGTTGACACTACATAATAAAAGACTATGTCTGCCCAAATCTGGTCAAAAAAAAATTATAAATCTCAAGCCCACTCATTGGGCTATATGTTAAAAAAAATTAAAACATTTCATACTTAAATTCAATCACACATTATGTTTCTTAAATAAATATATTGATATCATTATAAATTGAAAGATTTTATATATAAATTGAAAGATTTATTAAATAAATTCAATTACACATCATTAAGAATGTGAGTTTCAATAAAATCAACAAAGATAAAATCTAGATCTCAAAAAATATATATATTTTAATGTATTATAAATAATTAATTAATTTAATAAATCTCAAACCCAACCAATTGATACTTCAGACTGAAAATATTAGTCCAGCTTGGTCCTATGGACTAAAACAACCTTCTCAAGCCCTAAAAAAATAGGGTTGAGCCAGGCAGGTTACACGAGCCAACGGGTCGATGTCTACCCCTACACAAAGGTAGTATGATAGGTTTCAACTTTTAATTAGTTACACACCCAACAATATAAGGCCTACCTTCCTTATCACATAATTGTAGGTGAATTTATAAATCTAAATTGTGAGTCTTTGAGAGCATGTTTGTTTGGACAGACTGAATAAGGGGGGATTGTAATCTATCGGACTGTTAGTTCTGGGATACATTGTCCCCGAACTATTTAGTTGGATTGGATTTGTATTATATGTTTGTTTAGTCATGGGATTAAATGTCTGGATTGGACTTTTTTAGTGAATTCAATATTTGGTTGGACAGACTGGATAATGATAAATGTTCAAAAGACTATTTTACCCTTGTAATTTATAATTTTTATTTAATATATAATTTTAAATTTGTAATCTATAATTTATAATTTAACAACACTAAAAAAATTTAATTTATAAGGCCATAATTTTTAATTTATTATTTTCAATTAAATTAAATTTATAATTTATATTTTTATTTAATATATAATTTTAAATTAGCAACACTAAAAAAATAATTTTATTTAATATATAAATTTAATTTTTTAACAACACTAAAAAAATTTAATTTATAAGGCCATAATTTATAATTTATTATTTTTAATTAAATTAAATTTATAATTTATAATTTTTATTTTTATTGAATATATAATTTTAAATTAACAACAGTAAAAAAATAATTTATAAATGTTCAAAAGACTATTTTACTCTTTTTCAATTGTTTATTAAGTAATAGCATAAGAGTAAAATGGACATTTTACATATTATTCTCATGGAATACCAATCCCATGGAAATAATCCCACCATCCCCCTAGGATACAATAATCTCTCATATGAGGAACTAATAGTCCGGAGGAACTTTAATCCGAAGGAAAAAAATTGGACCAAACAACGGACTATTAGTCCGAATGGACTAATAGTCCAATCCTATGGCCCAGTCCTTCAAAACAAACACCACCTTACTCTCTATTTTTTTTATAAAAAAAAATTATTTCAATTTTATCATTTAAATTATTGTCATTTTTTATATTTAATTCATAAATTATCAATTCCATCTATTTAATTCATAAAATTATCAATTTTAGCTAATATGATTTAGTTGGAGATGATTGTCGCATAGTAACTATTAAAACCCAATTTGATAAGTAAAAAATTATTTCAAAATTTGAATAATATAAACTATACAATCAAACACTTATTTTTATTATAAAAACAGAAGGAAAAAAAGAAAAAAGAAAAAAGAAAAAACAGAAGAAGAGTCCTTGGCTGCATGATTTGAATAAATTTTCTAAAGCGTAAACTTCATAAAGTTAGATTTTCACCATTTATTGATTTAGGAAACTGGAACATGTGAATTGAAATAAAAAATTTAGAGACTAAATAGATAAATTAATACTTTAATAATAAAATTGAGTAAATGACTAGTTTAAGGGATAAAAATAAAATAAATTATTAAATTATAATTTTTTTTTGTTGTCTAATTTCATTTATTTAAATTAATGACGAAATAAAAAAAAGTAATTACTAGTGAGAATATTATGTGAAATTATGAAATTGCCCTTCTACTTTCACATTCCTCTCGTCCCCTTCCACTCTCTCTAGCTCAGGCAATCAAGTGCAAGTCAGTGCCACTCGTGAACAAAGTGACAACTCGTGGATACGTGAGAAATGCACACAAAATAGCGTGGAAGTAAGCACTTGCCACGTTGCACAAGCCCGCCTCCCTCCCTCTCTTTCTACACCACCCAAAAATAAAATAAAATAAAATAAAATAAAATTATAGCAGATAGCATTTGGTTAATCTTACTAGACTAATTCGACCAACATCTGTTATAAAAACAATATATATCGATTGATAATTATTAATTGAATAAATATCACTTTAAAATAAAAAATTAAAAACGTTACACATTTAGAAAGAAACATAAAGTATTTAAAATTTAAAATACGTGAATCTAATTCTTTTTTACTACGACCCATACCAAGTTTAAATCTATACAATAAATTTGAAAATTTTTTTTTTTTTGATATTTTTTAAATTCATAACATTTTTGAAAATTTTATAAAGATACATTTGAATTACAACAATATGGTGCCAGCCATATCAATCTAATGGACCATACACTAGCTCCAGCTGGCATTTCCTGAGAGGCCACTTCTGCCATGTGGCAAAAAAGTGGGCCAGCCGTCCAGATGATCCTCCACAATTTTCCTCCACATAAATAATGCATGGTTCTCAAAAAATATGCAACCATTCTTTGAACTAGAGAAACAAATACAACAATTTTCTTTCCTCGCTTCTCTTCCATGTTCATCAGTTCACTACTGAAACTATTAACTTTGAAATAAATGCTCAGGCTAAATGTGTACTGCTCTTTAGTGCCTGGACCAAGACAAATCAAGATTGGAAGCAGCTTTGCTTCATGGGTAGTTCAGTATCACAGAGCACAGAAGCTACCTAAGAGGATTAATGCCGTAAATGATGAGATGGATGGGGGGACTAGCGGATTACCTCGTCCGAGGTGGGACCCTGGTCTGGAATTCGAGGTCCCTTTTGAGCAAAGGCCGGTATGTCCACCTGCAACTTCGCTGTGTAAGACTGTGTTTGGATCTTGAATTTGTAGGACTTTTTTTTCCTTCCCCTTTCTTTTCCCATTTTCCTCCACAAATCTCTCTGCAAATCCAAGATTCCGAGTCTATGTTACACTAATTCTTTCCACTAGATGTAAAAGCAGAAAGAATGATGAAATAACTGGCTTATGTTACTCAAATAAGAATTTTTGCTTCACTGGTCCAAATAGAAAAAGTAAGATTTGGTTTATGCAGTCTTACCATCTACAAATCAAACTGATATTAATCTGGGTTCTATGATAGGTGAATGAGTACTCATCTCTGAAAGATAGTGTTTTATATTCATGGGGCGAGCTGAGTCCAGGTTCCTTTTTCCTACGTCTTGGAGGTCTCTGGTTGGTGACTTTCACAGTTCTTGGGGCACCAATTGCAGCTGCAAGCTTCAATCCTTCAAGGGTAAGAAAACTACTAGTTCAAAATAAAAAAAGGGTAAGAAAACTATAAAAACATCCAGTGTAAATAAATATAACAAGGAAAAAAATGAAGAACAGTGTATACCATATCTGTAACCAAGATTGAACTAAAAGTCACTCCCTTCATCTTTCCATTTCTTAATTCATTTTTTTATGGTTTGAACAATCACATAGAACAATTCATGACACAAATGGTGAAATTCTAAAACCAGCACAACCAATGCAATCAAACAAAGTTTTGAAACTTTTTTCCTAAAAGAAATTAAATAGCAGGAGCAGCAATCTCACATCTTAATATTTAAAGGCTATTGAGAAGGGAAATAAAAGGCTATGAGAAGAATGATATTGAAGTGCAAAAACATAATTGCATATAAGGAGATGATATATTGAGCAATTACATTCCCTCGACACAAAAACATATCACAAGTTCCATATAGATTACTTCTCAATACAATTTTTTTTCAAATTCATTAAAATTTCATGTATTGATTCTTGATTTGGGGTGATTCTATTTACATCCATCAAATTTTCTCACCACACCCCCTATGTAATAGCCCAGTTCCCCGTGCATGTGAGAGAGAGCTGGATGAGGTGAGAAAATTGGTAGGTGTAAATAGAAGCACTCCATTGACTAACAATGTAAGTATACTTGTAGCATTTGGTGAAACACCATGATGATGCTATTCAAATATCCTAAATTATCTATTCCTAATTCTGCAGGAACCTCTACGATTTGTTCTTGCAGCTGGAACAGGAACCCTTTTTCTAGTGTCACTAATAGTCCTGAGAATTTATCTGGTATCTTCTCCTTCATGTGAAAGCTATTTCATTATTGGAGTGTATGAGCCACTTGTGCAGAGATGACCAAAGAGAACTTTTCCAAGGAAACTATTTCACATGTCATGTGCTAAATGGTTTACACATAAGATTAGAATGGCGGAACTATTTTAATGCAGAAAATTATTATCAGAATATGGTTAATATGTTTTCCTTTAATCTCTCTTTCTCGTTGCGAAATATTTGGTCAATTATTTCCACTATCAACAATGATTTCCCTACTCGTCGACATGTATCAAAAGATGACTTTGTTACAATTATAGTAATTTAATACAAGGATGGGACACAATTTTATCAAGCTTATTAGTCAACAAAGGAGATGCATGCATTTTCAAAATTTCGGGTCGAAATTCAAATTTGTGCTGAACAAATTAAGATTTCCATGACGTTGAAAATGCAGTCCTTTGTAGTTTTCTTAGAAGAGGCATCATGCATTAATATAAAACCTTGATATAAAGCAAAGGCATAATGTCATATCCAGACGAGATGCCAGGAATGGAGCTTTCTGAGCCAAGGGGGAATTAAGTTTCCTCATATAAGCATGTGCTAATGCTTGATGAGTATACCACAAAAAGTAGCAATCATACTTGTGACTAAATCATGTTTCTATTTGAATAATGTATTACTATGGAAATTGTTTCTTCACAACACTGATTGAGCTGAGCTCAATGTCCGTTTAACAAAACATCAATAATTTTAGGTTTGTGGTTGTCTTGGTATAACTTATTTTTAAAATTTTGCATCTTGCAGGGATGGAGTTATGTTGGTGACAGACTTCTATCAGCAGTGATACCTTATGAAGAAAGTGGGTGGTATGATGGACAAATGTGGGTAAAACCGCCAGAGGTTAGTACCCTTTTTATTTAATCATTTATACTATTCTTCATGAGGGTTGGATTGGAGACCTAAAGTCTGTGTTCCTTAAATATTCTTATACATAAAAATAACTCAGGAACTGCTTGAATAAATGAGAAACACATCGTGATTGTTTTTGTTCTTTTTTTTTTTCTTTGTTCATACACTTTTCTCTTATAAGGTCTTTCCTGTGGTGACCTATAATCTTATTCATCAAGGACGTCAACTAGTCAGAATAGGAAAGACATGATAGATAATACACTAATGGGCTCTCTCTCTCTCTATATATATATATGGAAGTGCATAGTGTAAGCTTTCACTTTTCATAGACATCACATAGCAGAAATTTTTCAAAGAAACATAGTATAGGGAAATGAACAAGGGGGGCAACTATGTCAGAGTAGGCGATTAATTACATAAAATCCTCTATAACAAGGTCACTTAATTGATGAAATAGTTAAATGCTAGTATATTAATGCATGTAGATGAAAACGCCAAATGCTCTCATGTTACCTCCACTGGCACAGTTCATGCTATCACTTTTTCTCAACTATGAATAAGCAGCCAACCAGCCCACAGAAGCACAGGATCAGATTAACTTAAGCCTCCAGTATTGAACTGAGATTTCTAAGCCAAACAAGCAAAGAGTTAGTCATAAGTTTGATAATGGAAATCATTATTCATTTATTTATATAAATACAGATTTATTGAAGAAAAGAAAGGCATCAAGAGGTGGATGCCACTGGTATCCATCAACACATAAGACAAAAGCAAAAAACTTTACATCCACGCTACCCTCAACACATAAGCCAACCATAACTGAATCATTAGACAAGCAAAATGTTGTGACTTTCAGCTGAAGTTAAAATTTCTCACCAATTGAATAGTAAAGGTAGATAAATACACAGAATGAGTACCGCGAGGAGGATGAGAATTAGCATATGCACCAGAACAATCTATGTGATTTGGACTCTTCTATTGATAACTTACATTTCTTGCAGATACTGGCTCGTGACAGGTTGTTGGGCTCATATAAGGTACTAATAAATGAACAAGATTCATCGAATTTGTAATATTGCAGATCAACAAATAAACTGAAACTATATCTCTCAGTAGAGAATAGTTTACATACCAATTGTTTGCAACAATACATTGCAATACACACACAAACAGAGAACATAAATTGCTTATGACTCTTTATTCCTCCAGGTCAAACCAGTTATCAAATTGCTGAAACAAACACTAGTCGGAACAGGGGCATTACTAGTTTCAGCAGTGTTGTTATTTATCTTTGCTACCCCAGTAGAGGATTTCATTCAGAACACTTTTGCAACAGGAGCAAACTCATCCAATGTTTCAGCTTCAAAGATCAACAAAAAAAACAATATAAGGTATTTAAATAGATTTAGTTTCCAAATCTACAGCTTAGATATACTGATGTTACTTTGATTTTGCCATTGCTATGTCTACGTAAATATATAGAAAAGACGAGCTGCTAAAATTGCCGGTGGAGGTGAAGTCTGATGATGATCTAGCAGCAGCTGCTGCTGAAGCTGCTGATGGAAGGCCAGTCTACTGCAGGGATAGGTTTTATCGGGCATTAGCAGGAGGCCAGTACTGCAAATGGGATGACCTAGTTAAGTAATCAAGACCAAGAAAAAGCACAGATCATGTTCACATTCAAGTTACTTTTTTTTTCTTTTTTTTTTTAAAGCCACATTCAAGTTACCTATATATGGTTTGTTATTTGTACTCACTAGGGTAAAAACAAGTTCAATATATTATTCATTATTTTTAGGGAAACAATTAAGATGATTTGAATTAAAAAAAATTGAAATCAAATCACTAAGACTGTGTTTGGTTGGGGGATTTAGGGAGGGATTTAGACTTTTCCCTTTCTAAATCCCTCCTCAAATCCCCCAACTAAACATAGCCTAAGGGAATCAACCTCATAGAATTGTGGGAAGATATTTATTAACTGATAATTGCTTAATATATAGGAACCAGGAAGGTTACAATATGACTAAAAATTGTCTGATAAAGTTACAATGGAAAGAAAAAGAGGCTAACTATCAGATACGAATTGAAGCTGATATGAACAAATACATAAACTTGAAGATGTCGAAGAAGCAAATACAAACCTAAGTTATTTTTCTCCTTCAACCGACGGTAAAAAATAATTGTTATCTTTTTATCTCATCCTAATCAAATATAATACGATAATAGCCAGTTCCTCTATTCAATTCTTTATCCCAAGGTAAAGCTGATTCTGCTAGTGATATGTTTTGCAGGACATTTTAAGTGGCTCTGCTTCTTTCCGATTCTGTTATGTTCTATTTTCCTCCATATACCAAAACAAAAAAAAAACAAAAAATTATTTGAAGTGAATGTGTGCCAATTCTCAGCTGAATATAAACCCTAAACCCTAGTTCGTTCCATTTTTCTCAGACTCATTGTTTTGAAACATATAGACTAATCTCCGTTCCTACTTCAAGTATATCTTTCTTGCAAGTTAAATTTAATAATACTAAGCAACAAATATCTCCATCAAAATTCAACTAGCAATTGGAAACAATTTCTGTAAGAACAGAGACATATTCAAACCATCAAAACATGTTACATAACCAAATCAATAGAAATTTTCATTGAAGAGCTATAAACACAACACAATTCAAAATACCTCATAAGCTGCTGCGAGGATTCGAACTAATCGTCACGAAGCAGAGGAATCGTTCGGCGAATGAGTTGGTTTCGGCGACCCCCAAAGAGGCCGTAGGCATTTTGGCCGGCGAGCTCAATCGGAGTCGACTCAGTGCTGGTGCTGAGCTGACCCGCCGGTTTCTCCTTTGATCAAAGAGATAGTCAGTTAAGCAGTACTGTTGGCGGAATTTGATGGCGGTTTGATTATATTGGACGGTGGTGATGGAAGAGGCCCACGAGAGAGAGGTCCGTCCGGTTTCACGATAACACAGAAAATGACGTCATGACGATCATGATACAGCAGCGAAACGGAGACAAAAATGCTAGAGATCTAATGGGTCTCAAAATTCCATTTCCACCCATTATTTGTGCGTACATTTTTCTCAATACATAATTTAATTTCTACTTCTTTATCTCAGGTGTCTCTATTTACGTACTATATTTTGTTTCAAGGTAAATTATTATTTAAAGCATATCTTTAATTGTTTTGATAAATAAATATTTTACTCAATACACACTACAATCTTTCATCTTTATCATTTCTTACACACGATACCCACAATTGATTCACACTATTCTATTTTTATCCTTACTCTGGTGAGGAATCAGACGGAGAGAAGGAAAGTGACGTCAGTGAGGAATCAGATGGAGAATTCGAAGTCTAATGATCAGCATCGGTGGCCTGGGAGATCACTGGAAGTGAATTTTCTAACAAGGAGTTTGGATTGTATTGTTGAGAAGAAAAAATTCGGTGGATCTGGGAGTGTAGTTAGGGCATTGCAACAATCCATGATTATCAAGAGCACCAAAACTTCATTTAATGATAGTACAGAATCGAACTGAGTGCAGTTGTTCGATTGTTTTTAATCGAACGAATAGTATTTGTTCAATACTTAAAAACTGAATATTTGGAGAAAGTTCGACACTATAAAACCGAACATATACAATTTGTTCGGTTGGGTAGTCGAACATTAATTTATTTTTCGACTCTGGAAAACCGAACTAATACAAACGGTTTACCACTCAGCAAGTAAACCAAAACGAAAAAAAAAACTAAATAAATAAATAATCTTTTCCTTGCTCCATTGTTTCGAATGAGTATTGCCAGATGCATCCATTATTGAATCCAATCAAAATTTTCAATAATATGTATATTTTTTGTTATTTCTGTAAAGATTTTTTATTTTTATTTTTATTTTAGGGTTTTTGGATTCTTAAGAGACAAGATACGTAAGTAACAAGTTTGGAATTGTTGATATGTATTATATTTATTATTGTCCTTTATGGTAATCATACAAATGGTGTATATCATAGCTTGTCCTTTATAGTCATTTTACCTAAGGTTAAAATTGTAATAAAAAATAAACTAATTAATGGTGTTTCTTGAAACAAAATGTAGTGTGTAAATAGAGCCTCCCCACATACTTCACATTCCAAATATATCCTCACCTTCTCTATGCACATCCTCTCATTCCCAGCCTCTCAACCATTCTCACACAGTTCCTTGCGTTGCCGTCACCTCCATCGCAGACTCTCTCAAACTCTTCAATGAACCTAAAGCTTCTACACATGGCGCATAAACCACTAAACCAGTACTTGAATTCATAATCATTGTTTGTACCTCTTGAATCTTTGTTTTTTCTTTATCAGTAATTACGTGAAGCTCTTCTCCAAAGAGATTGATTTTTGATTTATTTTTTCACTGAATTTGAAACTCTTGAGAGTTAAGGTTTTGTAATTCGTCGATACAAAGCGAGTTTTCGCCATTTTGGAGTTTCACAAAGCTCTATGTAAGGTATGTAATCGCTAGATCTCGTTTTGCATATGAATATATATATATATATATATAGAGAGAGAGAGAGAGAGAGATATGAAAATGAGTGTTGGCCTCTTTAATAAGTAGATTTGAAGAATGAAAGAGCTGTGTGTCTGTGTATGTATGGTTAAAGGTTGGGCATGGGAGGCGATGGCCGGCGGTGAAGTGGAGAAATTGTGAAATGTGTGGGTGAGATGGTAATTTTGTTAAAGGATAAAATTGTGATTTTGAAAAAATTTATTAAGTGTGTAGAGAAAGAAAATTTGGTGTATGGAAATAGAATTTCCCAATAGGTCTATGAGACATTTGGTAGAATTTTTAATAAAATTTTAAGTAAATTGCAAACATATCCCTTGAGGTTTACTTAAATTACTAATTACCCCCGTGGTTCTAGAAATTATATTTTGCCTCATAAGGTTTCTAATTTCATAACAAATAGGTTCTTTTATTAATAAATCATCAAGTTAATTAACAATTTTTAATAATGTTAAAATTTTATTTCAATTAATAATTCAGATAATTTTATTATTGTATAGGTAAACAGTTAGAAATTTTACTTTTTCAATTAATTCTGTTAAATAAAAAATTCTGATAAGGAGGTATTTGTAATTTTTCAAATCACAGACGACAATACGTATTTTAAGCAAATCTTAAGAGATGTATTTGTAATTTACTCTAAAATTTTTAGAATCTCTAGTATCACTCAAACGGAAAAGCGCCACGTAGGACTTACACAGATTGAGGGCTGAGACTATTTTAGTGACACAGAATAATTTTTTGAAAAAATTAAATTTCAAAGTTATTTTCAAAATTTATAAATTCATTTTTTAATATTTATAAAATTTATTTTAAAATATTTTTTCAAATATACACTAATGTGAAATTATCCCATAATTTTTTGAGGGGAGAGTTGAGACTCGAGATATCACGCCACATTAGTTGCATGAAATTTTTTGGAGGACTTGCCAGGCGGTCCCATTGAAACAAATTAATACCCACCAAGTCCTGCCCTATTTCAGTTTCCAATTTTACCCCTCAATGTCACACCACATGTGTGAAGCAAAGAAGATATCACGAGCTCTCCCGTGTGCGCGTGACACACACGCTCCTTCTCAATTGTTCTGATTTGGAAACTATTCTGAAGCGATTTGCGATTTGGAAATCGAAACAAATAAAGAGATTTTCCCTGAATCTCCCATCGTTTCTAAAGAAATCACCTCTGTTTCGATCTATATTTTGATTCTGAACAGATCCCCAGCAAATCTTCTACCGTTTCGATCTATATTTCCTGTTTAGTTCATCTTCAACAAACATGCGAATCAAACGTGAGTCATATTCATCTTCCGTTCTTCTTTTATAATTATAATTAAGTGATATTCAATTTCATAATAATCACATCTTCATGTTCATTTGCTATACAATAACAGATTTGCTTATTTTGCCCAATTAAGTGAGAAAATTTGCTATAAGAATGATAGATTTGCTTAATTTTCTTAATTGAGTAATAAAATTTGTTATAATGATAGATTTGATTCCCTTCTTCTTTCATAATTATAATTGAGTTATAAAATTCGACTTGAAGTTATTTTCAATGTGTATCATACAGTATTAATTTATGATTGATATTCAACTTCATAATAATCACATCTTCATGTTCATTTGCTATACAATGATGAATTTGCTTACTTTTGCTAATTCAGTGATAAAATTTGATATACAATAACAGATTTGCTTACTTTGCCCAATTCAGTGAGAAAATTTGCTATAAGAATGATATGTTTGCTTAATTTTCCTAATTGAGTGATAAAATTTGTTATAATGATGGATTTGCTTCTCTTCTTATTTCATAACTATGAATTTGCTTCCTTTCTTCTTTCATAACTATAATTGAGTAATAAAATTTGACTTGAAGCTATTTTCAATGTGTATTATACAGTATTAATTTATGAGTGATATTCAACTTCATAATACTCACATCTTCATATTCATTTGCTATACAATGATGGATTTGCTTACTTTTGCTAATTTAGTGATAAAATTTGATATAAAATGACAGATTTGCTTACTTTGTCCAATTCAATGATAAAATTTGCTATAAGAATAATAGATTTGCTTAATTTTCCTAATTGAGTGATTAAATTTGTTATAATGATAGATTTGCCTCCCTTCTTCTCTCATAACTATAATTGAGTGATACAATTCGACTTGAAGCTATTTTTAATTTGTACCATACAGTATTAATTTATGAGCGATATTTAACTTCATAATAATCACATCTTCATATTCATTTCCTATACAATGATAGATTTGCTTACTTTTGCTAATCCAGTGATAAAATTTGCTATACAATGCTAGATTTGCTTACTTTGCCCAAATTAGTGAGAAAATTTGCTGTAAGAATGATAGATTTGCTTAATTTTCCTAATTGAGTGATAAAAGTTGTTATAATGATAGATTTGCTTCTCTTCTTCTTCAACAAACATGCGAATCAAACGTGAGTCGTATTCATCTTCCGTTCTTCTTTTATAACTATAATTAAGTGATATTCAACTTCATAATAATCACATCTTCATGATCATCTGCTATACAATAACAAATTTGCTTATTTTGCCCAATTCAGTGAGAAAATTTGCTATAAGAATGATAGATTTGCTTAATTTTCTTAATTGAGTAATAAAATTCGTTATAATGATGGATTTGATTCCCTTCTTCTTTCATAACTATAATTAAGTGATAAAATTCAACTTGAAACTATTTTCAATGTGTATCATACAGTATTAATTTATTAGTGATATTCAACTTCATAATAATCATATCTTCATGTTCATTTGCCATACAATGATGGATTTGTTTACTTTTGCTAATTTAGTGATAAAATTTGCTATACAATGACAGATTTGCTTACTTTGCCTAATTCAGTGATAAAATTTGCAATAAGAATGATGATTTGCTTAATTTTCCTAATTGAGTGATAACATTTGCTATACAATGACGAATTTCCTTACTTCGCCTAATTCAGTGATAAAAATTGTTATAACAATGATAGATTTGCTTAATTTGCCTAATTCAGAGAGAGTTATCAACTGCCCACAATAAGAAGATACTTCGTAAGTTGATCAATAACAAAACACTCCTATAAAAAAAAAAAAAATGCAACGAAACCAAATTATAATATTTTGTTTTCAAAATGTTTTTGCATGCTTGATTGTTGAATCATTGTTTGCTATATCATGAGGCAATATGTTTCCAGCAACAACATAATGTTTACTTTTTTCAAAGAAGAATACAATCAATTGAGAGCCGATATATTAACTATCTTCTTGACTGACCAACAAACTGTTCAACAATAAATAGTTGATGAAAACATTGATGACTTGCCTCCACAATAATCAACAGATCTGGAAGAAAAGAAAACATTTTGCTTGTTGGTTTGTTACACTAATCAACAGATCTGGAAGAAAAGAAAACATTTTGCTTGTTTGTTTGTTGTAGTGTAATAAAAAGGAAACATTGATTCATTTAGTTGTTAGAATGTGAATACATCATACATTTGACTTGTTTGGTTATTACAGTGTTATCTATATTTTTGATCATTTTGGTTCGTACTTTACTTCAATGAATATTATAATGCTTGGTTGTTACAATGTTAAAATTACAGACAATACACTAAATGAAAATTCAGTCTTTTTAAGCTATATTTTTACCAGATCTGGCTTTGATATCAGTTTTACTTTATGCTTAATAACAAGTTTGGATCCCTTCATTTACTAACATGACATTTTTTTTTACACTGATAAATTTATCACTGTTCAAACTAACAAAAATCAGCAACTCTCTCTCTCTCTCATTCTTTTTTCCTAATTCAAGTAAAAAAAATAATATAAAAAACAATAAACAATTTATCTAAATTGAAAATTAAAACACAAACACTATTACATTGTCCAAATTGAGAATTAAAACACTGTTGCAATTTGTAGATATTTTCAAGTTTGGGAATGAATGTAAGAACATGCCATTCTGGGTATATGGAGTGGAGATAAAGTTCTAACAGTAAATCCAAAAAAACAAACCGTACATACATTTTAACATTTAACTCCAAGAACCAGTTATTTATGAAGAAATATGATCTTATTCAAGACCAGATGATAAACTATTGCATCTAAAACATTTCTTAGACTGAAATTTTGAACAATTTAATCTGAAAATGAATTACAAACTCGAAATATTTTGCTTCAAGGATCCCACTGATAGTTAATTGCATAGTGGCAGTAATGTAGCACAGATTGGGAAACTTAGTCCCAAACTACCTACAATTGATTTTTCTTGAGTTTAAGTCACTGATAAATTTATCACTGTAAAAAAGAACATTTGGTTGGATATGACAGTGATAAATTTATCAACCACTGACATAAATGTAATAAACCATCAACTCTTTCCATACAGTCAGTTATAAATTTATCATTCTTAAAAATAACAAAATTCAGCAACCCCATTAATCCTTGATTGTTTCCTTCAGACAATGGTAAATTTATCACTCTTAAAAAAACATAATCCACCAACTCATTCAAACCAACCAGGGATAAATTTACCACTGTATAAAACACCAAAAACGTCAACTACATTTAACCAAAATCAAAGAATATAAATCTATGAAACTTAATCTTGTAAAAATATCAAAAAAAAATATAATTTCCGTTCAAAAAATTCCTCAATCATCCAATGCAACTATCGAAATGATGTATCTTTCAAAAAATACTCAAACATTCAATGCAAGTAACACCTCTCAACTCTCAACAAAAGTAATTCAATTAAAATCGATACAACTAAAGCAAGCTTCTTTACATGTCTTTCGATTATGAATTCCCATCTTTCCACACCTACTGCACCTAATTCTCTTGATTCGCCCTTCGAAGGTATTCTTTTTATTCTTGGACGTCCAACTGGTTTTTTACAAAGAGGAGGTAAAACAACGTCATCATCAAGAACTACATTTGGCTTCCACATACTAGGAACTAGATAGATAGAATGCGAATAAGAATCACAATAACTATGAACATGGTAGTAATCATCAAGAAAACAATTCAGATCCTTCTCACTCCTCTTTATAGCATAAAAACCATGTTTGCAAGGAAAAGAATCAATTTCCAACAATCAACAAGAACAAGACTGTTTCCCAATATCAATCATAACTGAATGATCCAATTGGATTTCATGAATATCATCGTTACATTTCTTAACTATCTATGCCTTTGTATCATTAAAAGCTTCTTCCAACTTTTTCTCTGCAAAAGGACAAACAATACGATTCCACTTATTTCCAACTTCTCACCTTTTTAAAAATTGCTCCATTAGTTTCACCCGTATAGTATCAACAAGATTAGTTGAAAACAAATGGTGCTTATCCCTAATCCATGAATTAAAAGATTCTGCAGCATTTGTGCACATTTCACCATACCTCTTGCCTTGAAAATAAGCGTTACACCAACACTCATTAGACAAATCCTCAAGAAACTTCTAAACATTACGACCATAACGACCCTTAAATTCTTCAAATAGTTCATTAAACAACTCAATAGTAGGAGCATATGCACATCTACTAAAAGGAGTGAGCAAATACTTTTTATATTCGTGACTCTTCACTGACAAATAAATCTTCAAGTTTGTTTTCAAATGCATTGGACAAAAAGAATTAGAAGAAAACGAAAAGGCCTTAGCTAAAGCTTTCAGCAAATCTCCATGTCGATCAGTAACAAACGTAATATCCCTTCTCGGAGTCAAAATAACAAATAACTTTGACAAGAACCAATGCCAATTGTCATAACGTTCACTATTAACAATGGCAAAACATGTAACGCCCTCAAAATAATAACATAAATCCCAACAATATAGACATGCTATGATATATAAAAAGTTCACGTCTTTCCATTCATCAGAGTCTTATTACAAGAGTATTACATGTTAACAACAAAAAACAAATGCCCTAAGGGCTTACAGCTTTCCAAGTTAACACTTGGTTACACAAAAGTAGAGTACTAACTCATTTACACATAAAGCCCTTGGCTTGAATTTACATGTAATACAACAAAAAGAAAGACAACCAAAAAGTCTGTCCGCCACTAGCCTCCCAAGCTAAGTCCTTGGAGGTGGCATGCTTCCTGTACCTGAAAATGATGTTCCCATATAGGGTGAGCCACAGCCCAGTAGAAATATACTAAACCAATTATGAACAATGCCTAAAAGATTAACAGTTGATAGATGGTCAACACTTTTACATTCATTCATAATATAACACAGTTCCAAGACACTTAAGTCTATATTTCCTTTCATTTCCATTTCTTTCCTTTTTACTTGCCATTTCATAACCTTGGCTCAGGACCTGGCCAAACATCACACATGAGACACACACTCATGTCACCACTTTTCACTTCATCAGAGATAAACATAACAGTTATATCAATACTTCCAACAACAAGCATATCCGCTATGTCAACACTTCTAGATAAGCATACCCGCTCTATCTACGGAGTTCATCCCCTATCTCCTCCCAACAACATCCGGTTTAGAGGTTCATCCCCTATCTTCCCCTAAACCGTGGAGTACATCCCCTATCTCCTCCAACACAACACAATGCATATAAACAACAATTATATACATCACAAATCAACACAATTAATTATTCAAATTAATCAATCAATGTAATTAGGACATCCTCCATAATTAACATCACAACCCTTAGGTTCCAATTCCACTAATGTTTCAACATTAATTCCATGTTTATATACCAAACAAGCTTCTAGGTTTATCATAGATAAAAACCCCCAACTTTTATAAAATTACACAATGGCCCAAAGTTTTCCAAAATTACACAACAACTTCCAACATATCAAAATGCTAAAATTGAAAGACAAAACTCATAAAGAGGAGTAGGGTATCCCTACCTCAAAGAATGAGCTCCAAAGGAGATGATGCCCAACACCCAACTTGCTCCAAAACCAAATTTGTTCCGATTAAAACGAAGCCCAAGCCACCCTCTAGCTTTTTAACAAAGGCCTTAGGGTAGGAAATCACCCTAGGTAGATCAAATCTTAGAGAGAGTGCAAGTGTAGAGAGAGAAGCTCTCAAAATAAGGGTTTGAAGAAGATGAAGTTAAGAAAAAGTGATGTTTAGTTCGGTGCTGCGTTGCTGATATAAACAGGCTCGCTCGAGCGAAGACCCAGTCGCTCGAGCGACCAGACACAAAAACTGGTCTCGCTCGAGCGAAGACACACGCTCGCTCGAGCCAACAGTGCAAATTTTCCGATTTGCAGTACGACGCTCGCTCGAGCGAAGACGAACCAGCTCGCTCGAGCGAAGAAACACAACCTTCAGGTCTGAGCCAGACGCAGTCGCTCGCTCGAGCGAAGCCACTCTGGCTCGAGCCACCAGACACAAAACCAACCCTCGCTCGAGCGACCAAACCCTCGCTCGAGCGACCAGCCAAAATTCTGGGCAGCAACACTTGGTTTCCAAACACAACCAACCTGTAACAAACCTGCCCAATACATCCTATAACTCAAATACAAAGTAGGAAAGGATGTAAACAAGACAATACTCAACTACCAACATCCACGGACACATGTCCGGATCACTGTACAACAAGGGGTAAACCCGGGACCGCTATAAAACATAATGGATATAAACCTACAAACAAAATATATACACATTATTTGTAACAAATAAAAAAGATTACAAAACAAAAGAAAAACGCAAAGCATATAACATATAGCACCAACCATAGATAACTTTATCACTGTATTACTACAATAATTCAATAAAAACGTACAACATGTAGAATCAATGCATAATAAATTTATCAATGTATAAATATAAAAATTTAATAAAAGTATACAGCATACAAAAGTATACAGCATAAATTTATCACTAATTGATTGACTATACTCAATAATCAATACTCTCCAGTAACAAAAATGATAAAATTATCATTGTTTTAATAATAATAACAAATAGACACAAAATATACCTTGGTTACTGTCTTTTTCCGTAGCAGCCAATAAATAACCTTTGTGTCTTCTTTTCAAGAAAGTTTCATCAAGTATCAACACAGGTCGACAATACTTGAAACCATGAATACATGCCTCAAAAGCGAAAAACAAGCATTTGAAATGTCTTCCTTTACTATCACTATCAAATTCCATATCAAAAACACCCCCCGGATTACAATCATTAACGGTATCAACATACCAACGAAGATCGTCAAATGAAGATGAATAGTCACCAAAAACAACATCCCTTGTTTTTTCAACACCCATCCAAGCTCGCCGATAAGAAACTTCTGTTCCATAATAGTCCTTGAAATCACAAGCCACCTCACTAACCGATGTCAAAGCCTTATTACGAACCTCACTTGAAATTAGCCCACCAATCATACTCGAAGTCATCCTAGTATGTTTAATTATACGAAAAGAAGATCCACACGTATGAACATCATCAAATTGTTTAATAACAAAAGCTTTACTAGAATTTTCCACTCTAGCATGCACGCTCCATAAACATCCCAAATCAGCCCTTCTCTTACAATGAATAGTGACACGATCCTTGTCATTCTTAACAAAATCAAAATCAAAACCGGAATGAATAGAATACTTTGACAATGCATCTCGAAATTCAACAACTCCTTGAGAAAACCTTTGACCCACTCATTTGATACAATTAACCCACCTATCGGAGAGCAAAAGTTTCCGTTGATTTGAATAAATGAAGGCAAAAAATCAGTTTCACAAACAACACTACTACTACTACTACCAGCTTCACCATCACAAATCATATAACCTTCACCCAAAGAATAACACTTAACAAAAACATCAATACGATGAATATCACAAGAAAGTGCGAGTCCAACCATAACTTCCAAATCCTCTTCACTTTGTAGACCATAATAAGAATGTACGGGCATTGAATACGATATATTCAAAGAACTACCAATTAACTCACTCCACTTTGCACACAATTTATATACTAAATCCTTGAAATTAAATCCATCATTATACTTGATAACCAATGTCACACCTCTAAATTTGCACATAAGAAACAAAGAATTTTCTATCACTATAAATCTTGCAACAAACAACAATTATATTTTAGCAAACAACTCAAACAACCTAAAGCAAAATCTAATACAGTGCTAGAATTATCAACCAACTCAAACACATCAAAAAACCAGCAGAGATAAATTTAACAATTAACACTACCTAAGACCAAGAGCATGAACAATGAATAAGGCTTACACTTATTGGGCATGGTAACTCGATTTGAATCTTACCATTATATTATGCAACTTTTTCATCTCCTATTCCTATACTCGCTGATAAATTTATCAGTGTTGAAAAAGTTAATCCAACAATACCCCCAAACTACTCAATGATAAAATTATCACTGTAGAAAATCACAAACCAACACCTGTGTTCAATCAAAACAATTTCGTAACAAAAAAAAAAAAAAATCTAATATTCATTACATATACATATCTCAAAGCTTTCAATATCATGATAAAAATACAAATTCAATCGTAGAAACAACAGAATAACAACAATATCATAAACAAAATCAAAATCACAAACTCAAACTAAAAAACACCAAAACATCGAAATTGAAATCAAAATCAAACATACTAGCTGAGCTCCATCCACAAAATCGCAAATCACAAAATCTAACTATACACCAAATGCGAAATCACAAAATACGAAGATTCACAGATTTATAAAAAGCAAATCACAAATCGAGCTCCCTCCATGAGATCGCAAATCGCAAAATCCAAATATACACCAAGTGCGAAATCACAAATCACGAAGCTCTACAATAATGCATTAACAAATCGCGAAGTTCCACAGAAATCCAAATCACAAACCCAAACCTAAACTCACATTACAGTATTTTGATGGCAAAAATCAAATAGAAACGTACCAAAACAGGGGAAAACAAAATAGGGGTAAAATAGGTACAAAAAAAAGACTCCAGGACCTATTGGTGCACAACATCAATATTCAGGACTAAGAAGGGAATAACTATAAAAAGTAGGACCGGCCAGTAAAAAGCCCAAATTTTTTTCTTTTGTTTAGCTTTTAATATGTTGGGCTACGAGGGACAACAAGACTGATGGAAGGGGAACGGCCCAATTAACCCAAGACTTATTGGACTTTCAGATTTCGGTATACAAAAGTCAGAAAAGTCTATCACACGAGTTTCAAAATCTTATCAGACTCAATAATATATTAGAAAAATGTTCTATTCAAAAAAAAAAAAAAAAAAAAAATCTACAAATTTTTTAAATAATGTGATAAGAAAAAAATGAATTAACGACGCATCCTCCTACACTTCCTTTTTCTCTTAAAATTTTCTAACCAACTCTATCATGTCATTCAAAGAGTTTTGTATAAAAAAATTTTATATGAATATAGCACTCCTAAATATATTATAGGTAAAACCAATATATGGTTTCAACTAGCGGTGGATGAGGACTTGTATAATATGATGGTGTATCATTTCTTTTGCATGATATACCATATGTCTCGAGTAAGGAGCACTTAAAAAATAATAATAATAAATTTTTTATAAAAAAAATGTCATCACACTTCACTTATTTGAAACTTTGTTAGGTATACCTCTGTAGACGTCCCCAAACGTCCCGGGAGCGAATCCCCCGTTTTGTTCATTTGGGCTCACTACAGTTCAGGACTCAAATGTCACGATCCTGTATCTAATCTCGCAGAGTGCAATGCAAGACCGATGAATCATCAAAGAGTCCAAATTCGGCAAATCGTTTTTGAAAATAGATTTTTTTAAAAGAAGTGCCAAACATGGACTGCTTTGCCAGATACAGAGTCGCCACCTAAATATTTTATTTTGGGGAATCTAGGAAACCCTGACTCGTTTGCCCAAGGCCACGTGTCCGTCATTACCAAAGTTGCCTCGGCTCGGGAACTTGGGTACGATTGGAGAAGGTCACTTCATGAGCACCCCCGCTCGCCTGATCAAAGATCGGCCTCTACTAACCATGATATCGAGTTTTGAAAATATTGTGTGCTCTTATTCCGGTTATTAGCCTAGAATTACTATATGATACGCATAGCATACAAGTATAGACTGGATCGCCTGAATTGGAACAAAACATCTCATGTTTGTTTTGAAAACGGTTTGCTACTCGTAAGTAGGCTAAAAATGCGAATTTGCCACCCTCAGGTGGGCTTTAGAAAAGATAGTTTTGCCACTATCTAGTGGGCTTAAAACTCACAGTTAATGCATTGTTCCAACTCAGATAATCCAACCTTCTCCCACAGGCATTTAGGCAGGTATATCACATAAGCAGTTAGCCTCATGGTAAACATGCTATCATGGCAGTCACTCACACGCATGCAAAGATACTAAAGCATATAAGCTTATCTAGTACTTCGAGCCAAAGAAAGAAGCTAATTAGAAATCATGCATGAATCCTAACTATGCTGAAATGCCTAATGCAACACATGCAAAAATGCAACTACAATAGGCTCGGCTATTCTAAAGATGGCATGTGAAATGCTACAACTAACAAGTATTCAACTCAGAATTGAAATACAATGCAGTTAGTATGATGCGCCGAGCCCGGTGCATGCAATACAGATGAATGATGCAAACATGCAAGCATAAGTATGCTAATTGAAACATGCCCTAATCTAACCATCATAAGCTGATAAATAAAAGGGAGAAAGACGTGGGGTTGGAAGACATACACCACACACACGCACACTTATTACAATTGTGTCCTCACTCGAAGGGTCCGAATAAATAACACAGTCCGAATAAATAATACAGTCCGAATAAATAATTAAATATTACAAAACCCTAATTAATTAACAAATCAACTAGGAAAGGAAATAAATTAGCATGCAAGCTAAATGGACCGCCTCAGCTCTGTTCTGAATGATGAAAGATGCATGCATGCTCGAGCTGCCTCGTCGGGAAATTCCTCACGATGCCCCGATTTGCCTCTGTTTGCAATTAATCCCGGACTGCTGTGCAAAGCTCTAGAAGGCTGCTGATTTCTGATCTGCTGCAACAGAGAGCAAGAAAGGGGTATGGCAAAGTATTTTCACATATGTATGCACACCTCAATCCTCGTGCCACCAATCACGCATCTTGATGCATGATGGCCGAGGAGTCGAATTGCACGACTCGATGTGAAATGAATGCACATGACAACACAACAAGGCCTAGACTCCATCATGGGTAATCCGGAGTGTCGGCGACCGAGAATTGAGACACGTTTCGTCACTTTGAGTATGAAATGTCCCTCGTTTCCCGTGTTTGGGCTAACTCCTATCCCAAACACAATGCAATGAGATGGCATACACAATGCGACTAACATGCAACCTAGCATACGCAATGCTATGGATTAAAATGGCATACACAATGCAAGATGGACTTACACCAATATGAGTGGACCTCAACTACACTCACATCAGTGGCCGTATGATGGAAATGAGACAACCGAAATACATGCAAACATGCACGGTTGCAAAGGACCAATCCTAAGGCACAACATGCAACTCTAACAAGGCATGGCAAGGAATGAAATATGGCATAGGATGGCACATGATACAGCTCTGAAATGGCATAAAAGATGGTCCCGAAACATGCAAGTATGTCACACAATGCAAGGTAGATGGCCCGAATACCGAAACTAGTGAAGTGCTTTACACTAGAGGTACACAAAGCAATGCACCAGTGGCAAAACCAACCCCAAACAGACCCTAGGCAGGTCTGAAACAGTGGGGAAATGGCCTAAAATGATGGCTCGGAATGCAAAGAAATGGAGCTCATTCAATGGTCCGAAGACAAGGCATTCATGCACAACTCTCAAGCACACTTAAAGAGGAGAAAACATGAGGATATGGCATTCACATAGGCTCTGAAATATGATGCAAAATGACCCCAAAGCATGGAAACACCTCAGTATATGCATGTAATAGACCTCGAAACTCAAAACTAAGCATGGACATTGAACTACAAGCATGCATGGCAAGCACCAATCGACCAAGAGGCCTAAAAACAGAGCTAGGGCAGTCCAAAACATGCACAAAATCAGTTTAAGGTATGGCCAAAAAGTGCTAAAAGCAAGGGTCAACAAAGCATGCAAAGAAAGCTAGTGAACCATGAGTTGCACTACAACTATATGAAGCACATGAGGGCTCACCAAACCAGCCAAAAATAGAAGTATTCCATGCCAAAATATGCCCAAATAACCACTGGAACTCAGTCAATGCATGCAAGAATGATAGACTCCTTTGATGGGCTAATAAGAGGGTTATTCTACACATATATGACGGACATACAAAATGGAAAAACCACCTCTAGAAAGAGGTTATGATAGCCCTAAAACCCACCAAAAAGGCCCTGAAATTAGTCTAAGAAGCATGCAAGTGAAAGCCCATTTGAAAGGCCTTGAATAGGATTGTTCTACACATGTATAATAGACATTCAAAATGGCCAAAAGGGCTCTGGACAGAGCTTATGCAGACCTTAAAACTCACCAAATAGGGCCTGAAACATGGCTTTGAAACATGCAAATAGGAGCCCCTTTGGAAGGCCAACAAAGCTAGTAAAGAGAACAAGGGGTGAGAGGGTCACCCCTCTCTGATTTCAGGGCTCAAAAACACATGTTAGCCACTGAAAATCCATTGGATTTCAGTGGCTAAAAGGCCAAACCAAGGCCATCAAAAATGCTCTAATGCATGGCTCAAAACATGAGGAAATGAAGCATGCAAGGGGGAAGGTGACCCCAAACAGAAAGATGTCCTTAAACAATCTTCAAGAGGAGCTCAAAATAAGACACTTTTCAGTTTATGTCAAAGCTCGAAAATGCTTGCAAATAAGGCTAAACAATGAAGCAAAACAATGTCAAAATGGGGTAAATAGAGACTTACCCTTGTAGAGAAGACCTCCAGCAACTTCTGGACCAAGATGATGAGCCTTCAACCTCTGCAAATCAGTTCCAAGGTGCTTGGATGGATGGTGGAGGTGTTGTGCTAGGAGGTGTAGTGTAATGGATGCAAGAACAATGGAGTTTAGAGCTTGAAGAAAAGAGTTATGGAGGGAAATGTGTGTACGCCTTAGCCAAAAAGTTCTAACCCTTGCAAATGGAGAGGAGACCCTCTCTTATAGAAGACAAAGGGCCAAGGCTTCTCTAAGAAACTTCAACAAAGGGTCAAAGCTTCTAAAAGAAGCTTAACCAAAAGGGTCAAGCTTCTCCTAGAAGCTAAGCAAAAGGACCAAAGCTTCCTTAAGAAGACAAACAAAGGGGTTAAATCTCAGAGGATGGGTCAAATGCTTCCCAGCTGGCACAGCTATATTGCACTCAGGAAGGGCAAAAAGCAGATGGCTGGCCGACCAGTTGAACTGGTCGGCCGGCCACTTGCCTTGGTCGGCCGACTAGGGTTCAAAAAGGTCAAGAAGAAAAGCTGGTCGCCCTATCTAGAAAGGTGGCTTCCCAGGTGAATGCAACTCAGTGGTGGTATGGGAGACCAGAAAATGTGACCCATGAGAGAGGAAAACCAGCTTTCTAGCAAGGTTCAAAAGGGTCAAGAAGAAAAGCTGGTCGGCCTACCCATATTGGTGGCCTCCTAGATGAGTATAACACAATGGTGGTATGGGAGACCCGAAATTGTGGCTCGAAAGTGAGGGAGACCACCTACTTGACAAGAAAACTGGGCGGTGAAGAGAAAGGTGGTCTCCAAGAAGAATTACTAGTCTCCCAGCCCCGTACCACCTTTCTAACAATGAAACTAGGGTCCACACCAAAAATGAACCAAGACGGATGCAAAACGAGGGTTCGGGGGCCAAAATGCGCAGCCGGGGGCCCCAAAAACTGACTATTAAGCACCGGAGGTGGCGTACGACCACGAAAGTGGTCTCTCGGGCCACAGTGTCCCTCTAAGGGGCGGAAACAAGGTGTGTGCCAAAAACCAAAGCAAACGGAGGTAGTTAAGCGGTCCCGAATCGAGGCACACGGCCGACGGCTCCGAAAACCGGAAATTGGCCTCCAAACGGGAAAAATGGCCTACGACCACGAAACGTAGCCTACGGCCACTGAGAGATGGTCTTTGAGACCTCTCCCTCTCTTCAGGGAGAGAAAACAGGACCTGGTTCACAAACCGACGCAAAGTACAAAAGAGTTCCGAAGTCCGGAGGCAAGGCTCTCAGCCGAGACTCCGCAACCTCAGAACGAGCACAACATGCGCAATCACCGAGCGCTCAATCGATGACGTCTGAGTCTTAAGGTCGGTCAAAAATGGGGTGTCTACAGTTGCCCCTCTTTGACAGAACTCGAAAGTCGTATTTGACGGGAGTGAATGTCAAAGCCTAGAGACGACCCATTTTTGACAAGGCCGAAGACTTAGACAAACAGGCGAGATAAACAAAGAGATGTGCCCGTAGGCATGCCTGCAGGCGGGGGGGGGGGGGAAATGCAAAACGATATGCACCAAGTCGAATGTAACTCATGATTATGCAAAGCAGCAAGCTATAATAAAGCAAATATTCACAATAGATGCAAAAGTTTTAAGCAAGAATGCAAAGCAACAACTACATTTCATGCAGTAAGAATGCGGAGAATTATTCAATTCTTGCCACGTCTCGCACGGAGAAGATACAATACCTGCGCGATTTGTCTGGTCGCACCAGCTTCAAATGAACCGTACATACAATATCGTGCCTGCAAAAGAGAGAAACTTAACAAGCACAACATAGTTAGCAACATATGTTCAATGCTATATCGAACGCAGACAAACATGGTGCCGATGGAAAAGTGCATCGCAATGCGAGGAGAAACGTGCATGACAACGCGAGTTAAGCATGGAGGAATAACAAAACCAGTGAAACGTGCACCATAATGTAAGCGATGTTCATAACAATGTGAGTGGTATGCATAACAATGCTGGATAAGTGCGACTTTACGAGCATGTTTAAAGCAAAACATTGAGCAAAGAAATGCAAGCTTTGACGAGGACAACTCAAATCGCGACCTTCGGTTACCTCCCGGAAGGGTCACAACGTATTCAAAAAGGATACACCTCGCTCTCGGCGAGTGACGATGAAACACACATCGAAAGTTGGAGTTGAAGTTCCCGCGGAGGGGTTTCGCGCTGAAAAGTGCACTTTCCTTGTACTTTCTCGAGAGCCGGGGACTCCGATCACCACCAAAATTTGCAAGGAGCTCAAAGAAGTATTGGAGAACAACCAGGAGGGCCACCGACCAGGTTTGGAGGCCACTGACCAGGTTTGAGGCAAGGGGGTGGTCGGCCTACCAGAAAAGGTGGTCGGCCGACCACCTAGCCAAAAACAGGGGCAGTTTTGACTTTTCACCCTCGGATCTTTAAATGTACTTGGACAAATCACTTTTTGCTCACACCTTCAGATCCAAAATCATCTCCCCTTGCTTCCTAGGCCATTCTCTTCCTCAGATCTGTGCTCTATACACGTTTTCCAACGTCCCACGCAAAGTTGTTTCGCGAAAACTTTTAGTTCTCTTCACTTTGAACCGATTAGATTTTGATTTCGGAACTTCTTTTCTCATTTTCACCACTTGAGGTAAGTTTGTCTCAATATTTGGAACATTTTCTCGGGAGTTGACTTTTGTTGACTTTTTCATTTCCCGAGAGTTGACTTCTGTTGACTTTTTTCAATTTTGGCTCATTTTGCTCATTTTTGCTCCTTTTTGCAGATTTCTTGAGATGGCAGGTCATTTTCCTCAGGGCGGAGGTCCTCCAGGTGCCGGGGGTGAGCCAGACATTATGTCTTTGCCTCCGAGGATTCGGCCATTTATTCCCGAGAGGTATGACCCTCCGGCGCACATCCTCCTTTGGGCCGTTTTCTATCACTTCACCGACTTCGATGAGCGAGCACCTGTAGATCTATTACTGCGGGAGCCAGAGTCCCACCTCTCTTATTAGGTACGAGAGGTATGTACTTCACTTTGACATTTTCTATAATATATTCTGCATTTCCCGTGCATTTCCTGCTTTTGCTATGTATGCTTATTTGCTCATTCTGAACATACTTGCACACCATACTTCTGCTCATTCTAGCACATAGCTTGTTCTGAATACTTAATCCATAACACAGTATTCTATTTGTATCTTGAACACACAGCTCAATCACTTGAATTTTTGAACCCGCAACCTATATTTGATTGTGAACACGCAGCACACACTTATTGAGAGTTGAACACGCAGCCCAAACTTTGAATTTCTGAACACGCAGCCCATATTTTGATTGTGAACACGCGACAAACACTATTTCTGAAATCTGAACACATAGCCCAAATTTGTTGATTATGGACACGCAGCCCACTGTTTTTGAAAGTTTGAACACGTAGCCCGAACTTTGATGTTGAACACACAGCTCACACTTTGATGATGAACACACAGCCCAATGTTTTTGAAGCCTGAACACACGGCTCAAACACTTGACTTTCTGAACACGCAGCCCAAATTTTGAGGTGAACACACAGCACACACTGGTTGAGAGTTGAACACGCAGCTCACTGTTGAATTTCTGAACATGCAGCCCAAATTTTGAGATGAGCACACAGCACACACTGGTTGATGAACACACAGCTCAAACACTTGACTTTCTGAACACGCAGCCTAAATTTTGAGGTGAATACACAGCACACACTGGTTGAGAGTTAAACACGCAGCTCACTGTTGAATTTCTGAACACGCAGCCCAAATTTTGAGATGAGCACACAGCACACACTGGTTGATGAACACACAGCCTAATGTTTTTGAAGCCTGAACACACAGCTCAAACACTGAGGTAAACACACAGCTCATATACTTCATGTTGAACACGTAGCTCACACATCTCATTTGCACGCAACTCATACTGAACACGTAGTTCACAGCATTGTATCTGATTTGATTTGCACATAGCTCATATACTTGATTTTGAAATTGAATACATGTGTTCATTCTGAATGCAGGTATCTTCCCGTACTACACGAGGATATGGATCGATTATCGCCAGGGAGTGGTACGCGGAGCTTCCGAAGGCTGTTCGCGGTCTGGTTGACCAGGCGGGGTTTGGACTTTTCTGTACGGGGATATCGCGTTATCCAGTGAGTAGGAGCTTGATGGGCGCTCTTGTAGAGAGATGGTGGGACACCACCAACTCCTTCCATTTCTCAGCCACCGGGGACATGACTATGACCCTATTCGATTTTGCTGTGCTGACGGGCCTTGACATGGGAGGCTGGCCGATCCCCTACGACGAGGACATGGGCGAGTGGGAGGCTGCTTGGATTTATCTGTTGGAAGCTCGCCCACCAGTTGACAGATCTTCAGGCCGAGTTTGGTACACTTGGTTTTCCTCACATTTCAGAGAGAGGGTGCTTGAGACTCCCGAGGAGATAGCGCAGTACACTCGAGGGTTCTTGATGTTCCTCTTCGGGACCACTCTGTTCTCCGATAGGGGGAACACCGTTGGACTTTATCTGCTGAGTGCTCTGGTAGACCTATCACAGGTCAGCCAGTATGACTAGGGTGGCGCCGGCTTGGCTACCCTTTACTGCTACATGAGTACCACCTCCCGCGGGCGGGGGAACATAGTTGGCGGCTATTGGAGAGCTTGGGAGGGACTTTCTGCCCTCTTGATTTACATTTCTGCTTTTTGTTATTTGTACACTGCACACACGGCACACTTTACATTCTCTACTTTGCATTCCGCTCTCAGCATTCTGCATTCTCTGTACATTCTGTATTTACATTCTGCACTTAGCATTCTGTATTCTGATGGCTATTGCCCTATTTTCCACAACTATGGGTTTTCGCGTACTTCCCGACGCTAGCCCCGGAGCTTGAGGTGGAGGTGCCTCTCATGATTCCTTATTCGCTGGTTTTTGAGGGCCAGTGACGGCCAAGAGCACGGGAGACTCTGCCCTACCTGTGGCAGTTTTTTGACACGGTGCGGCCGACCGAGGTAAGTCAGAACTCTCAGTTCTTCATGTTTTCATCTTTGATTCATCTTGCACATTTACGATTTCTAATCGGCTTATGCATTGGTTATCCGCAGATCACATGGCAGCCTTGGGCACCCTTGGGTGGAGACACCCGATTTCAGTTTGCTGGAGGATGGGCCGCTTCTCGGTACAGGATCCTATTTGAGGGGCCAGCTGGTAGGGCCTGGTTTCTGGGAGACCGCTTCATGCGCCAGACTATGGGCTTCCCCGAGCAGAGTGTCCCCGCAGCACCTCCGGATGATATGCGATCCACTGAGGGGCTCACTCCCCAGGATATCGACAGCGCCATGTTGGGTACCGACGTATTTCTTCATCTGGAGGAGGGGGAGTACGCGACTTACTGTCATACATACTTGATGCCTCCATTGACAGGTGTCCATACTCCCACGCGGAGGTCTGCTGGCATGCCATCGTCGAGTCGAGCTCGGGCTGCAGGTGCCCCTTCTACTAGCAGGGCTGACACATCGAGAGGTGGGGCTGGACTGGTCTCCCTGATTCCCCCGACTTATCATTACCCTGGATGGCCAGATATTCCGACTGAGTTGACAGGATAGCGATACGAGACTTCCTACCCGATTCCGATAGAGCCTCCTATGCCTGGTCACCCATACGTCAGAGACCCTGACTCGCCACCAGTATGCTTTACAGCTTTGATTTATCACTCAGACACTTGGACATTCATTTATTTACTGATGACTTACACTTGCATCTGCAGCCTACCACGGAGTATACTGAGGGGTTGCTCGGGTTGGTGGCCTCACTCGAGGGCATGGTCCTGCGGAGAGAGACGCAGTTGTCCATCGTCGGTGTCCCAGTACTCTTTAGTTTCTTGTATTTATCATATTTCTGATGACATACTGAACTTGACCATTTCACTGCATTGATTGACTGTATATGTGTAGAGCACATCTGACACATACCACATTCATGTACTGTACCTTCATACACCCTCTCTATGTAGTTTTCTTGCATCTGCATCTGATATACATACTTTGGCTGATGTATTCAAATTGCGCTCTTTCTTTTCAGATGCCTCCGCTACATACTAGGCCACCGGCTGGGCCATCTAGGCCTTCTCAGGGAGCTGGGAGAGGGGACTCGTCTCGTAGACGAGGCAGGCGCAGAGCACATGTCATAGAGAAGGAGTCCAGCGAGGAGGAGGAGTTCGCACATCCTCAGTCAAAGACATCTGCAGGCAGAGAGGATGACTCTGAGTCTGGTTCTGAGGGCGGAGGTGATGCCGAGGAGGATTCTGAGGACAACAGCTCCAATTCAGATGGTGGTGCTGGTGGAGATGGTGCAGGGACTTCTCAGCCGAAGAGGGCGAAGAGGGCCTCTTATTCTTGAACTTGAGAGCATTGATGCAGATGTTCCTGCTTTATTTGCCTTTTTTACTAGTAGTTGTAGCACATTGTACATTATTCGACAGTTTTATTTTCTGTAAAACTTGTACCCTTGTTGTAAAATGTTGTAACAAAGGAAACATGATGGAATGAAACAGCTTTTGTTCAAAAGGTGTTGTATTTTATGTTCTTAGCATCGCATCGCATCATCTTGCACAAAAATGAGATTGAATGAAAATTGAGCATCGAAAATTGCCAAGTCGGGTAGTGAACCGATGCAACAAACTAAACAACTCAACTTACTAAGAAACAACAAGGCCTTAGCAAGCTTACAACTTGATAAGCAAATCCCGGAAATGTTGATAAGCAAAGAACAACAATTTCAACGGACAAAACTCGACAACTCGATAAAACTTAACAACTCGACTTGATAAGCAAAACTTAACAACAACTCGATAAACAAAACTCAACAACAACTCAATAAACAAAACTAAACAACAACTCGATAAACAGACGTATCTCGGACGATCGGAGTGACGGAACGCATCCGAAACAGAGGAAAACTCGCACCTTCAACACTCCCAATGCATGGAAATGTTAGGAACTTTCTTCTAGAAGCTAGGATAGGACCAAAGCCCTGTTTCTCTCCATGGCCGACCACCTAAGGGAGCTGGCCAACCAGCTTTTTTTCATTGGAGACCAAGGGGGTGGTCAGCCTACCAGAAAAGGTGGTCAGCCGACCACCTGGTTTGGCAACCACCAATTTTTCGACACGTGTCCCCCGAACAGTGCCTTATCCTCTATAAAAGTCCCAGCTTCATGGTTCTTTCATTTCAACTCAGTTTTGCATCAAAATGGAGGCATTCCTCACCCAAAATCTCACAGCTTGGATTGCTTCTCTAGATGGCTCGGAAAAGTTGAACTTCCGGGGCTTCGGTTTGAATGCACTATTCACGTTGGGCCGTATTCCGCTGCATCTTCCTTTCCTCCATGCCGCAGCAAGGTTTTGGAATCCGGTAACACACGTCTTTAGCTCTAGCGGGCAAGAGATGTGTCCTACTTTCGAAGATTTCCAAGCTTTGATGGAATCCGAGCGCAACGAGGAAATCTTGCCTCAACTCCGATTTAGCCATGTCTAAGCCTTAGGACAAATGTGCGGCCTCACTTTGCATGACGCTCGATCATTGATTCGCGACGAGGAACTACATTCCAAGCTTGGTTTGCTGGTTTTCTGATGCTGGTAACCACGGTGACCATCATTGGCAGGGCTATCGACGACACGCGCTTTGCCTATGCTTGCTATCTCATTTCTTGCTTGCCCCGGGCTTCGATGGATTCAGTGTCCGGTTGATCGAGGTTGTCCAAGGTTTGAAGGAGGGCAAGAGCTGCATTGCCATGACATTGGCTGAGACATTGATGGGCTTAGACGCTTTTCATCGCCGGGAGACGACTAGGCTTGCGGGGAGCCCACTACTATTGCAGGTAATGTTTCCCACCCAATCTCACATATGTATTGCTCACATCACTCAGCCCTCAGGCTCGGTTTTTCTCACAAAACCCTTTTCTTGCTTTTCTCTCATCGTACATCTCTCTATTATTTATTCTCTCATTTTTCATCCCTCCCTAGGTGTGGTTGATGGACAAGTTATAGATTGTGGAGTCTTGCCCAGCATACTCAGCTCGCGGCTACTTTTTTCGACAACGTCTGGTCGATGCCCTGGATGAGGGGTGGTGGTACAACTAGATGTGCAGTTTGTCCGCGGACCGCATTGCTTGGCGTTGCCCTTGGCTCAATCTGCCGGCAATGAGTTACAACATGACCCGTCAACCTGGGATTCAATTGATTGGCATGACACACTGTGTCTTCTATTTTTCGTTCTGGTTCCGGCACCAGTTCGGACATGATCAGACTTGCCCGCCAGAGGGGATAGAGTACCTTGCTGCATTCCCAGCCCGAGGCGCACAGCTTGCCCGGTATGCCACAGCATGGAGGACTAGAGAGCTCCTGGCCCCTGCTCACACTTTCAGTTGCACTTTGTCTGATGAGTGCTTGGATTGGCTCAATGAAGAGGCACAGAAAGGGCCCACTTTGGCATCAGAGGCTTCGACCAGCTCTGGGAGGGGGCGCAGGAACACCTGACTTATCTATGCCCCAGATTTATTGCTTTATTAGTACTTTCAAGTTTTCTTATGATTGTAGCCAAAAGTAACTTCAATTTGTATGCAAGAGCAGGAGAACTCTGTATTGAAATCAATGAAATTGAAGGTTGTGGGTACTGAAAATTTTTCGCTTTGGTCCAAAAATGGTCTAAGTTGTAAAAAGATTAATTTTGAACAAAGTCAACTTTTATTAAAACTTTTCAAAATCATTTTTGATATGGATCAGAACTGGACACGCCTGAAATTTGTCATTGAGATACACAACCTCGGATCCTAGCAACTGGAAAGTTGCCCCTAGTCTGAATAGTACCGCGGCACTGCACAGCAACGGAAAGTTGCCCCTAGTCTGAAAAGCACTGCACCGGAGATCATAACCGAACTCTTGAAGGCTGAATAGACAAAGATGGCCGAGATAATCAAATGGACAAAGTTGATCGGGAAAAGTTTATGGATGAACTTCAGGATGAAGTTGCCTACGTATCCCAAAGATGGGAATCAAGCCTTACGTAGTTCAGGCTTGGGGTTCACTCGAGTATTTTGACTCTCCTTTTACGCTCTAACTTTTGCCAGGGCCGCCCTTTGCGGGTTTTCAACCTTGCGAGCTCAGTTTTTATAATTTCAAATTTTTTGTGCTCTAACTTTTGCCTAGGTTGCCCTTTCGGGTTTTCGGCCTAGCAAGCCTCTCAGGGGTAATATTTCTTTAACTTGTCCATGTTGATCGGTTAGGAGAACTCTAGGCCATCTAGGTCCATCAGAACCACAGCTCCACCTGACCAGATAGACTTAATGATGTAGGGACCAATCCAATTGGGTCTGAACTTGCCCCTTGGGTCGTGGATGGGAGCTCGGTTGTCTTTGAACACCAAATCTCCTTCCTTCAGATTCCTGGACTTAACTTTCTTGTTGAAAGCCCTGGCAATTCTACGCTGATAACTTTGAACATAGTACAGTGCTTTCAGTCTGCGCTCGTCAAAGAGCATGAGTTCCTCAAATCTGCTCTGTTGCCAATCTGCTTCGGCTATCTGATACTCAGCCAGCACTCCCAAAGACGGAACCTCAATTTCAATAGGTAGAACGGCCTCCATCCCATAAACTAATGAATACGGAGTCGCCCCAGTAGAAGTTCGAATTGACGTCCAGTAACCCCACAGAGCAAACGGCAGCTTATCTGGCCAATCCCGATAGGTTTCCACCATCTTCTGCAATATGTGTTTGATATTCTTGTTGGCGGCCTCGACCGCTCCATTGGTCTAAGGCCGATAGGTGGATGACTTATGAAAAGCCACGTTGTATTTTTCCAACAAGTCAATCACTTCCTTCTTGAAGTGGGAACCGTTATCTGAAATGATCTCGTTCGGGACCCCATAGCGACAGATGATGTTGTTCCTGATAAACTTCGCAACATGTGAAGCCTTCAACACCGCATAAGATTGGGCCTCAACCCACTTCGTGAAATAATCTATCGCGACCAGGATGAACTCATGCCCATTAGACCCCTTTGGAGTGACAGCCCCGATCACATCGATTCCCCAAACTGAAAATGGCCATGGCGAAGTCATATTGTATAGCTTCGACGGCGGGATATTCATGCGGTTTGCATGGATCTAACATTTGTGGCATCGCCGAACAAAGCCGACACAATCCTCCTCCATGGTGGACCAATAATAACCTTGTCTGAGGATCTTCCGTACTAACATTACCCCATTCATATGCGCACCGCATTCCCCTCCATGGTTGGCCTCCATCAGGCATTTTGATTCTTCAGCTTCAACGCACAGCTTATGCATTCCCAGATGACCCCTCTTATACAATTTACCTCCGCAGATGATGAACTGAACGGCCATTCTTCTGATTGCCCTTTTATCCTTGGCATTTACCCCCGGTGGATATGTTTCCTGCTCCAAGAAATTCCAAATATCATAATACTAGGGGTTCTCATCTTGAACCTCATCTATCGCGGCAATCGACTCGTAAGCCGGCACAAATTTTTGGTCGATAATAACTGGACGCATCCGGACTCCAAACGGGATGTCTATCATGGAAGATAGAGTTGCTAGTGAATCTGCGAACCTGTTATTCTCTCTTAACAGATGAGCAAAGTTTAACTTCTCAAACCGAGGAATTAACAAGTCCAAGGTCTGGTGATACATAATCATCTTTTCCTCTTTGACTTTCCAATCTCCTTTCGCTTGAGATACAACAAGGTTCGAGTCCCCGATGACGTCCAACCGTTTTGCCCCTAATTCCAGGGCTGCTTTTAGACCGGCAATGCATGCCTCATATTCTGCTTCGTTGTTCGAGACTTTGAACCGGAGTTTGAATGCTAGAGGGATACGGGAGTTGTCGGGTGCTATCAGCAACACTTCTATCCCATACCCGTACTGGTTTGACGCTCCGTCAAAGTACATCGTCCAAAACTCGTTATCGATATGCAAAATGGCTTCATCTGAGAGTAAGTACTCAACTGCTTCACCTCCTTCCACTGGATGATCGGCTAAGGATTCTGCTACTGCTCTTTCCTTGACTGACTTGCGCGTCACATATTTCAGATCGAATTCGGAAAGCAAAAGCAACCAACGAGCTAGCCTACTCGTAAGTGCCGGTTTCTCGAAGAGATATTTGATGGGATCTAATCTCAAAACCAACATTACAGAGTGAGCTAACAGGTAGTGCCGCAGCTTCCTGGTAGCCCATACCAAGGCTAAGCAAGCCTTTTCCAACGGTGTGTAGCGAGTCTCATACTCCAGCATCTTCTTGCTCAGGTAGTAGATAGCTCTCTCCACTTTGTCCTCTGATTCTTGCGCGAGCATGCAGCCCATTGTAGTCTCAGTTACTGAAAGATACAAAATCAACAGTCTCCCCGGCTCTGGCGGTGACAACACGGGCGGGTTCTATAAGTATTCCTTAATCTGTTCAAAAGCAGCTTGGCATCAGCTGTACCATTAGAATTTCTTTCCTTTCTTCTGGAGACCAAAAAGTGGTTCACAAGTCAAGGTTAATTTTGAAATAAACCGTCTTATGAATTGCACTTTACCCAGAAAGCCTCGTACCTCCTTTTCAGTCCTTGGTGGTGGCATTTCGAAGATGGCCTTGATTTTGGAAGGGTCGACTTCGATGCCTCTTTGTGTAATCAGAAACCCCAGTATTTTTCCTGCTATAACACCAAACGTACACTTCTAAGGATTCAACCGCAACCGAAATTCGCTGTCCTCTGAAAGAATTTTTGCAAGGCGATATAGTGGCCCTCTCTTTCTTTGGACTTGACAATCATGTCGTCCACGTACACCTCAACCTCTTTGTGGATCATGTCATGTAATATCATGGTCGCGGCCCGTTGATATGTAGCTCCAGCGTTCTTCAACCCAAATGGCATCACCCTGTAGCAGTAGGTCCCCCACGGGGTGGTGAAAGCAGTCTTCTCCCGGTCCTTGGGTGCCATCACTATCTGATTGTAGCTCGAAAAGCCATCTATGAACGAAAGCAAAGCATGCCCCGCTGTGAAGTCCACTAACTTATCAATATGCGGTAAGGGAAAGTCGTCCTTCGGACTAACTCTATTCAAATCCCTGAAATCCACGCACACCCAGATCCTGCCATCCTTCTTCGGCACTGGAACAATGTTGGCAAACCAAGTCGGGTATTCGGATACCAGCAGGAACCCTGCATCAATTTACTTGGTGACCTCTTCTTTAATCTTGAGAGCCCAGTCCGGGCGGATCCTTCTGAGTTTTTGTTTAACGGGTCGGGCCTCGGGTTCAAGAGGGATCCGGTGCTGTACAATCTTAGGATCGATCCTAGGCATGTCTTCGTAGGACCACGCGAAAACATCTTTGAAATCTTTTAATAAAGCGACTAAGCGCTCGCGTTCCTCCGAAGACAACGTGGACCCGATCTGGACCAGCCGCGGGTCCTCCTCAGTACCAATATTCACTGTAGTGATTTCATCCATTAAGGGTTTAACAAATCTTTCCAGCTCTTGTTCAATTAAGCGTTGCAAAACCGGAGGAATTTCTTCCTCGTCGTTTTCATCAAAATTTTGAAAGTCTGAGTTAATGCAATAAATCAAGGGCACAGAAAAGTACTTAGAAACCATAGCCACATCTTTCTCACTAAGCACATCCAAATCGTCCGATTCTTCGGTTACAACAGACTCAAAAGAGAAAGAAAAAGACGACCTGGACAAGACTGTGGTATCCGGGTTATCACCTCTAAGAATACCGGACTCAGAATCAGTCGAGCTAGAACCTGATTCCGACTCAACAGATTCGGAGGAATCAAATTCCGGCTCACTACCTGACCCGGTGCTGCTTGACAAGAATCCCTCTTCATACTGCCAAATGAGAGAGGGTGCGATAGATACATCCAAAATGTTTGCTAGTAGGCCCGCAGCCGTTTCATTCCAGATCACGCATACCGAGAAGTTATCCCCCAAGCACTTCTGTTTGATTGGAGGATCTGAAAGTAGACACGCCAGCGCTACCCCCATTTCACTTTCAGCGTTCTCAGACTCCACTTTTTTGCTCTACTTAGCCTCAGCTAATGGGTCCGTCTGCTCTTCGGCAACGTCATCCCTGGATAACTGTAGGTCAAAGAAGATCTCAAAACCTGGTACGCGCTTCCTCTCCGCGTTCAGCCACGGCTCTGGGAAGCCACAAAACGGAAAGTCCTCCCTCTCCCAGACGAAGCGTCCATTTAGGGTACCCTGAATGGGTCTATGCATCAGCTCAAAAGGCTTCCCTACCTGCTTCGCTCTGGCTCTTCCGGCCATCTCCTTACCTTTCCTTATCCAATCCTCTTTGGTGGGCAGATAACCCAAGCCAAAGATGTGTGGGTTGTGTGGCACTTCGACCAACACTGTAACGCCCTTCTGGCCGCTCTTTCCCAATCCCATCCTGGGGATGTGTTAAAACTTGTTCATGAGGTATACTGATTGTGCACTAACATACACCCCCTCATTAACAGCCAAGATGTTCTGTACGACCCAAGCCTCAGCCAGGGTAAAACCCGACATGAACACATCCTCCATACCGTGCTCAATTTCCAAAACTGGTGTAGATACTTCTGGCGGTGGATGGATCGACGAATTTCCAAAAACGATGGCTATTCCCTTCCCATGGGGGTATTCCCATGGGGGTATTTCACCATCTGATGCAAGGTGGACGAAACTGCTTTTACTTGATGCAACCACGGCCACCCCAAAAGTAGATTGAAGGTCGCAGGAACTTCTAAGATGTGAAAGTCTACCTCATGCTGTCCCGGCCCAACCTTGGTCTGAATTTTCACTGTCCCCATTACTTCTCTGCTTGTGTTATCATATGCCCGAATCACCTGGGCTGTCGGCACAAAGTCCGCGGTCTTTAAACCGATTGCATATGCAGTCCTTGCCGGGCACACATTGATGGCGGACCCTGTGTCGACATGCACCACGGGTATCCATTTGTTTTTGCACTCCACAGAGATGTAGAGTGGCTTGTTATGGTTCGCACCCTCAGGTGGCAATTCTTTGTCGGAGAAAGTCAACATCGGGATAGCCCCTCCCGGAAAAACTAAGCCCACCAGCTGTTCGGGTGTGGTGTCTATTAAGAGCTTGGCCTTGTCCATGGCCGATAAGACAGCTTGTCGATGCACTTGCGATGCCATAAGCAGTCCCCAGATGGAGATGTCTGCCTGTATCTTTTTCAACTGCTTCAGTACAACTTCTTCTTCGAGTTGCTTCTCTTTCTGTTTCTCCGCCTCCTTGTCTTTCTCAGACGCCTCTAGCTGATCTAGATGTGGGGGCTTGAAATACCGCCCACTTCTAATCATATGATCGACTTCGCCGATGTACCAGGTATCGTCTGGCTGGTTGCTCCCCCAATCCTCATCCGTGTGGGCAAGACATAGATCATCGTCTTCCCACCACATTCCGTCGGCAACCAACAGACACCTGTCCGGCTCCAGTACAATTATACTCGCAGTATTTTTCGTCCACATGCTCGCAGCATTCTCTATCCTCGTGCACACAGCACTTTCAGTCCCCTCAGGGGCCTTAGCTTTCCTGATTCTCTAAAAATCCCTGAACCTTTCTTGTTCCAACTGCGTCAGTACAGCTGGCTGTTCAACACTTCCCGCATTCACAATGCCCAAGTCCTGAGCGAAATTCTTAGCACCGGCGCTCTCCGGCGATGCATTCTGATTTCCGGCCCTTCCGGCCACAACTGATGTTCTCGCCCCTGCCGGGCCCCGTTCTAACTGAGTTTCATCGACAACGTCTGGTAGGTCATCAAGCCACCCGGTGACCTCTGCTGACTCCTCAAAATCTGACCAGTTGACTACCATGTCCTCTGGATCTTGTTTATTGAAAAATTGGAGGTTAGTAAAGTCCCCTTCCTCAGCTGCCAAGTCATCTATCCTCTGACCAGATTTATCTCCCTGTATCACACAAAGCTCTGCCCCTGTCGGCAGTTCCACACTTGGCCTAACCTGGCCTACTGATAGAATGTAGTCACTCGGACTGTATACCTCCTCAGCAAAACTCCTAGATTCCTCAGATTCTGACTCAACAATCCCATTCTCCCCTGAAATCTCCCTTGTTCTGTCTTTGACAGTCACCACCAATGGTTCGGGTTGGGTTCTGGAGATGTCCAACATGCACAAGTCAGTGCAGTCAGGAAGGAGCACCTGCGGCTTGGGTAGGTGAGATGGGGTGATATATATGCTAGGATCGTAAGACATGACTCCAGTCTGGATGAAGTTGATACGTTTGGGGGGTGGAGCTTGGTTGTGTGGTGGGAGAGGGTTTGTTGTGACATTGGGTTTTTTCGGAGGCACAATCACCTACTTGTCAACGAGATCTTGAATCTCATGACGCAATCTAAAACATTGGTCAGTGTCGTGACCATGTTGTTGGTGATATGCGCAGTATTTTGTTGGGTTATGAGAGGGAGGGAGTGGATTTGGCAATGGCCTCGGCTCCAGGGACTTTAAGTGCCCTTTCCTGATTAATACCCCCAGAGCCTTGGACAAGGGCATATATAATGGGGTGAAGGTTCTTTGGCCTCGAGGTTGGTATTTGGTGGTTTGTGTGTTGCTTCCGGACGCGCCGGAGAAAGGTGTAGCTGCCATGGGTCTTGGAGGGGGAATGGTGGTGACCATGCTTACTTCTGAAGCTCTAGCATTTGCGGCATTGCTGGTGCTTATATTATTGTTGCGGTTGAAGGTTCTTCTAGGTTGCTCTCTGTCTTGGTCAATCAGACCTTGTTTCATAGCATCCTCTATTTGCACCTCCATCTCGTGCAAATCTGAAAAGGTAGGGAAGGGGAGCACGATCATTTTTTGCATCAATTTGGGTTGGAGATTGTGCACAATCATCCGAATTTGATCTTTATCAGTGGGCCTTAGGGTCATCATTGAGGCCTTAGCGCTCCACCGGGCTACAAAATCTGAAAAGCTCTCCTTAGGCTCCTGCCTTGTTGTCTCAAGATCACGGGTTGTAATCTCAATTTGAGTGTTATAGGAGTACTGTGCAATGAAAGCCTCGGCCATCTCATCCCAGTTCCGCTTAACATCATCTTCTAATTTTGCGTACCAGATAGCGGCCACACCCGACAAGGTCCGGCCGAATAATGAAAGCTTCTGCGGTCTGGTGAGGCCCATCGGCTGTAGTATATCTGAGAACAACCGGAGATGCACCATGGGATCCCCAAATCCGTCAAAACGATCGATTTGTGGCATTTTGAACCTATCTGGCAGCGTCACAGCCACGTCAGTATACCTGTCCTCAATGTCTGGGATGGACTTTACCCCTTGGGATTACTTGAACAACTTCTCGAGCTTGCTCAACTTTAACGCTGTATGGTCCACCTCGAACTCAAAGGAGAGTCCTGTTGATTGACAGGCGTCGGTGCCTTGGATAGTTGAGGTAGAATCGGGGGCGGAGCCGGCCCTGTCGGAATATCCATATCTCCCTGGACATTCGGTGCCTCCCCCGGAGCTAGAACTCCTGGTGGGGGAGAAGCTTGGTGTGAAGCAGATGCCCCGGCTTGTTGTTGCAGCCTGGCAATTAACTCTGCCTGCTGGGCCATGATCTCGGCTTGTTGTTTGGCGAATTCATCTCGATGAACAGCATCCTGCTGCATGGCTCTCATGGTCTCCTATATCTGACGCATCATTTCCTCAACTCCTGTCGTTCCTGCCATACTGCCCTGATTTATCTGAACTATTGGTAGGTCTATCTCTATGGCAACAATTGAGACCTCAGCCTGACTGTCCACTGATGGGGGTAAACCACTGCTCTGGCAACCTCTGCTCGGATATACTGCGTCTTCTCGACCTCCGTTTAACAACCGGGGGTAGAGAATAATACACTGGTTGTCCGTCAACCAGATCCTCAGATCGATTGAGTCGGTGACCTCTTGTCCAGAGTGCTTGGGGAATATCTGCTTGGTCTGAAGCAATTGTGCTAAACTACCCTAGCAAAAAGATAAATAAAGCAATAATAAGGAAATAAACAACCAGACAAACGGACAGCATAACGGCTTAAAATAAACACACAACACACAGTTGGGCATTACAACACACAGTTGATAAGCTGAAATACACTGTTCTCAAGTACTGATCATTGTCCCCAAATCACTGCCCCTGAAACTGAATCTGATACTCGCAGATCACTGATTCCCAGAATACTGAACTGGTGCCCACAGGCCTGATACCCAAACTTGTAAACTGATACATGCATTCCTGTAGAGACGCACTCTAAAAGCACATAGCAAGAAAATGAGAGCCAAAACACCCCTATGGTGGGGTAGGGTTTCCCTGTCCTATTTTGTCAGGAGCTAGGGTTTCACTACGCACATAGCGGTTTCAAACAACCTATAATCGGGTAAGCAACCTGTCCTAGCTTGGAATGGTCACTATGGATTCCAAATATGCACTAGGTCGAATGGTCAAAAAGGGTGCCCCGGTAAAACCGGGGTTTGTGTTCCCATCGTGGCAGAGCCCGCAACCGGTCAGCCTTATGGCACGCTTCGCAAAGTGAGCCTCCGGCAAACCGTTCAGGAATAGCATACGGCAAACACAATGTCCTAGGTGCACCAATGCAAATGCAATGCAAAGAAACACGTAAGTGTAGTCAAAACCAGATATCATGAGTTCGAGTCAAGTTCTCTAACTCCCGAGCAGAGTCGCCAGAAACTGTAGATGTCCCCGAACGTCCCGGGAGGGAATCCCCGTTTTGTTCATTTGGGCTCACTACAGTTCAGGACTCAAATGTCACGGTCCTGTATCTAATCTCGCAGAGTGCAATGCAAGATCGATGAATCATCAAAGAGTCCAAATCCGGTAAATCATTTTTGAAAATAGATTTTTTTGAAAGAAGTGCCAAACATGGACTGCTTTGCCAGATATAGAGTCGCCACCTAAATATTTTATTTTAGGGAATTTAGAAAACCCTGACTCGTTTGCCTAAGGCCACGTGTCCGTCATCACCAAAGTTGCCTCAGCTCGGGAACTTGAGTACAATTGGGGAAGGTCACTTCGTGAGCACCCCCGCTCGCCCGATCAAAGATCGGCCTCTACTAACCATGATATCGAGTTTTGAAAACATTGTGTGCTCTTATTCCGGTTATTAGCCTAGAATTATTATGTGATACGCACAGTATACAAATATAGACTGGATCGCCTGAATTGGAACAAAACATCTCATGTTTGTTTTGAAAACGGTTTGCTACTCGCAAGTACGCTAAAAATGCGAATTTGCCACCCTCAGGTGGGCTTTAGAAAAGATGGTTTTGCCACTATCTAGTGGGCTTAAAACTCACAGTTAATGCATTGTTCCAGCTCAGATAATCCAACCTTCACCCACAGGTATTCAGGCAAGTATATCACATAAGCAGTTAGCCTCATGGTAAACATGCTATCATGGCAGTCACTCATATGCATGCTAAAGCATAAAAGCTTACCTAGTACTCCGAGCCAAAGAAAGAAACTAATTAGAAATCATGCATGAATCCTAACTATGCTAAAATGCCTAATGCAACACATGCAAAAATGCAACTACAATAGGCTCGGCTATTCTAAAGATGGCATGTGAAATGCTACAACTAACAAGTATTCAACTCGGAATTGAAGTACAATGCAGTTAGTATGATGCGCCGAGCCCGGTTCATGCAATACAGATGAATGATGCAAACATGCAAGCATAAGTATGCTAATTGAAACATGCCCTAATCTAACCATCATAAGCTGATAAATAAAAGGGAGAAAGACGTGGGGTTGGAAGACATACACCACACACAGGCACAATTATTACAATTGTGCCCTCGCTCGGAGGGTTCGAATAAATAATACAGTCCGAATAAATAATTAAATATTGCAAAACCCTAATTAATTAACAAATTAACTAGGAAACCAAATAAATTAGCATGCAAGCTAAATGGACCGCCTCAGCTCTGTTCCGAATGATGAAAGATGCATGCATGCTCGAGCTGCCTCATCGGGAAATTCCTCACGATGCCCCGATTTGCTTCTGTTTGCAATTAATCCCGGACTGCTGTGCAAAGCTCTAGAAGGCTGCTAATTTCTGATCTGCTGCAACAGAGAGTAAGAAAGGGGCATGGCAAAGTATTTTCACATATGTATGCACACCTCGATCCTCGTGCCACCAATCACGCATCTAGATGCATGATGGCCGAGGAGTCGAATTGCACGACTCGATGTGAAATGAATGCACATGACAACACAACAAGGTCTAGACTCTATCATGGGTAATCCGGAGTGTCGGCGACCGAGAATTGAGACACGTTTTGTCGCTTTGAGTACGAAATGTCCCTCGTTTCCCGTGTTTGGGCTAACTCTTATCCCAAACACAATGCAATGAGATGGTATACACAATGCGACTAACATGCAACCTAGCATACGCAATGCTATGGATTAAAATAGCATACACAATGCAAGATGGACTTACACCAATATGAGTGGACCTCAGCCACACTCACATCAGTGGCCATATGATGGAAATGAGACAACCGAAATACATGCAAACATGCACGGATGCAAAGGACTAATCCTAAGGCACAACATGCAACTTTAACAGGGCATGGCAAGGAATGAAATATGGCATAGGATGGCACATGATACAGCTCTGAAATGGCATAAAAGATGGTCCCGAAACATGCAAGTATGTCACACAATGCAAGCTAGATGGCCCGAATATCGAAACTAGTGAAGTGCTTTACACTAGAGGTACACAAAGCAATGCACCAGTGGCAAAACCAACCCCAAACAGACCCTAGGTAGGTCTGAAACAGTGGGGAAATGGCCTAAAATGATGGCTCGGAATGCAAAGAAATGGAGTTCATTCAATGGTCCGAAGATAAGACATTCATGCACAACTCTCAAGCACACTTAAAGAGGAGAAAACATGAGGATATGGCATTCACATAGGCTCTGAAATATGATGCAAAATGACCCCAAAGCATGGAAACACCTCAGTATATGCATGTAATAGACCTTGAAACTCAAAACTAAGCATGGACATTGAACTACAAGCATGCATGGCAAGCACCAATCGACCAAGAGGCCTAAAAACAGAGCTAGGGCAGTCCAAAACATGCACAAAATCAGTTTAAGGCATGGCCAAAAAGTGCTAAAATCAAGGGTTAACAAAGCATGCAAAGAAAGCTAGTGAACCATGAGTTGCACTACAACTATATGAAGCACATGAGGGCTCACCAAACCAGCCAAAAACGGAAGTATTCCATGCCAAAATATGCCCAAATAATCACTGGAACTCAGTCAATGCATGAAAGAATGATAGACTCCTTTGATGGGCTAATAAGAGGGTTATTCTACACATATATGATGGACATACAAATGGCAAAACCACCTTTAGAAAGAGGTTATGACAGCCCTAAAACCCACCAAAAAGGCCCTAAAATTAGTCTAGGAAGCATGCAAGTGAAAGCCCCTTTGAAAGGCCTTGAATAGGATTGTTCTACACATGCATAATAGACATTCAAAATGGCCAAAAGGGCTCTGGACATAGCTTATGAAGACCTTAAAACTCTCCAAATAGGGCTTGAAACATGGCTTTGAAACATGCAAATAGGAGCCCCTTTGGAAGGCCAACAAAGCTAGTAAAGAGAACAAGGGGTGAGAGGGTCACTCCTCTCTGATTTCAAGGCTCAAAAACAAATGTTAGCCACTGAAAATCCATTGGATTTCAGTGGCTAAAAAGCCAAACCAAGGCTGTAAAAAATGCTCTAATGCATGGCTCAAAACATGACGAAATGAAGCATGCAAGGGGGAAGGTGACCCCAAACAGAAAAATGTCCTTAAACAATCTTCAAGAGGAGCTCAAAATAAGACACTTTTCAGTTTATGTCAAAGCTCAAAAATGCTTGCAAATAAGTCTAAACAATGAAGCAAAACAATGTCAAAATGGGGTAAATAGAGACTTACCCTTGTAGAGAAGACCTCCAGCAACTTCTGGACCAAGATGATGAGCCTTTAACCTCTGCAAATCAGTTCCAAGGTGCTTGGATGGATGGTGGAGGTGTTGTGCTAGGAGGTGTAGTGTAATGGATGCAAGAACAGAAAATGTCTACCCAGAAAGGTGGCCTCCCAGGTGAATGCAACTCAGTGGTGGTATGGGAGACCAGAAAATGTGACCCAGGAGAGAGGAAAACCAGCTTTCTAGCAAGGTTCAAAAGGCTCAGGAAGAAAAGCTGGTCGGCCTACCCATATTGGTGGCCTCCCAGATGAGTACAACCCTATGGTGGTATGGGAGACTCAAAATTGTGGCTCGAAAGTGAGGGAGACCACCTACCTGACAAGAAAATCGGGCGGCGAAGAGAAAGGTGGTCTCCAAGAAGAATTGCTAGTCTCTCACCCCCTTACCACCTTCCTAACAATGAAACTAGGGTCCACACCAAAAATGAACCAAGACGGATGCAAAACGAGGGTTCGGGGGCCAAAACGCGCAGCCGGGGGCCCTGAAAACTGACTTTTAAGCACCGGAGGTGGCGTACGACCATGAAGGTGGTCTCCCGGGCCATAGTGTCCCTCTAAGGGGAGGAAACAAGGTGTGTGCCAAAAATCGGAGCAAACGGAGGTAGTTAAGCGGTCCCGAACCGAGGCACACGGCTGACGGCTCCGAAAACCGGAAACTGGTCTCCAAACGGGAAAAATGGCCTACGACCATGAAGCGTAGCCTACGGCCACTGAGAGATGGTCTTCGAGACCTCTCTCTCCCTTCGGGAAGAGAAAACAGAGAAAACAGGACCTGGTTCGCAAACCGAGGCAAAGCACAAAAGAGTTCCGAAGTCTGGAAGCAAGGCTCTCAGCCGAGACTCCGCAACCTCAGAACGAGCACAACATGCGCAATCACCGAGCGATCAATCGATGACGTCTGAGTCTTAAGGTCGGTCAAAAATAGGGTGTCTACAACCTCTTTAATAGAATATGACATCTAATTGGTTTATTAAAAATATTTAATTTAGTTTAGTGTTGATTATAATATATTTTTTATATATTATATTTGGCTTTTGGAAGTCCAATGGATTGTATAATAATCTATTTGGTAATAGTTAGAATTTTGATAAAAAGTTCAAGAATTAACAATATTTCTGGGTATTATTTTTGTTTTTTCGTAGGCGGCTGATACCTCTTTCAATGGTATATACTTGGTGATTAATTTGGTGGGTTTGGCATTGTGTGGTAGCATAGTGCTTGGTGTAAAAGTTTCAATTTGTGAGGATGTTGTTATGTATTGGACTTGGTCAAGTTCAAGATTTTGTGTTTTGATTGCTGCTTTGTTTTTCAAGCTTTTGATTGCATTTCGGTTTTGTTTTGAAGATAATTTATTTATCTATTTAGTGAGCTATTTCCTCTTGATTATTTGTGATTCACCTAAGGGTGGTTTGTGAGATCATTTGTTTCTCATTTGTAATCGTTTGAAAACTTTTGATTAATAATGGAATCAGATTTCGATATTGTGAACGTATATCACATTGTGGGAACCACATAAAAATTCATGTGTCGTTGTTAAATTAATTTTTTTGCATTAGTTTTTTATTTTTCATCGATTGATTTATGGGAAATCATCTATTTTCCCTAACAAACTGGTATCAGAACTTACGATTTATTTGGGTTCGTTTATTTGTAGAAATTAATGGAGGGGAATGTGGGTCATATGTTTAGCTTCAATGGAAGTAATTGGGTAACTTGGAAAACTAAAATGGAGGACTTATTATTTTGTAAAGATTTGTATGGACCCATATTGAAGGTGATAGTGGCAAACCTGAGGCTATGAAAGATGATGAACGAAAGAGACTTAATCGAAAAGTCGTTGGTGTTATCCGTCAATGGATTGATGACAGTGTGTTTCATCATGTTGTTACTAAAATTTTAGCACATGATTTATGAAAACAAATTAGAAGGTCTTTATGATAGAAAATCAGCCACAAATAAAGTTTTTCTGTTTTGAAAATTGATTAATTTAAAATATAAAAATGACAGCTCCATTCCGGAACATTTAAATGAAATAAAGAGTATTGTTAATCAACTTGCTTTTATGAAAATTGTTTTTTGATGATAAATTGTAGGCTTTGATGCTACTTAATTCCTTACTTGAAAGTTGTGAGACTTTGGTTGTGGCGGTTAGTAATTCGGCGCTCGATGGAGTTGTCGCAATGAGCCTAGTCACTAGTAGCTTGTTGAATGAAAAAACTAGAAGAAAATCAGTGGGTTTTTCTCATTCGGAGGCATTTGTTATGAGAGGTTGAAGCAAAACAAGGGGGAGGAGTAAGACTCTTAATGGTCATGATCAAAGCCGTGACAAATCGAGATATGGTTCTTTTTCAAAGAAAAACATTGAGTGCCATTATTATCATGAGAAAGGGCACATGAAGCGGGAATGCCGAAAGCTCAAAAACAATGAGAAAATGCGTGATAAAAGTGTAGATAAGAAGCAAGAAGACACAGCTGCGGTTACTACCAATGGTGATCTCATGGTTGTTTGTGAAGATAATTATGTTAATTTTGTGGGCCAAGAAAGTAATTGGGTGATTGATTCTGGTGCTTCTTTTCACGTGATTTCTCGAGTTGATTTCTTTACTTCCTACACCAAAGGAGATTATGATTGTATTTGAATGGGTAGTAAAGGTTTGTCCAAGATTGTTGGCATGGGTGATATTTACTTAGAAACAAATTTGGGCTGCAAGTTATTGCTTAAAGATGTGAGGCATGTTCCCGACATTCGCCTCAATTTGATCTCTGCCGGAAAGCTAGATGATGAAGGCTACAACAACAAATTTGGTGATAGAAAATGAAAGCTCACACAGGGTTCTGTGGTGGTGGCTAAGTGCAAGAAGACTCACACACTTTATTTGATAGAAGGAAAAATTTGTAAAGGTATTGTCAATGCACTTGAGGATGATACTTCTACCGAATTGTGGCATAAGCGATTTGGGCACATAAATGAAAAGGGGCTGCAAGTTTTATTCAAGAAAGAGCTTCTACCCGGTTTGAAAAGTACGTATCTTAAAACTTGTGTTCATTGCTTAGCGGGTAAACAACATAGAGTTTCTTTTCATAAAAATATTGTATCTAGAAAAGAAAATGTTTTGGAGTTGATTCATTCGGATGCCTGTGGTCCTTTAAAAGTTAGAACAGAAAGTGGTACATTTATTTTGTTACTTGCATTGATGATTATTCAAGGAAAGTTTGGACTTTTGCACTAAAAACTAAAGATCAAGTTCTAGATGTGTTTAAGCATTTTCAGGTCATGGTTGAAAGAAAAACGGCACGGAAATTGAAGTGCATCCAAATGGACAATGGTGGTGAATATATTGGGTCATTTGATGAGTATTGTCACAGCCAAGGTATTCGGCATCAAAGGACAGTTAAGAAAACTCCTTAACAAAATAGTGTTGCCGAGAAGATAAACTACACCATTGTGGAAAAAATAAGATGTCTTCTTTCACATGCTAAATTCCCAAGATCCTTTGGATGAGGTAATGAGGACATCGATTGATTTGATTAATTTGTCTCATTTCTATCATTTGAATGGTAGTGTTCCCAAATGAGTTTGGATCGGCAAAGACGTGTCTTACGAGCACTTGAGAGTGTTTGGTTGCCTAGCATTTGTTCACATTCCAAATGATGAAATGTCCAAGCTTGATAGCAAGTGAAAACAATGCATTTTTCTTGGCTATGGGCGTGATGAGTTTGGTTACAAATTGTGGGATCTGATCGACAAAAAAGTTATTCGAAGTTGTGATATTGTGTTTTTTGAAAACCAAACAATTGATGACTTTGGCAAAAGTGATCAACCGAAGCAAAAAACTAGTGATCTCATTGACATAGATCCATCTCCTACATCTTCAGTCGATGATGAAAATGGAGGAGATGTGCAGCCCCCTCTTAAAGATGTAAATGTAGATGATGATACTACTCCAAATGAAGTTAGGTTCAAAATTAAGAAAGAGCATCCAACTCAAGAATCACCACCACAACTTGAGTTGAGAAAATCTACAAAGATCGACAACCTTTGAGAAAGTATCATCCCAATGAATTTATGTTGATTTCCGATCAAGGAGAGCCCGAGAGCTACCAATAAGCAATCGAGCATGTAAAGAAAGGTGAATGGAAAAAGGCAATGGAAGAGAAAATGAATTTCTTACTTGAAAACCACACTTATGATTTGGTAAAGTTGCCTAAGGGAAGGAAAATTCTGAAAAATAAGTAGGTCTTCAAATTGAATAATGATGGCAAGAATCTAAGGTACAAAGCATATTTTGTTGTTAAATGCTTTGGACAAAAGAAAGATGTTGATTTTGATGAGATTTTCTCGTCAGTTATGAAGATATCTTCAATCCGAGTTGTACTTGGTATGGCCGCAAGTATGAATCTTGAAGTTGAGCCACTTGATGTGAAGACCGCATTTTTTTATGACGACCTTGAAGAAGAAATTTACATGGAGCAAGCAGAGGGTTTTGTAGAAAAAGGGAAAGAGAAATTTGTTTGCAAATTGAAGAAAAGTTTGTATGGCCTCAAGCACTTGATGTGAAGACCGCATTTTTTTATGACGACCTTGAAGAAGAAATTTACATGGAGCAAGCAGAGGGTTTTGTAGAAAAAGGGAAAGAGAAATTTGTTTGCAAATTGAAGAAAAGTTTGTATGGCCTCAAGCAAGCGCCGCGGCAATGGTACAAAAAATTTGACTATTTCATGATGAATAATGGTTTTTCTAAAACGACTTCGGACCATTATGTCTTTGTTAAAAAATTTTAGATAGCAAATTTATTATCCTTTTGCTTTATGTTGATGACATGTTAATTGTGGATCAAGATTCTATCATGATTAACAAGTTGAAGTTAAAGTTGAGAAAGTCTTTTGCTATGAAAGTTTTGGGGCTGACAAAACAAATTATTGGTATGAAAATTGTTTGTGATCGAAATAAGTGACTGATTTGGCTGTCTCAAGAAAATTACATTGAGAATGTTCTTGAGAGGTTCAACATAGAGAAAGCAAAGTCGGTTGGTTGTCCACTTGTTGGTCACTTCAAGCTTAGTTCAAATTAGTGTTCTACAAGTGAAAAAGACTAGGAAGAGATATTGAAAATTCTTTATGCTTCAGCAATTGGTTCTTTGATGTATGTCATGGTTTATACAAGGTCGGATATTGCTCTCGCCGTTGGTGTGGTGAGTCGGTTTCTCTCTAATCCAAGTAAAGAACATTGGACAGCAGCGAAATGGATTCTAAGGTATCTTTAAGGGACTTTAAAGGTGTGTTTGTGTTTTAGGAATGGTAAGCCGATACTTGATGGGTTCACAGATTCCGAGATGTTTAGTGATGTTGACTCTAGGAAATCTACTTCGAGGCATTTGATGACTTTTGTAAGGGAAGATATGGCATGGTAATCTAAATTACAAAAATGTGTTGCTCTCTTAACTACCGAAGCTAAATTTATCGCCATTATGGAAACTTGCAAGGAAGAGTTATGGTTGAAGAAATTTTTGCAAGAGTTGGGTTTGAAACAAGAAAGGTATGTATTTTATTGTGATAGACAAAATACTATTCATTTGAGTAAAAATTCTACTTTTCATTCGAGATTGAAACACATTGATGTGAGATACCATTAAATTCGTGAGGTGTTAGATTCGAAATTGGTGCAATTCGAAAAGGTTCACATAGATGATAATATTTCGGATATGTTAACTAAGACTTTGTCGAGGGACTAACACACCACAAGAAAAAAACACATTTGGTGACCAAATTTTTAGTCGCTGAAGGTTGTGTTTTTTCGCCGAAAGTCAATGGCAACTAAAGTTCTTTGTTGCCTCGTTGGTTGCCAAAGCCTTGTCGGCAATAGTCATTGCCGACTAAATTGACATTGGTCGCTAATTATCTTATCTTCGGCTACTAAAATGGACTTAGTCGCCAAACATAACTTTTTGGTGACGAAATATTTAGTCGCTGAAAGTAATCAAATCAAAATGAAATTATCTTTCAGTGACTAAAATATTTAATCGGCAAAAATATTTAGTCGCAAAAGAATTACATTTAAGGACCATTAGTCGCCTAAAGTGTCATTGTTTTCCCCTTACTAAATATTTAGTCACTAAAAAGAAAATATTTTTCATCTTCAATTTTTTAGCTAACAATTTTTTAGTCGCTAAAAACGTGGCACTCATTTTTGGCTACCAATTTTTTAGTTGCTAAAATCATGGTACTCCTTCTCAACTGCTAATTTTTTAGTCGCCAAAAACTTTCATTTTTTTTGGCTACTAACTATTTAGTTGCCAACAAATTCCCTTTTTATTTTTTGGCTACTAAATGTTTAGTTGCCAAAAGCTCTATTTATTAATTTTTTTAAAATGCATAAATTAAATATTTTTCATTAATTTCTGAATTATATGCATTCCATTATCAATGCAACTTGTAACTTATACATATACAGAATAATACATCTATCAATTATCATCTAAATCCATTATCAGTAATACCCATTTCATTATCAACTATCCAAAAATTTTAACTTGTAACATCATATTCCAAATATCATATAAATCCACACCAACCAAGTATAATCCATCTAAATTAAATATTACATACAAAAATACTGAAATTTCAAAACATAGGGTTATAGAAAAGTAAATGTCTTCCATATACAAAATAAATGCTCTTCATACACAAATAAATATCCACAATAGCCCACGCAAATGCAATCTGTAAGGAAAAAAAAACCATTAGCACTTATTCAATAAAATTGACATTTCAAATTATAGCAATTATAAAAAGAAAACTGAATTAGGATACCTTTAATGGGTTAACATGGTGCACTGAAATGCTACGATCAGTAGCTACCAAAATAAATAAATAAATAAATAAATTGAAATATCAAATAGCTCCAACTATTCAGATCCTCTCATAAGCAAAATATCAAACAAGTTTCTCATTAACTTGGAAATGCCTTTGCTTCTCTTCAGCAAATTGTGCTTCATAACCATTCAAACAGTTGACCAAAATCTGACATTAAGATCTCATTAATATACATCAATAAAAAGCACCAGATGGCATTTAAAAAGTGTGTGTATTTTTGTAACCTTACCTTCTCTATGTTTGGGACAAGCTCTTGTAGTTTCCTCATTCTTTCACTGATCCGATTTCTCCTCACCTGTGAATCGCATGAATAAAGGAAGAAAACAAGTCACTAATAGAAGATCTTCTATCCTCAAGTAAAGTACTCCACTCACAATTGGAATTTATGGCTACTAGTAAGTTCAATGTCCCAACCTCTATTCTAGGGAAGTTATGGCTACTGGGAGCAGGTTGTTTGGTTGTGTAGAATTAAAATTTGGCTGGAAAGAAATACAAGAGTTTTTTTAGAGCAAGATTGAAGAGAGTGGAGGGTTATGGGACAATTTTTGTTATTTGTCTTTCTTTTGGGCTTCAATGTCTTCTCCTATCAAGGGGATACCTATATTTATCAAAAAAAATCAAGGAGTAGCTTTATTTTTTATTTATAGAAATTGGAGGGATATATGTGACTCGTAATTTTGTTTTTACATTTCATCCACCCCCCAAGGGAGCATCCACTCTGCAAAGAACAAAAGAAACGGACCCTCAAGGATGTGCTAGAACCTCATAAAAAGAATATATCTTGCTTTTAAATCAATATTCTATTATGTATTGGATTTTAACTTCTTTAACAGTAGAAAACCAAATTCTACTACATCTAGTTAGCCAACTTGACAAGGAAAAAAAAACAAATTGCATACTCTCAATGCTAGGAGCAAAAACTTGAATAATTACAAGTAAACATTGCTAGAAATATATACAACAATTGCATACCAATTAAAACAATAGGATAACTCCGTGGAAAGGTTGAGACATCATTAGAATTGAAGCCTGATGTATAGAACTCCACACCAGCTGGCAGAACACACTGTAATTCAACAACCCCACTATGTTGGATGAGGATGGTTGAAAGAGAGAACATATAAAATAGACAAAGTAAAGCAAAGTAATAAAGTAATGGCTTTGCCGACAAAAAGTAGCCAAACTCAGAGAATGTGGGCACCATAGTAGCACATGGTTCACAGTCTTTGGTTCAGCATTACAGAACACACAATCCATATTGGCATTGCCATTGATAACACAAACTCTCTGCAAGTATGTAACAGTCTTCAATTTTTGTCTCCAAGTTAACCAAGCAAAACATATGACTTTGGATGGGGTTACATTCTGCCAAATCATCTTATCAACCCCTCTTATATCATTAGAATTTGGACTGAAGTATAAATTGACCAGAGCTCTCGGCTTTCCATAACAAACCCCCATTCTTATCTGCCCTTAAAGCATTGTCTGAAGCTGACATATTGACTCTAGCCACATCCTCCCTTTCTCAATCCCTCAACAATCTTATAAACCCCAGCTCCCAATCAGAAAAACCTTTTATAAACACTATTCGATGGACCACAACACTACCCAATTCTATAGAACTTTTATTTATAATCACTATGCAGTTTTTGATACCATATCATAGTCTCTTTTTCTTAGACTGGTTCATGTTTCAATTTCTAGAGTGAACTATGGTCTGATTGGTCTTAGAAATATTTAGATAAAAAGACAAACAACAAACCAAAATAGTATGTTCTCAAAAAACAAAAAATTAAAAAAATAATAATAACAAACCAAAACAGTACAAACACAGAAGAAAATTAGAATGCATAATTTTTTCAATTTGAACTGCTTTCCTCAAAAACTTTACTAAGAGATCAAGTAGAATCTTACACATTTGACCACGATAATGGCACGTTTTTAAATCAAATACGTCTACTTGATTGTTGTGCTGCTCTATTTCTCTCTGATTATCAATTATTTTATTTTATTTTTATTGTTTGCCTCAAACACAGTTTGTGGTTCTTGGATTACCAAAACATGTTAATTTTCCGTTAAGGAGATCCATTTTATTCCAGGAAAGCTACATTCAGCAACACACAATCTATTGTTTTTGATTTATTAGCATTTCTAATTACAAAAGAAGAAAGCGGTATGGATGGACTATATATGTACATCAATTGAATGTCTGCTTGAAAATGGAATCAATTATAACAAGGAGATAAAAGCTTGAAGTGAACAAGTGCCTACCTGGGAGATCACATTAGACCATAGAATTTGTAAATCAAGTATAACGCAGCAGGTAAAAATTTCAGATCATACCTTAGGTGATAAAACCTGAAGCGAAGAATCTTGTGGGTAAATCACATGCTTCAAAAATGCGAACAACGAACACCCAACAGTGGAGTGATACCACAATATGAGTATCATCCACACAAGTCACAGTGCAAAAAGCTTGGTCGTTATTTTAATGGGAGAGAGTCAGTATGGGAAAAATCATTCGTTATTCATTCATCCCATATCCCATATAACGTATCAGATATATAGGCTAAGTATATCATCTATCCATATCAGTTGATATGATAGATATAGATATCAAGAGTGGGTTATCCAAATAGGTTTTGAATTCAAATTCAAACTTTCATGGATAAGGTTCAAAAAGGTCATGGGTCATGCCACATGCCACATGGGCGCCCAATTTCTAACAGAATTAATGTTTTACAACGGTCAAAAATCTAACTAACAAGAATTTGATTAAAATAATGAATAATAGCAGAGGTCAATTGTTTATTCAATCCAAACATGAAAATATTGCTCCAATGGGATTTGTCTGCAATGAGATGCCCAATGAAGCCATGTTTTCTAATTTCTGAATAAAAGAAAACCAGAAATACCAAATGTGATTTCTATACTTACTTCTTCGCCAAAACTATATTACAATCCAAATAATGGAAAAGAGAGACAGATATTAGGGGAAGAGAGGCAGACAGAGAGAGACAGACAGAGAGAAGGAAAAATAGAGAGGACATATTTGGGGTAATGCTTCAACAGTGGATCGACGGTGGAGCTCGATGGCGGTGATGCTACTTACCCGACGGCGATGAAAACAAAGCGACAGAGATTCAATATCAGGAGGGCAACCGGCATGAGAGAGAGAGAGAGAGAGAGAGAGAGAAAGTAATAGAATGAGAGAGATAGATGCGTGAGAGACAGGCGTAAGAGAATCAGAAGAGGGTAGATGCAACAGAGAGAGAGAGAGAGAGAGAGAGTCAGAGTCAGAGAGTGAGTTTGAAATCATTTTAGTGTGTTTGAAATCCCTCCAAAGTTCCTCACCAAAATAATTTAAAAATCCCTCCAAAATTTGGAGTCCTACCTCCAAAACTTTTAATTACAATTGCCGACTAAAAACTTTAGTCAGTAAAAGTTAGCTAAAGGCAACTAATATTTTTTAGTAGCTAAATATTGCCGACTAAATAATTGTAGTCACCTAAAATAGATATTTACCGACCAAATATTTGGTCACCAAAGATAAAAGTAAAAATTATGGTATTTAGTTGGCGACTAAATTATTTAGTAGGCAAAAATTCTTATAACACGACTAAAATTTGTTTGGTCACTAAAAATAAATTTTTACCGACCAATTTTTTGGGCGCCAAAGATAAAAAGTAAAAATTATGCTATTTGGTGCTTGGTGTTTGGTTTATGTATCTTAGCTGAGATATAGAGAAATAAAAAATAAAAATAATTAAAAAATAATAATAATAAAATTAAACATAAACTCAAATTGGATGGTAAGTGTTCCCACCAAAAAAATTGAGTTTTATTGCCGACTAAATGTGTTTTGGTCACCAAAAATGTATATTTGCCAACTGTAACAACCCTGACCCATGATTAACGTCAATCCATACTTAATTATGCCTAATGAATAATTAAAGTGGAATTTTGCATCATTTGTTGCTTTATGTGTGTTTATATATGTTTAACATAGAAAGATCTGTTCATATTTTCGTTTTGGTTTGTGAATTGAAAGCCTTATCGGCATCTAATTCAGAAATTGACTTAATTTATGTGATAATTAAAAATTTTAGAATTTTATGGTAGATTTAATTGAAAGTCGATTCAGAACGATTAAATTAGAATAATTAATGTCAATTAATTAACCAACTCTTAATTGAGCCTATATAAAACTCCCCACATGCACCACCCATCATTTTTCTTCATTTTCAACACATTCTTGAGTCCATATACACACAAAACGTGAGAGAAGGAAAGTAAGGAGAAGATTGAGCTCAACCAAGAGATTTGCTAGGAATTGTTGGAGAATTGAAGAGCATTTAGAGGTTTAAGCCTCCATACTTGTGAATTTAAGGTTTAAGGTAAGAAATTAAGCCTTTGGTGTCGCTTTTGAGTTGGTGAGTTTATGAATATAAAAGGCTTAAGTGTTTAACATGAGAATTGAGCTTAAGAGCTAGAAAAGAAAGAAATTGCATTAAATCATGCATGCATGCATATATCATAGCATTTTGAGTTTGAATTTGAAACAAATCTCCCATGCATGTTATTATCCCAGGTAGGCAACCCAAGAGGGGGGGTGAATTGGGTTATTAAAAATTTTACAATATTAAAATTAACACAATATTCAGAATTTTAACAAATAAAAAAAACAGAATAATAACTATCAATATAAAAGTAAGAGAGATAGGGAGAGAAAATCAAACACTGAGATTTATCGTGGTTCGGCACACCAGGCCTACGTCCACTCCCCAAGGAACCTTCTTGAGAATTTCTTTACTATCAATTGAATAAATACACCACCAAGCTTGTGGATTTGGCACATGACTTACTCTTATCTATTGAGCCTCACTCAACAATAAATACCTTACCCTTACAAAATCTCTCAAAAAAATAATGAATAAAAATAAGTGGTACTTAAACCCTCTTTTACAATAATTCTCTCACAAAGAGTAGATATGAAAGTGTAAGAATAAAGGCTACACTTAGATCTGAAAGTGAAAGAGTAGAATACAATATACTCAGAATTTTGAAGCACACAGAAATTTTTCTCTTCAAGTTCTTGATTTTTCTCCACACACTACACTTCTATTTATACACAAAAATATACCTATTAGAGGTAAGACGCTTCTTGCTGACGTCATGGATGATATGGGCACCTTTTCTTTTGTCAAACTATAAATTTTCTTTGTTCACTTTTTCTTTTTCTTTTTGTAAGCAAATTCAAAGCATTTTGCAACTTTTTTCCTTTTTCATTCTGCAAGCAAAATATGTTCAAAGCTTTACAATGAAAAATTACATAAGTCTTCTCCTGTAATTATTACATTATATTATATTACTTTCAAGACTTTGACTATATATATAATATTTACAACTTTGAATTTAAACAAGTAAGATATGAAATTATTTGCTCCATAATAATTTATATATTTATATGACATGATATAATCAATTGTGTAAAAAATCTAATTGCTCACGTGATGTATTTTATTTATATTATATGTGTTATATATAATATGCTAAACAAATATTTGCATACATAGTAAAAAATCTCTTTAAGTAATATTCATGACAGATCTGAACATGTATACCCTTTTTAAATTTCTGTATATGTTGTAGAGATTTTAAGTTAAATATAACCTTCCACTCCATATCAATTTTGTCAAAAGAAGACAATCCATCAATATCAAATTTGTCAAAATAATACAACCAATCAATTTGTCAAAAGATGAATAGTGATTAACCCTTTTTTTTTTTCTCAAAAAGTGAATAGTAAAGTTTTCAAAATATTTTCATTTAAATAATATTTAACAAATGTACCATACAATATATATTTTAAACAGATATTATTTTGTGTCAAATAATATGTATATTAAAAATTCAAATTTTGGCAAATAATATTTTAGACATCATCAAAATTAAACAATATGATTAACACATGTGTCTATCTTGACTTTGTTTTGAGAATTCATCACATTTCTTACCATTAGACCTTAATTGATCATGTTTTGGAAAGTTCAAGTTCATAACAAGTCATATATGTCATGTTCATATCATATTGTTAAAGTTTGAATTGAATTTGTACAATTGGCAAGCTTTTGGGCCTTCATTTTGCGAAATGGTTTTAAATTCTTCATGTTTTTCAAGTTTACATGTGTTTTCTCAAGTTTTGTAGATCAACAATGGATCTTGATGGATCAGTCACGGATCTTGATAGATCAGTCACGGAACTTGATGGATCAGTGATGAAACTTGATGAATTGGTAAAGATAGTGATGCAGATTTTGGGTAGAGAAGTGATGGAGCTCGGTAAATTGGTGAGAGATTTGGGTGGATGATAGATGATATTGTGGATGACGGGGCTGGTTATAGACGATGGTGATGATGAAGATGGAGTCGATTGAGGATGAGAGGAAGAAAGGGAGAGCGACAGAACGAGAGAAAGAGAAAACAGAGAGTGAGAGAAAGAGCGGGTGCGAGAGAAACAGAGTGGGTGATAGAAAGAGAGAGAGAATATATATGTATATAATTTATTTTTATTTTTATTTTTATTTATAATTATTATTAGAAATATTTTATTTAATTATTTATTCATAAAAAAATTATTTTTAATATAAACATTATATTGGAGTATTCATCAAAACAAGTTCTGTTCTAATATAACAAAATTGTTCTTCATTTAGAGGCTTGGTAAATATGTTAGCTAATTGATGATTTGTAGGCACAAATTCGAGTTTAATGTCACATTTGAGTACACGATCTTCTAGAAAATGATACCTTATTTCAATGTGTTTAGTGCGTGAGTGCTGAATGAGATTTTTTGAAAGGTTAATGGCACTTTATCACATTTTATAGGAATATGATCATAGTGAAGTCCAAAATCTTGAAGTTGTTATTTCATCCAAAGCAATTGTGTACAACACCCAGCGGCAACAATGTATTCTGCTTCAACAGTTGACAAAGCCACTGAGTTTTGTTTTTTGCAAAACCAAGAAGTGAGAGAGTGTCCAAGAAAATGACAAGTGCCACTAGTGCTTTTTCAGTCAAGTCTACATCCCGTAAAGTCGGCATCTGAGTAACCAAAAAGTTCAAAGGTAGTTCCCTTAGGATACCATAATCCCAAATTTGGAGTGCCGACAAGATATCTGAAAATACGTTTAACTGCGATGATGTGTGACTCTTTCGGTGCGGATTGAAAACGCGCACATATACAAACACTAAACATTATGTCGGGCATACTTACAGTAAGATAGAGTAAAAAACCAATCATACCTCGATATTTCTTTCCATCTACAGGTTTAACTTGCTAATCTTTGTCGATTTTTATTGATGTGCTCATTGAAGTTGCTGCAGGCTTTGATGATTCCATTTCAAACCTTTTGAGTAGATCTTTGATATATTTCGTTTGATTTAAATGGATTCCATCATTAGTTTGTTTAATTTGTAGACCAAGGAAGTAATTTAGTTCCCCCATCATACTTAATTCAAACTCACCCTGCATGTCTTTAGCAAACTCTTTACACAAATTTTTATTAGTAGCACCAAAAATGATATCATCAACATAAATTTGAACAATTAGCATATCTTCCTTTTTGATTTTTATAAAAGTGTTGTATCAATTTTTCCTCTAGAAAAACTTTTGTCAAGTAGAAAATTACTCAATCTTTCATACCATGCTCTAGGAGCTTGTTTCAAGCCATATAAAGCTTTTAAGAGTTTGAAAACATGATCCGGGTATTTATGACTTTCAAAACCAGGGGGTTGTTCAACATAAACTTCCTCCAAAATGTACTCATTTAAGAAAACACTTTTAATATCCATTTGATACAATTTGAAATCTTTAAAACATGCAAAAGCAAGTAACATTCTAATAGCTTCAAGTCTAGCAACCGATGCAAAAGGTTCATCAAAATCAATGCCTTCTTCTTGATTATAACATTGGGCTACCAACCTAGCTTTATTTCTAGTAACAACTTCGGATTCATCCATTTTATTTCGAAAAACTCATTTTGTACCACTAACAGGATGATCCTTAGGTCGAAGGGTCAAAAACCAAACTTTATTCCTTTCAAATTGATTTAATTCTTCTTGCATTGCTAAAATCCAGTTTTCATCATTTTCAGCTTCTAAAAACGATTTTGGTTCAATTTGTGAAACAAACGCTAAGTTACCACAAACATTTCTAATAAAGGAACGAGTTTTTATACCTCCTGCCGCATCACCTATGATGAGGTCTTTGGGGTGGCCATGAGCATACTTCCATTCTTTTAATAGATTTGAGTTGCTTTCTGGAAGAGCATATATTTCTTGAAGTTTCTCCATTGTCATTTCTTCTTCATGTTCGCATAATGGATTTTCTTCATTTTCCTTTATGTAAATGCTCTCCATGCTTGGTTGATTTTCTACAATATCATTACTTATAAGATTCTTGGAATTAATGTTGTTAGATTCATCAAAAACAATATGCACAGATTCTTCAACAAGTAGAATTCTTTTATTGAATACTCTATAAACTTTACTGGAGATTAAAAACCAAGAAATATAGCTTCATCCGATTTAGCATCAAATTTTCCTAAGTTATCTTTATTATTATTTAATACAAAGCATTTACAACCAAATGCACGCAAGTGACTAATGTTAGGTTTCTACCTTTCCAAATTTCATAAGGGGTTTTCTTAAGAATAAGTCTAATCATGGCATGCTTTACAACATAGCATGCAGTGTTAACAGCTTCCGCCCAAAAATATTTAGGCAAATTATTTTCACAAAGCATAGTACGGGCCATTTCTTCAAGAGTTCTATTTTTTCTTTCAACTACTCTATTTTGTTGAGGAGTTCTAGGGGCAGAAAAATTATGATCAATTCCAAACTCATCACAAAACATAATAAAATCATCATTTTCAAATTCTCTACCATGATCATTTCTAATACTACAAATATTAAGATTTTTTTCATTTTGAATTCTTTTACAAAGTCTTGAGAAATTATTAAAAGCTTCATTTTTATGTGCTAAAAATAATACCCATGTATATCTAGTATAATCATCAACAGAAACAAGAGCATCCGATTTTCCTCCTAAACTTAATGTTCTAGATGGTCCGAATAAATCAATATGCAACAGTTGAAGCGGTTTAGTAGTTGAAAGGATATTTTTGGATTTAAAAGAAATTCTAGTTTGTTTTCCAAATTGACATGCATCACAAAGTTTGTCTTTTTCAAAAATAATTTTTAGTAAACCAATGACTAACTCATTTTTTGAAAGCTTGGAAATTAAATCCAAATGAGCATGTTCTAATCTTCTCTGCCAAAGCCAACCATTATCATTTATAGTAGATAAACATTTAATATTAAAATGAGAAGACAAATCATGTAAATCAAACACATATGCATTCTCATGTCTATAACCTATAAATAAAGTTTTGTTTTCTAGGGTGTTTTCAATAGTGCAATGAGTTTTCTAAAAAATAACTCTATAACCTTTATCACATAATTGACTAATATTAAGCAAGTTATGTTTGAATTCTTCAACAAATAAAACATTTTCAATAATTGGAGAGGGATTTTTACCAATACTTCCTACACCAATGATTTTACCCTTGTTATTGTCACCAAAAGTCACATATCCGCCATCCTTTGGTTGGAGTGTGGCGAACATAGCTTTATTTCTAGTCATGTGCCTCGAACATGCACTGTCGAGATATCATCTATCGTTGTTGGATTTTGTCTTGAAATATACCTACAAAAATTTGATTTTTCTATTAGTACCCATTTTTTCTTGGGTCCATAAAAATTAGAATTTGACATTCTTGAAATATCTTTAGGGACCCACATCTTTTTTATTTTAGCAAAAAGATTTCTTTTAACAGGGCATGAAGGTGAAATATGACCCTTTGTACCACAAAAATGACATGTGAGATGAGAGTGATTAGAAGATGCATACACAAAGCCATTTTTGACAGTTTTTACTTTTGAAAAAGGTTTATCTCCAATTCTGACTCTACCAAAAGTACGATTTTGATTTTTAAGAATTTTATCTAAAGTCTCTCTACCTTGAGTGAATTTTGAAAGAATATTTTTCAAGTCTTCAGTATTTTCTTTCAAAATAATTTGCTCATTTTTTAAAGACTCATTTTCTTTTTGCAATACAACTAAATGTTTTTCAGAAATTGAAGACTCTTTTCGAGTTAAAATCTCATTTTCTTTTTTCATTTTCATGGCTTCATTTTCTAAAACATTTTTCTTGGAAGTTAATGATTCATTTTCTTTCGATAAACTTGAAATCACTTTCTTTTGACAATTACTTTTCAAACTAAGTTTCTTAAATTCAACATGTAATTCATCAAAAGCTAATTGTAATTCATCAAATGTAAAGGATTCGTCATTTACCTCATTTTTGTTTCTAAGTGCCATTAAGCATAGGTTAACAATCTCATTTTTGCAAACTTCGGTTTCTGTGTCGCTTTCATCACTATCTTCTCCCCATGCTGCAATCATAGCTTTCTTCTTATCCTTCTTGAATTTTTTCTTAAGTTTCGGACATTCTGATTTGTAGTGTCCGGGTTTGTTGCATTCATAGCAGGTAACTTCAGATTTTTTATGATTTTCTCCTCTTTGAAAATCCCTGTTGTTGAAGTCTTTTCTAAAAAAATTTCGTACGCCTTGTTTCTTTCTCACAAACCTTTGGAACTATCTAGTGATGAATGCCATTTCCTCATCCTCATCTGGATCATCTTCTTCATCCTCTTGATGTTTCGAGGTGGATTTGAAGGCTATTCCTTTCTTCTTCTTGTTGTCCTCCTCTTCCTTTCCTTCTTGCATTATGAGCTCATGAGTTAAAAGAGATCCCATTAACTCATATAGACTTAGCTTTGATAAATCCTTGTCGTTGGTAATGGCAATGACTTTTGTCTCCCAACTTTTTGGCAATGATCTAAGCACTTTTCTTACAATTTTAGTATTAGTATATATTTTTTCAAGAGAAGTTAAACCATTAATAATATCAGTAAAGCGAGTAAACATTTGAGGAATAGTCTCATCAGGCTTCATTTTAAAGAGTTCATGATTATGAACTAACAAACTGACTTTAGATTCTTTAACTTGTTCGGTTCCCTTATGAGTCACTATAAGCTTGTCACAAATTTCTTTTGCGGTTTTACGTGTGGAAATTTTGTTGAACTTGTTGGCATCTAAGGCGCAGTACAACATGTTTGTGGCTTTGACATTAATTTGGGTCATTCTAGTATCTGATTCATTCCACTCATTTTCAGGTTTTGGTATCCTAAGTCCATCTACGATTTTGGTAGGAATTTTTGGACCATTGCAAATAATTTTTCAGAATTCATAATCATTAGATTGAACATGTATGGTCATCCTAGTTTTCCAATAGCTAAAATTTGTGCCGCTAATAGTGGTGACCTAATAGTGGTGGCCTATTGGATGCTTGTCCCTTAGGTCAGGAATAACTAGGGGTTGCCATGATCTACTCTAAAACAGTTAAGTCACACAAACTAGAGTCTAGGCTCTGATACCAATTGTTATCCCAGGTAGGCAACCCAAGAGGAGGGTGAATTGGATTATTAAAAATTTTACAATATTAAAATTAACACAATATTCAGAATTTTAACAAATAAAACAAACAGAATAATAATTATCAATATAAAAGTAAGAGAGATAGGGAGAGAAAATCAAACACTGAGATTTATAGCGGTTCGACACGCCAAGCCTACGTCCACTCCCCAAGAAACCTCCTTGAGAGTTTCTTTACTATCAATTGAATAAATACACTACCAAGCTTGTGGATTTGGCACATGACTTACTCTTATCTATTGAGCCTCACTCAACAATAAATACCTTACCCTTACAAAATCTCTTAAAAAAATAATGAATAAAAATAAATGGTACTTAAACCCTCTTTTACAATAATTCTCTCACAAAGAGTAGATATGAAAGTGTAATAACAAAGGCTACACTTAGATCTGAAAGTGAAAGAGTAGAGTATAATATACTCAGAATTTTGGAGCACATAGTAATTTTTCTTTTCAAGTTCTTTATTTTTCTCCACAGACGACACTTCTATTTATACATAAAAATATACCCATTAGAGGTAAGACGCTCCTTATTGACGTCATGGATGACATGGGCACATTTTCTTTTGTCAAACTATAAATTTTCTTTGTTCACTTTTTTTTTTTTTCTTTTTGTAAGCAAATTCAAAGCATTTTGTAACTTTTTTCGTTTTTCATTCTGCAGGCAAAATATGTTCAAAGATTTACAATGAAAAATTACATAAGTCTTCTCTTGTAATTATTACATTATATTATATTACTTTCAAAACTTTGACTATATATATATAATATTTACAACTTTGAATTTAAACAAAAAAGATATGAAATTATTTGCTCCATAATAATTTATATATATATATATATATGACATGATATAATCAATTGTGTAAAAAATCTAACTGCTCACGTGATGTATTCTATTTATATTATATGTATTATATATAATATACTAAACAAATATTTGCATACATAGTAAAAAATCTATTTAAGTAATATTCATGATAGATCTAAACATATATACCCATTTTAAATTTTTGTATATGTTGTAGAAATTTTAAATTAAATATAATCTTCCACTTCATATCAATTTTGTCAAAAGAAGACAACCCATCAATATCAAATTTGTCAAAATAATACAACCAATCAATTTGTCAAAAGATGAATAGTGATCAGCCTATTTTTTTTTTTTTTTTCAAAAAGTGAATAGTAAAGTTTTGAAAATATTTTCATTTAAATAATATTTAACAAATGTACCATACAATATATATTTTAAACATATATTATTTTAAGTCAAATAATATGTATATTAAAAAATCTAAATTTTGGCAAATAATATTTTAGACATCATCAAAATTAAACAATATGATTAACACATGTGTCTATCTTGACTTTGTTTTGAGAATTCATCACATTTCTTACCATTAGACCTTAATTGATCATGTTTTGAAAAGTTCAAGTTCATAACAAGTCATATATGTCATGTTCATATCATATTGTTAAAGTTTGAGTTTGAATTTGTACAATTGGCAAGCTTTTGGGACTTAATTTTGCGAAATAGTTTTGAATTCTTCATGTTTTTCAAGTTTACATGTGTTTTCACAAGTTTTGGACCCAAAAGGATGTGAATTATAGCTTTGGGGTCAAATTTGAAGCTTGGAAGCAATTCTGAAAATTCCAGAATTCTGCTCCTACACTCGAGTGAAGGAATCCACGCTTGAGCGACCACTCTGAGTGCGTGCACTTCCGCTCGAGCGACCAAAAGTCCGCTCGAGTGTGAAATGCAAGCTCTCAAAAGTTCTTATGTTTTGCAGTCCGCTCGAGCGACAAAAGTTGCGCTCGAGCGAAGGCATGTCTCTTATGCTCGAGCGAGCATCAAGCGGAAAAATCAAGCAACCAGCATTTTTGCAAAAGTTTACAGACCGCTTGAGCGACAGATCTTACGCTCGAGCGACCACTCACATTTTGCATATCCGCTCAAGCGTAGGAAGTTGCGATTGAGCGAAGACCCTGTTTTCAGCAAATTTTGTTAAGTGTTTTCAAGTACATTTTTGCATCCTCATTCCATCCTAGGCATTCCTAGGCCATGATTAAGGCACAATAATGAGGATAAAAGTAGACACACACCAAGATAAGAAAGAACAAGGTAAATGTTTCCGGGTGTGTAATTCAATATATATTCGTTTTGTACCTGTGTAGGTCACGCGCCGCAAGATATCTAAATTGCTTATCGTATTTGTCTGTTTGGAGCCATTTGTTATTTGTGAGTAACAACTCTGTAAAGTTATGTTAGATTTTGATTATTTTCTGATTATAGACATGATTATTTTTCTAAAATACCATGTTTTGTGTGAGTGAATGATCGTCCAAGCTTATGAAATGTATTCGTGGCATCCATAGCATCATGTGATATTTTGCGTCCCTTTATGGGTTATCGGGTACCTTTATGGGTCATTGGAATGCCTTTATGGCCATTGCTTATGGGTCATCAGAAACGTCTCTGTGCACATGAGTCATCGGAATGCCTTATGGCTATCCCTTTATGGGTTATCAAAATGCCTTCACGGTCGTCCCTTTTATGGGTCATTGGATTCGTTAACGCTAATGGATGTGCGACGTACTATGATGTGAAATGCATGAATTTGAGAATTGGAATGATCAAGTATATGAATTTGTTTCTGATTTGAAATCTGAATATACATAAGACTCTGATTTTAACTTTATGACGGACATCATTCATTAAACTCATTTACCTTGTTATTATTCACTGGGCTCCCGCTCACTATTTATATTTTATATGTAGGTGACCAGGCTTAAGTTGATGCCTGAAAAGTTTTGTGTTGGTCAGCCACCCTTTGTGCCTACCGAAGAGGTTCCAGATCATGTCAATCTTGTGGCTATGTTTTTTTTTTTGGTATTTAAGACTTTGGTTCTTTCGTTTTACCTTGGGACAAATTTCTGCTTATATGTACAGCACTTGGAGTGACGGGTATGAACTGTATCTTTTGACGTCACATAAATCTTTATTAAAGTTTAAGAATATCTGTCTCACGTATGTCTTCATAGCTCAATAGACTATGTATATTTCTGTTTATTGCTTCCATAGCCCCTAATTATATGTTATTCTGTTAAGAGGCCATCGGTAATCTAAGGGTTACTGGCCGGTTACGATGCTAAACCTATAGGGGCGGGTTTGGGTTGTGACACCGACCAAATGAGGTAGTCACCAAAGATTAAAAATAAAATTATACAAGATATTTGGCAACTAAATTTCTTTTAGTCGGCAAAAGTTAGTATATGACGACTAAAATTTATTTAGTTCTTGAAAATAAATTTTTGGTGACCAAACTTTTGGTAGCCAAAAATAAAAAGTAAATTTTTTTTTTTTTCATTCGGCGAATAAATAAATTTAGTAGCCAAAAGTAACTATACGACTAAAATATTTATTGTGTCGCTGAAATTAAATTTTTTCCGACCAAACTTTTGGTCGCCGAAGATAAAAAGTAAATTTTCGTTTTTCATTCGGCGACTAAATAATTTTAGTAGTCAAAACTAACTATATAGTGACTAACATATTTTTTAGTCGCCAATTGTGGCATTTTTAGCAACTAAAAATTATTTTAGTCTCCTATTGTGGCATTTTTAGAGACTAAATTTTTTTTTTAGTAGCGAATTGTGACATTTTTCGCGACTAAATTTTTTTTAGTCGCCAATAATCAATATACCATGACTAAAAATAATTAGTAGATAAATCTAGTACTTTTGCCGACTAATATAATTTTTGGTCGCCAATTCTATAACTTTTGGCGACTAAATTTTTTTCAGTCGTCAAATTTGGTTGCCAAAAGTGTAATTTCCTATAGTGACATTTGAAGTGTCAAACTTTTGTGGGTATAGTTGATGTCTACACCTAAGTTGGTGGGAGGAGAATTGTTGAGTATACCTCCTTAGTGGAGTATGGGACCTAATTAGTTTATTAAAAATATTTAATTTAGTTTGGTGTTAGTTACAATATATATTTTCATATATTATATCTGACTTTTGGAGGTCAAATGGATATTTAATAATCTGTTTGGTAACAGTTAGGATTTTGATAAAAAGTCCAAGACTCAATAATATATATTGATATTATTTTTTATTTTTGCTTTTTCGTAGAAGGCAGCGGCTGATACATCTTTCGGTGGTATATGCTTGGTGATCAATTCGGTGGGTTTGGCATTGTGTGGCAGCATAGTGCTTGGTGTAAAAGTTTCAATTCGGGAGGATTGCTGCTGTGTATTTGACTTGGTCAAGTTCAAGACTTTGTGCTTCGATTGCTGCTTTGTTTTTCAAGCTTTTGATTGTGTTTCGGCTTTGCTTCAAAGATAATTTATTTATCTATTTAGTGAGATCTTTTCTCCTGATTATTTGTGATTATTTGGAATCCATTAGTTTGTGAGACTATTCATATCTCGTTTGTAACCGTTTGAAAACTTTTGATTGATAGTGAAATCATATTTTAATTTTTTATTTTTATCGATTGATTTACTTGTGAAAAATCATCTATTTTTCCTAACAAACTTTTTATGATCAATAATATTGCATAAAACATTCACCCAAAAACTGATATTACATAAAATAAGAACCACTTTACAAGTTAGTGACATTACAAAGAACAATGTCAAGATTTGCACCAATTTATTCTAGCTTTTAATATAAATTTTACAAACAAGTTCACAAAATTGTTGGTAGAGCAAATTTCAAAAAAATTTCAGGTGGATCAAAGATTTCATTTATTCAAGTTGTTTTTATTTTTCTTCAAAAATAATTACATGCACTCTATTGTTAACGTGTAAGGTCATGACCCAAACCCGCCCTTATAGGTTTAGTATCGTAACCGGCCAGTAATTCTTAGATTACCAAAGGCCTCTTAACCGAATAACATATAATAAGGGGCTGCGGAAGCAATTATAGAAACATACATCGTCCATAGAGCTCTGATAACGTATATGAGACAGAAATTTTCAAATATAATATATGTGACGTCATAATACATTAGTTTTACGTCACCCATATGCACAGATGTAACCAAAAAGGGAAACTTGTCCCTATATATAGACAAACAAAAACGAACAACAAAACATCCTTACTAGATTTACGAAACTTGACTTCTTCAAAAGGAACCCCTCCATGAGGCAAAATGGGTGGCTGACTCAAACACTCCAAGCAGCAGCTTAAGCCTGGTCACATGCTTGCTCACCTACATACATAAAATAAATAGTGAGCGGGAGCTCAGTGAATAATAACAAAGTAAAAGGTTTAAATGAACAATGTCCGTATCAGATTCAAAAATCAAAGTTCATATCAGATATAGATTTATAATCATGTTCTTGTTCAAACTTCATACAGAAATCATAGTTCATGCTTAATAGTACATGGTACATCCATCAGCGTTAATATGCTTGTTAGTTCCTTAAAAGGAACCTCCGGTAGCGGGAACTTGTACTTGCTTGAACCACGGTATTATTACCCCCGGGCAAGGCTTTGAAACCACGGTATTGTTACCCCCGGGCAAGGGCTTTGTACTTATAGACCACGGTATTATTACCCCCGGGCAAGGGCCTTGTGCTAAGGATGCCACGAATATATTTCAGAAATTGGACAATCGTTCATTCATACAAAATATTGCATTTCAGGAAACTGATTATTTCATAGCATCAGAAAATAATTAATGTTAAACATAACTTTATAGAGTTATTACTCATAGATGGCTCCACTTGCAGAACAGATAAATCAGATAACTTGTGGCGTGTGACTTACACACAGATAGCAGAAACACACACTTGGTTGATACTTAACTTATTTCATTTCATTCTTAGTGTGTTTCTAAGTCTTAGCCTCTTATTGGGTCTTAAACATGGCCTAGGAATGCTTAGGATGCAATGTAAATGCCAAAAATGCACTTTAGAACTCTTAACGAAACTTGCCGAAAACAGGGGTCACGCTCGAGCGCAACTGACCTCGCTCGAGCGGACTTCTAGTCGCTCGAGCAGAAATACAAAAACAAAGGTGGCCGCTTGAGCACAGAATCTGTCGCTTGAATGAAGAGGCCGAATTCTAGAATTTCCAGATTCACCTCCAAACTGCAAACCTCAAATTCAAAGTCACAAAATGCAACTTTTGGCTTCCAAAACTTGAGAAAACACTAGTAAATTGATAAAACATGGTGAATTCAAAATCATGTCATAAAATTAAGTCCAAAAGCTTTATCAATTTTTCAAAACTCAATCTTGATATTGTGAAGACATATCATTACATATCATGCATGTAAAGGTACAAGTTCAAGGCTTTCAAAACATGATCCAATGAAGTGTCTAACTCAAAAATATATTGAATTCTTTGATCAAGGCCAAAATGAGGACATGCAAGAGGAAATTCTTTGAAAACATCTTCAAATTGTTATGAAATGAGCATGCATGCATGATATGGTTCAATTCTCTTCAATTCTAGCTCAATTCTTGTATCATCTTACTTAATTCTTTAGAGTTCATGTCCTACACATTGCAATTGTACAATCTAAGGGTTGAATTCTTATCTAGGCTTGTCAATGATGCTCTAGATGATCAATAGATAGTGGTTCTAAGCCAAATTCTCAAGTTCTCTAGCAATCCTCTTAATTTGAGCTCAAACTTCTCCTCTCTCTCTCTCTCTCTTTCTCTCTCTCTCACGTTTTGGTGTTCAAGCAAGAGGAAATGGCAGTGCAAAAGTGTATAAGAGGTATTGAGGTGGCCTTATATAAGCTTGATTAAGAAATTCATTAATTAGGCTTAATTGAACACTAATTCATCTAATTTAATCGTTCCGAACCGAATTTTAATTAAACCTATCATAAAATTCTAAAAATTCTAACTAACACAGAAATCAAGCCAATTTCGTGATCGGATACTAATAAGGCCTTCAATTTACAAAATAGAACAAAATTAGAGACATATATTTCTACATAGAACAGATAAAAACTCATATAGCACATAACACAGGTGATGAATGCAAAATTTCAATTTAATTACTCATTAAGCATTTTACTCATGAATTGCATGTTAATCAGAGGTCAGGGTTGTTACAGTCTCTCCCCTTAAAGAGTTTGGTCCTCCAAACTCGAAGTACCTTCATTTTGGAAGAACGTTGGGTTCAACGGAAACAAATCTAGATATCTCTTCATCATATTTTCTTCTGTTTCCCATGTAGCATAGGTTCCCTCATGATTCTACCAATCAACCTTCACCAATGGAATGTCCTTGTTCCTCAATCTCTTAATTTTTCAGTTAACGATTTGAATTAGTCGTTCTTCATATGTATAATCATCCTTTAAAAGTACATGTGTCTGCTCAGTAACATGGAATGGATCCCTCAAGTAGTTCCCAAGCATTGAAACATAAACGACATTATGTATATTTCCCATGATTAGAGGCAAGGCTACCTGATACATCACTCGGTTAATTTTCTCAAGGATTTCATAAGGCCCAACATATCTTGGTGCTAACTTACCCTTCACTCCAAACTGTGTCTGACCTTTCATTGGAGTCACTTTGATAAACACATGATTTCCGACTTCACATTCTCTTTCACGCCTTCGGACGTTGGCATAACTCTTTTGACGGCTCTATGCAGTTTTCAGATGTTGATGAATCAATTTCACTTTTTCATTTGTTTCTTGCACAAGTTCTGGCCCCAACAATGGTCTATCACCTACCTCAGCCCAACAAATTGAAGATCGACACTTTTTATCATACAAAGCTTTATAAGGAGCCATGCCGATACTCAAATGGTAGCTATTGTTGTACACAAATTCGGCCAATGGTAAATAGGTTTCCTAACTGCCTTGAAAGTCTAGGGCACACATCCGCAATAAGTCTTCTAACATCTGAATGGTTCGTTCAGATTGGCCATCTGTCTGTGGGTGATAAGCACTACTTAATCTCAGCTCAGTCCCTAAAGCTTGTTGCAAACTCTGCCAGAATCTCAAAGTAAACTTGGGATCTCTGTCGGGTACTATGGACACTGAAACTCCATGAAATTTCACAATCTCATTAACATACAAATTAGCCAACTTATCCGCATCATGCAAAGATTTGACAAGTAAAAAGTGAACAGATTTAGTTAAACGATCAACAATGACCCAGATAGAGTCCATACCTCGAGGAGAGCGAGGTAATCCCATAATGAAGTTCATCGTGACATGTTACTATTTCCATTTCGGTATTGGAAGCGGCTGTCGCAATCCGACAGGTCGTTGATGTTCAGCTTTAACTTGTTGACAATGCAAGCATCGAGCCACAAAATCAGCAATGCTCTTCTTCATTCCAGGCCACTAGAAATTCTGTTTCATGTCATGGTGCATCTTTGTATTCCCCGGATGCATGGCAAATTTTGAATTGTGAGTCTTGGTTATAACACGTTTCCTCAATTCAGAATAATCCGATATACAAAGTCTATTTAGAAACTTTAACACATCATTATCAATCATGAACTCGGGCCTCGATTTTGGGTCAATTTTAATGAAAATTTTCTTTAAGAACTCATCTTCATGTTGTTTTTCTTTAATCTCTTCAATGATTGCAGGTTGAGTAGAAATGGCGGCTAAGATCCTGCCCTGTTCATGCAGTACAATTTCAATTTCATTATTTTCTAGATCATATATCAACTCCTTCTGACCAGTAAGTAAGCATGACAAATTACCCAAAGATTTTCGGCTCAAGGCATCTACAACGGTATTTGCTTTTCTCGGATGGTACAAGATTTACAAGTCACAGTCCTTAAACAATTCTAACCATCTCCTCTATCTCATATTCAGTTCCTTTTGGGTGAAGAAATATTTGAGGCTTTTATGATCAGTGTACACCTCACAAGTCACACCGTATAGATAATGTCGCTAGATTTTCAAAGCAAATACCACAGCTGCTAATTCAAGGTCATGGGTTGAATAGTTATTTTCATGAGGGTGAAGTTGTCGAGAAGCATAAGCAATCACTTTTCCATTTTGCGTCAACACACACCTCAAACCCTTATAGGAAGCATCACTGTAAATTTGAAATCCATCAATACCATTAGGCAAAGTCAAAATTGATGCAGTTACTAACCTGGTCTATAACTCTGGGAAAGCAGTCTCTCTTTGATCAGTCCAATCAAATGGCGTAGTTTTCTGTGCCAATTGAGTGAGTGGCAAAGCAAGTTTGGAAAAATCTTTTACAAATCTGCAATAATAGCCTGCAAGTCCCAGAAAACTTCAAACTTCCGATACATTGGTCGATCTAGACCAGTCTACAATAGCTTCAATTTTCTGTGGATCAATGGAGAAACCATCCTTATCGATTACATGCCCCAAAAATGCCACACTGTCAAACCAAAATTCACATTTGGAAAATTTTGCAGATAACTTCTTTTCCCTTAGAGTTTGCAAAGCAATTTTCAGATGGTTTTCATGTTCTCCCCTGCTTTTAGAATAAATCAATATATCATCAATGAACACAACAATAAACTCGTCAAGAAATTGTTTGAACACTCTATTCATTAAGTCCATGAATGTCGTAGGTGCATTAGTTACCCCAAATGGCACGACTAAGAATTCATAATGTCCGTATCTAGTTCGGAAAGCGGTTTTCTCAATGTCTTCTGCTTTAACCTTTAACTGGTGATACCCGGACCTAAGGTCTATCTTGGAGAACAACTGTGCTCTTTGAAGTTGATCAAATAGATCATCCATTCGGGGTAGTGGGTACTTGTTCTTGACAGTTATTTTATTCAACTCACGGTAGTCAATACATAGTCTCAAAGACCCGTCTTTCTTTTTGACAAATAACACTGGAGCACCTCAAGGTGAAGTGCTCGGGCAGATAAACTTCTTGTCTAATAGTTCCTGCAGTTGAACTTTTAATTCCTTCAGTTCAAAAGTGGACATTCTATATGGGGTTTTAGAAATTGGTTATGTCCCGGGCACTACATCAGTGGTGAACTCAATTTCTCTATCAATTAATTCTCCAGGTAGGTCAGTAGGAAACACATCAGGAAATTCACGCACTATAGGTATCGTTTCCACATTAGTATTATCCAAAGATTTAATCAACACATAACACAAGTAGCCTTGACAACCTTTCCTTAACAATTTCCTAGCTTTCATAAATGAGATCAAATATGGCAGAAGAACTACCCAATTTCCAGTAAAAACAAACTCAGGCATACCAGGTGGTCTAAATACAACAGATTTATTCACACAATTAATGGTGGCGCAGTATTTAGTCAACCAATCTATACCCAGAATATAATCAAAATGATTAATGCTCAGAGGCAACAAATCAGCATACAATGTCATATTACCAATCATAATATCACATGCCGGATAGACATAAGCACATATTATAGAACCCCCAGACGGTGTAGACACAGATAGTAAACAGTTTATAGGTTCTAGTGGTCTAGTTAATTTTCGAGAAAAAGCATGCGATACAAATGAATGCGTGGAACCAGAATCAATCAGCACATAAGCAAACTGAGCACAGATAGAGATTATACCTAACATCACTGACTCAGTATTCTGTTCATCCCCAGGTACTAATGCAAAAACCCGGCCTTGCCTCAAAGTTTCTCTCCCAGTATTGACTCTTACATTCGTTCTTAGTGTAGGAGCAGATCCGGCTGAACTTGCCGCATGACGATTAGTCGTATCGAGTCTCATTGAACAATCTCTAATCATATGACCTATCTTACTGCATCGAAAACAAGCGCCAGATGCATGGTGACACGTGCCCTTATGTTTTCTTCCACATTATGTACAAACTGGCATAGACCCACTACTTTGGCTTAAACTACTTGAAGACCCAATATTTTGTCTTTTGCCTGCGAAGGATGGGTAGCCCTTCCAAAAATTGGAGCCAGATCTTTTGCCTCTTCATTCAGTTGTTGGAGCATTAGTCTGTTTCTTTGTTACTAGTATGGCTTCTACCATCAATGCCCTATTAAGTACCTCTATATAGGTAGGCAATTTCAATACGCCTACTTGATTATACACTTCCAGGTCCAAGCTCCCTTCAAACTTTTGGGCCTTCCTATAATCCGTGTCAACTATATGAGGAGCAAACTTGGCCAACTCAGTGAACTTAGCCTTATACTCGGCCACGGACATCTTGCCTTGCTTTAATTCTTGGAATTCAAAAACATTCTGATCCGGAAAATACTAAGAAAAATACTTGTCATAGAAGATCGCATTAAATTGAGCCTATGTCATATTCCCATTGCTATTTCGGATCAATAACCACCATCTCTGAGCTTTGTCTTTCTGGGTGTAGGTGGCCAAAAGGACTTTTTGGATCTCTGAACAGGGAAACACTTCGAATAATTTCTCCATTTCCAACAACCATGTTTCAGCCTTTAGTGGTTCAATACCACCAAAGAAAGTTGGTTGTTTCATCTTCAAGAATTTCTGAGTGAGGTTGATTATATCATTGTTGTCTGGTTCAACTTGCACCAGCGGAGGCGGAGGAGATAAAGGTTGTTGCCTTAATTGTTGCGTCATTGCCTCAGTCAGAGCTGTAAGCATCTGTTCCATCCATTCATTCAGGCCTCAGACGATTCACTTGTATCATTTCCCCTTGCATTTTTTATGTTGCTATAAAGAGATAAGGTAATAATAAACATAGGAATAATCTTGTTCATTTCTTTACATTTCATTTGTTTAGGTTCAAATTTAGTTTTCACATTTATAAAGATTAGCACCTACGCACACATGTAGATGAAATGTCCTTAATTCTTCTCTAGGACATCCTATAGCTTGTATAGACTCGTGTGTGGTATTACATGTGCTCTGATACCACTCTGTCACGACCCAAACCCGCTCCTATAGGTTTAGTATCATAACCGGCCGGTAATCATTGGATTATCAAAGGCCTCTTAATAGAATAACATATAGTAAGGGGCTACGAAAGCAATTATAGAAACATACATCGTCCATAGAGCTGTGATAACGTATATGAGATAGAAGTTTTCAAATATATATATGTGACATCATAATACATTAGTTTTACATCACTTATATGCACAGATGTAACCAAAAAGGAAAACTTGTCCCTATATACAGATAAGCAAAAACGAACAACAAAACATCCTTATTAGATTCACAAAACTTGATTTCTTCAAAAGGAACCTCTTCAGGAGGCACAGTGGTTGGTTGTCTCAAACACTCCAGGCAGCAGCTTAAACCTGGTCACACGCTTGGTCACCTACATACATAAAATAAATAGTGAGCGAGAGCCTAGTGAATAATAACAAAGTAAAGGGTTTAAATGAACGATGTCCATATCAGATTCAGAAATCAAAGTTCATATCAGATATAGATTTATAATCATGTTCTTATTCAAACTTCATGCAGAAATCATAGTTCATGCTTAATCGTATAGGATACATCCGTTAGCGTTAACTTGCTTGTTAGTTCTTTAACAGGAACCTCCAGTAGCGGGAACTTGTACTTGCTTGAACCACAGCATTATTACCCCCAGGCAAGGGCCTTAAAACCACGGTATTGTTACCCCCCGAGTAAGGGCCTTGTGCTAATGATGTCACAAATACATTTAAGAAATTGGACAATCATTCATTCATACAAAATATCGCATTTTAGGAAATTGATTATTTTATACCATCAGAAAATAATTAACGTTAAACATAACTTTACAGAGTTATTACTCACAAATGGCTCCACTTGCAGAACAGATAAATCAAATAACTTGTGGCGCGTGACCTACACACACAAAGCAGAAACACGTAATGAAACACACACTCGGTTGATATTTAACTTCTTTCATTTCATTCTTAGTGTGTTTCTAAGTCTTAGCCTCTTATTGGGTCTTAAGCATGGCCTAAGAATGCCTAGGATGCAATGTGTAGCGACCTTGATTTTTCGTAAGTCTTTATTTATTTATTATTACTTGATTTTATTTTTGGCTTTATTAATTGCGTAGTTATATAAGAATTTAATGTGGTATTTAATTAATTTAATGTGTTAGTTAATTACATATAATTAATCTAAATATTTATATTTATATATTTATATATATATATATATAAAAGAAAGGGGAATTTATTGAAAAGTCCTATTTTGCAAACTGTTATACTACTTGGTCCTATGTTTTAAATGGTTGATTGAGGAATCCTTTTTAGGTGGAATGTGTGACCACAAAGTCCTTTTTCAAATGTGGGTGTGGGTTGCTTAGACGGATATAGCCTTAGTAGTTTAGTAGGAAAGTTTGTTTTTTTTAGCAATAAGTGATCACACGTTTTGAAGAGTGTGGAGTGTATTTTTTGAGAGTTTTTGTTGCTGTTTGTGGATTATTATGTGAACATAAACCCCAGGTTTATGCGTGGAAAAACATGGTTGCAATGGTGGGTAGTTTACAGTGTGGACGTTGACGTCAATTTATGTTCACACACCAACAGTTACTCTGTGTGTGTGCGTGTGTTTGTACCTTTTATCATTGGTGTTCTTAAAAAAAAAAATGTATTTCTCTGATGCAGATGGACTCCTTTTTCATGCTACTGTATTGTTATCATTCAGTCAAAGTTGCATATGAACTGCAACCACCATATAACTTCTCCAAATTTGTCGATTTTTTTTTTGAAATGTGTGACATGTATGGTGTGATACTCCAACGTGACATATATTAATGTGACACTCCAACGATGAGACAGTCCAAAAAAATTAAAAATTCTTTAGTGTATTTTTCCAAATATGACAATGTGGTAAGTATGATGTGACACTCCAAAATTTTTACACATCTTTAATGTATTTTTTTTCCAGTATGATGTGACACTTCAAAAAAAAATTCCTTAGTATACTTTTTTCAGCTATGACAATGTGGCGAGTATGTTGTAACACTCTAAAAAAAATTAAAAACTCCTTAGTGTACTTTTCCTAAACATGACATGTGACACTCCAACGTGGCGGATCCAATTGGAATAAATTACCTCGTATCTTCACGTAACATGCGAAAAAACAATTAGTAAGAAATTCACATCCCACACTGCGTGTGTTAAAAACAACCAAACTTTAAATAGTTATTAGTACACTTTTTGAACAACGTGACACACAAACACCCCACTACCCAATATGTTTTTGTGTGAATCGGGTTGGAACGACCTACTTTACAAATGGGTACAATTGCATGTGTTGGGTCTAAAGGGATAAGGGTAAACGGGTTAACGTGGGTCCTATTAAGTGACTTCACACTTTACACAACAACCAATCACACACCCACATCATGACCACACACATACAACTACTTCGCACACACTGCAAATTACTAAAAGACTATTAGTACGCTTTTTCCAACAACGTGAAACACACACACCGTTATTCCCATAATTAAATTAATAACTACAAATAATGCTTTGCCCAATGGCAAATTGGTAAACAATCAGCCAGAAGGACTATCCAGTTAACAAGAAAACTTTTGGGACCATACGGATTAGAAGACCAAAATATGGGATTTATTGGTCAATTCCCCTAAAAGAAATTATTGATATAGATTTTATATAAAATATTTATATTTATATATGTTATATTTGTGATTTATTTGTATAATATAATATAATAAGAAATTAATTTATTATATATTTAGACTTAGGTTTATAATATAGTATAATATAAAAAGTCAATTAGCTTTAGAAGTTAAGAAGAAAACAAAGAAAAAAAAGAAAAGAGGGCTGTGTGCAGCCGATAGAGAGAGAGAGAGAGAGAGAGAGAGACTTTGTGATTTGGGTTTTGAAGCAATAGCAGCCACGTGAAGAAAAGAAAAAGAGAAGAGGTAGAGATGGTGGGAGTGAAAAGAGAAGAAAAAAAAATTAGGGTTTTGTTTTGGTGGCTCCATTAGTTCTTCAAATAATTCTTTGATCTTCAAAAAATATTGTGAGTACAAAACTCACTTCCCTTGATTTATGTTTAATTCGTTGTTTTTATTTATTTATTTGATGTTAGTTTGATTTTGTATTTACATAAAGATGATAGATTGATTTTAATTATTTCGATTAATTGTGTATGTCAGGTTTAGAGTTTTTATATGTATTTATTTTATGATTGTAATCACACTCATGGTTATATGAAATTAAAATAAATTAGGAACTTATAAATAAATTCTTTATACTCCACCATAACTCCATGGGTTATTTTTTTATTTGAGTGTTGGTGAGAAAGACTGTATAAAAAAAGTGAGGATTATGAGATTTATTTGAATGCCTTAGGCTTGGCATTATTATGTTTGTTCTCATGACTGAGATGTTTTGTATATGTATATTGTTGCCTTGTTCTCATGAGTAGACGAGTGCTTTGATTTACGCGCGTACGTATATGATAACCATCCGGGAAGTGTGGGTCAAACTTGGGACGATATTCTCGTGCAAGTTTGGCTTCGGAGCAGTATTAGGTATACGGGAGGCACATGGGATATATGTATAGGGCAGAAGTGGAGGCCGAAGTGATGGAGTTAAGATACAAAGAATTTAATTATGAGTTTATTGGTATAGTGTGAATTGTATTGATTTGTACATTTTGAAAAATAGTAAACGACCTTGATAAATTATAAAATTTGAGAAAATGTATGTATACGTAATTCTAGACAACTTTTGTGTTTTAACTTTTTATTTAAAAGATCGATTAGAACTTATAATCGGATGATCTTGATTATAATAGTTTTGATTCATTTTAGCAATGTAGATTTTAGAGGCTGTTTTAACCTACGAAATGAGCTTATTTTTATTGGTTTCGCGAAAATTGAAGTAAAAAAATATTCTGCACATTTTTTGTGTTTTGAACTTTTCCGAAAAAAAATCATCTTATGATAGTTTCTGTTCGTTTTGAACTTCAGATTTTTCGATTGAATTCCGTCTAGGTTCTTCTATCAAGTTTTTCTCTCAACCTGTTCAGTTTCTACTAAATTCATTCACGTTTCCTTTTAGAAAATTTAATTATGTACAACTTTTGTTCTTTGAGTTTTGGTCAATTCGAATTATTTAAGTATGAAACGGTGCATTTTGATACTTCTTTAGCAAGTTACTTATTATTAAATTATATTAACTTTATTTTTTGCAGGATGGTGGGTCTTACTAATTTTTTTTATGCAGGGCTGACCCACTATATTTTTATTTCTATTTTGTTTATTTTATACTCAATTTATATTTCGTAGTGTATGGGCAAGAAACTAAATGCCACCGTATCTCGGGAAATTATCCATTCATCTCGGTGCGGATGGAACTACTTTTCTTGTCTTGTAACAAGAATTAAATGTATTTTTATTTGTGTCTGATGGATACGTGGGTATTAAATCTTGTACTCATACTAGTATACCTGTATACTGACCTGTTTTATCTCTTGGCAACTCGGGTGCGTTCTATTTGAGCGCAGTCGAGCTTCATTTACAGAATTAGTTGGGACTATGTTGGTGACAAGAAATAGCTATGATCGTAAGAAATGTCTTTTGGACTTCTTTTGATTTTCTTGGACTTAGGGTTGATATTAGTTTATGTATTTTTTTTATGACCTTAGTATTTTTGATAATTTGGCATTGTAGATTGTTTTTCAATGTTACATTATTTAAGTTGTTTTGACTAGTTGTTGCTACTTAAATGTTGGAGGTATTTGATAGTTATGAAATTATGGTGGATGGTTTGGTTGACGTTTTGTTAGTTTTTTTTTTAAAATCTCTTGTTATCTTTTGAGCATGAGAATTTACTTAAACCCTTTGGAGACGAGAACGTTTAGATTTTGTTTCACGCCCTACGATTTGGATGATGGAATATTGATTGGGGTTTAGTCCTAATTTCATATTTAATCCAAATTTCATATTGATTGGGGTTTAGTCCAAATTTTCGGGCGTGACACAATGTAAATGCCAAAAATGCACTTTGGAACTCTTAACGAAACTTATTGAAAACAGGGGTCACGCTCGAACGCAACTTACTCGCTTGAGCGGACATGCAAAAATGTGATATGACACTCGAGCGCAACTTCCCTCGCTTGAGTGGTCTGTAAACTCTGAAAAAGTACTGGTTGTGTGATTTTCACGCTCGACGGACGCTCGACAGTCGCTCGAGCGTGAGACTCATGTCCCCGCTCGAGTGCAACTATTGTCGCTCGAGCGTTTTGTAAAAATATGAAACTTCTGGGAGCTTGCATTTCACACTCGAGCGGACTTCTGGTCGCTCAAGCAAAGATGCAAAAACAAAGGTGGTTGCTCGAGCGTAGAGGTCGAATTCTAGAATTTCCAGATTCACCTCCAAACTGCAAACCTCAAATTCAAAGTCTCAAAATGCAACTTTTGGCTCCCAAAACTTGAGAAAACACTAGTAAACTGATAAAACATGGTGAATTCAAAATCATGTCATAAAATTAAGTCCAAAAGCTTTATCAATTGTTCAAAACTCAATCTTGATATTGTGAAAACATATCATTGCATATCATGCATGTAAAGGTACAAGTTCAAAGCTTTCAAAACGTGATCCAATGAAGTGTCTAACTCAAAAACATATTGAATTCTTTGATCAAGGCCAAAATGAGGACATGCAAGAGGAAATTCTTTGAAAACATCTTCAAATTGTTATGAAATGAGTATGCATACATGATATGGTTCAATTCTCTTCAATTCTAGCTCAATTCTTGTATCATCTTACTTAATTCTTTAGAGTTCATGTCCTACACATTGCAATTGTAGAATCTAAGGGTTGAATTCTTACCTAGGCTTGTCAATGATGCTCTAGATGATCAATAGATAGAGGTTCTAAGCCAAATTCTCAAGTTCTCTAGCAATCCTCTTAATTTGAGCTCAAACTTCTCCTCCCTCTTCTCTCTCTCTCTCTCTCTCTCTCTCTCTCTCTCTCTCTCTCTCTCTCTCTCTCTCTCACGTTTTGGTGTTCAAGCAAGAGGAAATAGGAGTGCAAAAGTGTATAAGAGGTATTGAGGTGGCCTTATATAAGCTTGATTAAGAAATTCATTAATTAGGCTTAATTGAACACTAATTCATCTAGTTTAATCGTTCCGAACCGAATTTTAATTAAACCTATCATAAAATTCTAAAAATTCTAACTAACAGAGAAATCAAGCCAATTTTGTGATCGAATACTGATAAGGCCTTCAATTTACAGAATAGAACAAAATTAGAGACAGATATTTCTACATAGAACAGATAGAAACTCATATAGCACATAACACAGGTGATGAATGCAGAATTTCACTTTAATTACTCATTAAGTATTCTTATTCATGGATTACATGTTAATCAGAGATCAGAGTTGTTACATGTAGTGTTTCTAAATTGATAGATAATTACTCAAATTCCAAACCAAGAAAAGATAAGAGCAAATCCATGCTCAAGACCACCAGGGCCGACCCTGGCCTAAGGCCAACAAGGCTTGTGCCTTAGGCCCCACAATTTTGGCCCAAAAAAATGCCCCTTAAATTTAATAAATTGTTATAGTGTGACAACCCTCACTACTGTTTACTGATAACACCACTGATTAGTGCTAATCTATGATTAAGCATGTTAATTGATTGATTGACTGAATGTTCTGAACTGATTGATTGAATGTGCTAGTTTGAATGCAAATCTATCTGTTTGACTGTTAAATTATCTGTTCATGTCTTATGTTTTAAACTGTAAATTGAAGGCCTTATCGGCGGCCGAATTTGAAATTGATTAGTGTTTTGTGCTAATTAGGAATTATGGGATTTTATGGTAAATTTAATTGAAATTTGATTTGGAATGATTAAATTAGATTAAATAAAGCTAAATTGCAAGAGTTGGACTTATTTACCAAAATGTCACTTAGTGGCCTATCTCTACACTATTTGAGACTTAATCTACAACATTTCTTCAGCCCATTCTTGAGCCTAAAACCGACTAGAGTGAGAAAGTGAGAGAGTGAGAGAAATTGAGTTCAACTTGGAGGTTTTGCTTGGAAATTATAGGAGTTAAAGGATAATTTGCATAATTGAGCTCCCATATCTTGCATTCAAGACCTAAGGTAGGGCATTTACCTTATTGTTTGTGAATTCAAGTAATTGTTGCATGGTTCATGGTAAATAGGAGCTTAAGATCATAAATTGGTTCAAGATTGTTGAATTGAAGCTTGTACCATGCATGCACGTGCACATCTTGAAATTTAAAGTTGTTTACATGGGAATCCTTGCATGCATGTCCATATTAACGTTATAGTCCATGACTCCATCTTGATTTTGAAGGAATTGGCTCTTTGGAGCAAGTATTTAAATTCTTGCATGTTGCATGTTCATCATGTTCTTGAAATTATTGTTGAAATTGTGTTTTAATTGAACTACCCTTGGGCTTTGATTTTCCAAATTGATCTTTGTAACATGTAATATTATGGGTTTTGAAGTGTTTTCCAGACAATTAGCCCAAGATGATCGAATTTGATGCATTTAAAGTTGATTTCGAGCTTGAGGTTCAAATCTGGAATTTCCAGAATTTGGACTCACGCTCAAACGAGGAACTCCACACTTGAGCGAGCGTACACTCTGGATCATGAAGTCCGCTCGGGCGAGAAAAGTGACGCTCGAGCGTGAAATTCGTGTATCCAGTACTTTGCATGAGTTTACAGTCCGCTCGAGCGGGGGTCGAGCGCCCGTCGAGCGTGAATTTTGAGCATCCAGTATTTTTACTGTAGCTTGCAGTTCACTCGAGCGACGGAAGTTGTGCTCGAGCGGAGCTCCTTTGTCTGCATGTCCGCTCGAGCGTAGGAATCCACGCTCGAGCGAGACCCCTGTTTTCTGAAAAATTTGAAAAGTATTTATAAGTACATCTTTGCATCCTTTTTCCATCCTAGGCATTCCTAGGGCATGTTTAAGGCATCTTAAGGAGGATATTGATGTAGAACCACACCGAGTCTAAGTAGGGACTAAGTCTTCAATTCCCAAGTATGTGACTTAGTGTGTGTTCATCCTGTAACTGTGTAGGGTTGGCATCCAAGGACGCGCACTAGCTTATCTGTAGCCCAGAACTCTTTGAGTAACAATGTTGTAAAGATATGTTCAATAATGATTATCTTCTGAACAATTGAACTGTACTGTTTTCTGAAATGATACTATTACTGAATGAATGATGTCCTATTTGTGAACTGTATTCGTGGCATCCATAGCAACCTACTGTTATTGTACTGTACTGCTACTGACACAGAGATCTCTGTCGGTTCCCATGTATGGAACCACTGCTGTTTACTGATATGATGGCCATCAACTGACTGTTGGGTCTGTTAAGACCTACTGTACTGTTTGCTATTGGATGTACCACTTATGACTGCTATGATCGAATAATTGTTATATTGTTTAAATGACTATTTTAAATACTGAAAGGACATTCATTCTTAACCTCTTTATGCATATGTTATTAACTGGGTTTTAGCTCACTGTTTATATATATATGTAGGTGTCTAGGCACCGGAATGAAGTTAGGAGCGTTGGGTCAAACTCCCTTTTGTCAAGCCAACCTTTGTGCCTCACTTCGAGGTTCCAGATCTGTTCAAGCTAAGGCAGTTCTTGGAGTGTCTCAGATTCACTCTAACTGTCTCTGTCATGTATAGACTGAGTGATCTTTTGTATTGTACTGTTATGGTGGGGATTTGGTCCCTAACCTGTATGCTTGTAAATGATGCATGTACATACCGTTTTATTCTGAATGTGCATATGTTATAAAAAGTCTTTTTGCATACAGATTGTCACAGCTCATTGGACATCTTTTAATTACTGTTTTGGCTTCCGCCAGCCCCTGTACTCTGTATTACTGTCTTACTGTTAAGCAGGCCTTCGGTAATCTCGGATTACTGGCCGGTTACGGTACTAAACCCATAGGGGCGGGTTTGGGTCGTGACATATAGGCCCAACCTTTTTTTTTATTTTTTTTTATTTTAGGATCAATTTAAAGGGCCTCAAAATGTTTCATTGGGCCCATGTTTGGTTTAGTCTATATTTATGTGGTTTGGCCCATATTTATTAAAATAAAAATATATAAAAAACAAAAAAAAAAACAAATAAAGTGTTTGGGCCCAACCCAAACCATACATACAATATACAACATTGTTCACTTAATATATGAAAGTAAATTTTAGTTTATAATTTTAATGATTATATGTGCCAGTATACTTAAATAAAAAATTTGTGAATACTTATCATTTTAATAATAAATTTTTTATTAAAAAAAATATATATTAGAGGGGCCCCATTTTCATAGTTCGCCTTAGGCCCCACAAATCTCACGACTGGCCTGAAGACCACCCTGTAACAGAACCTCACTTTATGAAAAATCATATAGTGATCCTGGAACAAATACATATGGTATCTCAATTTAATATTGATTAAAATAATAAAACTAGTAATGCTTTTGTATTATTTTTTTAGAAAACAATAATATAAATGTGACATAATAAATGATGTAAAAAATATTATTTCAAAATAACCAAATAGTCTCTCCCATTTTAACGCCCTTTAAAGGGCATTAGTATATATATATTCTTGTCCCTCTTTTCCTAACATATAATTGCATGGAAAAGAAAAAATATAATGAAAAAAAGGAAAAAAGTAAAAGGATATAATAAAATAAAAAAGGAAAAAAAAATACCAAAGGCAAGCTTCCACGAATTCGGATCTTCTAGAATAATTTTTTGTATAGTTGAAATTTAATTATATAAAAATTATAAGTACAATAATATTGAAAGTTTGTATTTTAAAAAAAAATTCAATCTTACAAAACAAATCACACTAAAATCACTTTAAAAAAATCTTAACTCAGCCTCCACTAGACAACAAGGGAATTGGTCACACTTCATTTGGACTTGTTAATGCTTTCACACTGACAACAGGGGGCTGATTCATGTACTAATCTGAAATCCCGCACCCTTTTTTTTTCCCCCTCAAAATAGTGGAGAGTTAATAATGTACTACAACGAGTCAATATTTTTTCATTAATTTAAATTTTAAATTTTAAATTTCACCCATCTTATTACACCTAAATGTTATCTCTATAACCATTTGAGCAACTGTCCGGACAAATCCCACATGATCAAGACAGGCGTTCCCGTGCACAACGTAGAGAAGAAAAATCAAAGACTTTTTGGCTATGTTTGGTTTAAGTTTTAAATCATAATTCTATTCTTATATTTAAGTGTTGTCTTTGATTTAAGGTTTTAAAATTTGATTCTAATGTCATATTTAAATACATATTCTAATACATATTTGGTAGAGCAGAGTAGAGTTTTTAAATTTTAAATTTGCGGATTGGGTTTACCTAGCAGTCCGTCCAAATATCCCCGAATGTTCAGTTGGTCATTCGGTTGACCGAAACAAATTTTTTTTTTTTTTCAATTGCAACCTGTTATTTGAAAACAAAAAAATTATATTTTTATTGATATTTTTTAAATATAGAAATTATTTTTTTAGGCCGTTTTTAAACAAAACAATTAAAAAAAAATTTTCAACCAAATATACAATCAAAAGTAATTTTAAAGCACTAGCTGAATATTATTTTTGACAAAAAATAATATATTTTTTTAATATTTTAAATAAAAAATATTTTCGGAATTTTTTTAATTTTTTAAATAATTTTTTTTTTGAATTAAATTTTAAAAAGAATTTGGTTATGAGTTTTAAATAAAATTTTCAATAGAGTTTTAAATTGTATGTTTGGTTATGAGTTATAAGTTTTTGAATAAAGTTTTAAAATTTTTTTTCAAAACTCATAACCAAATAACTTTTCTCATTTCAAAACTCATTTCAAAAATTCAAAATTCTTTTCAAAACTTATAACTAAACTAATTTTCTCTTTTCAAATCATGATTCAACAACTCACAAATTCAAAATATAACTCTATTTTCAAATCATGATTTTAAAACTAAATCAAACACTACATTTAATGTTCTTTTGTTAGTTTCCATGTGTTCACCCCCAGCTAGCTTCCACCAATTCTATACTCTTATTTGTTTTTTGTTTTTTTGTTTTTTTTGTATTTTTTGTGTTTTTTAATTGTCACTGTGGGAGCCCAATGGATTGCTCCGTAAAGAAATTACACTCCACTACATAAGTTGACTAACTCCTTTAAATTAGCACAAAGTTTTTTCCAAGGGAAGAACAAAGTCGCGAGGGTACGCCCAAAGTAAATAATATTATGCTAATGGGGGATTTGGCTGCTTCATTTGGTGTAAGTTAACTAACTCTTTCAAATTAGCTCATTTGGAGTAAGTTAACTATTGGAACAATCATCTTTTGAAAATCCACTTGTACCCAAGAGGTTTACAACCTGGTGGCAAATCCACCAATTCCCAAGTGTGATTTTGCAAGATGGATTCAACTTCACTATAAACAGCTTCTTTCCATAAAGGAGCTTCAGAACTGGACATAGCCTCTTTAAAAGTTAAAGGATCATTTTCTAACAAATATGTTAGAAAATCTGAACCAAAAGATTTTGAGGTTCTAGCATGTTTACTACACCTAAATTCCTCTTCTTCATTTTGATCTAGCTCTTGCTCTTGATCATGTTCATGTTCATGTTCATGTTCTTGATCCTGACTAGTAATAGCATCATGAGATCTTTTATTACTACTAGTCTCTTGTCCAGTCTTATTTGGAAATACATATTCAAAAAATGATGCATTCCGAGACTCAATAATAGTATTTACATGCATTTTGGTATGTTTTGATTTATGAATCAAAAATCGATATGCACTACTATTCTTAGCATAACCAATGAAAATGCAATCAATGGTCTTAGGACCTATCTTAGTCTTGTTAGGGCTAGTAATAGCCACTTTAGCCAAACCCCCCCACACTTTTAAGCATTTGTAGGATGGTATTTTACCATGCCACATTTCATAAGGTGTTTGATTTACTTTCTTTGAGGGTACTTTATTAAGTATATAATTAACAGAAAGTATTGATTCCCCCCACAAGTTCTGAGGTAATTCAGAGCTTATTAACATAGCATTCATCATTTCTTTTAAAATCCTATTTTTCCTTTCAGCAATTCCATTTTGCTGAGGTGAGTAAGGAGCGGTGGTTTGATGAATTATTCCATGTTCTTTACAAAATTCACCAAAAGGTGATTCATATTCACCACCTTTATCACTTCTTAGTTTTTTTTATTTTCTTAACATGTTGATTTTCAACTTCTTTCTTATATTGAATGAAAGTTTCTAAAGTTTCATCCTTGGTTCGAATTAAATAAATATAACTATATTTAGTATAGTCATCTATAAAAGTGATAAAATATTTTTTCCCACCTCTGGTTTGAATTGATTTAAAATCACAAATGTCACTATGAATTAATTCAAGTGGTTCCGTACTTCTTTCAATTGAATGAAAAGGAGTTTTAGATAATTTTGCCTCAATGCAAATTTCACATTTATGATTTGAATCAATGTCAAATTTAGGTAAACATTCTATATTAATTAATCTACGTAAAGATCCATAATTAACATGTCCTAGTCTATCATGCCATTAATTTGAAGACTCAATGTATTTTTATTAATAACTGAGGGTACAACGGTCATTACATTTATCTTGAAAAGGCCATCAGACATGTAATATTTTCCTACATATATCCCATTCTTAGTAAGTACATATTTATCACTCTCAAATACTAGCCTAAATCCATTCTTACTCAACAAAGATCCGGAAACAAAATTCTTGCGAATGTCCGGTACATACAACACATTGTTGAGAGTGAGTTCTTTTCCAGATGTTATCTTCAGAACAATCTTCCCTTATCCTTCAACTTTGAAAGTTGAGGAGTTGCCCATAAAAAGTTATTCACCGTTGTCTACTGTAGAATAAGATGTAAACATTTTTTTGTCGGCACAAATGTGGCGAGTAACACCAGTGTCCACTCACCATTCTTTAGGATTTCTTCCAAGATTTGCCTTGGAAACAACTGCAGAAAGATTGATGTCATCTACACCATTAGAAATATTATCCACTTCAGTCATATGAGCTTGAGCAGGTTTCTTATTTGTTCTTTTTTTGTTTTTGCCTTTGCTACGACAATCTTTGGCCCAATGTCCTTCTTTGTCACAGATGTAACATTTGCCATTAAACTTGTACTTTTTATTTCCCCCTCCCCCCCCCCCTTTAGAGCCTTGTGATGAACTTTCTCCAGAAGACTTTCGTTTCTTGATTTTTGAAGCATGTTCCACCACATTTGCCTTAGACTCTAGAAGATGCTTACCAGCTCGCTTTTCAAAATTGCAGTTGTCCTCCTCAATCCTCAAATGCACAATTAATTCTTCTAAAGACATTTCTTTGCCTTTGTGTTTGAGGTAGTTCTTGAATTCCTTCCAACCTTGTGGTAATTTCTCAATTAAGGATGCAACTTGGAAGGATTCACTAAGAGACATGCCTTCTGCATGAATGTCATGTAGAATGAGTTGGAGATCTTGAACTTGGCTGATCACAGTCTTAGAATCAACCATCACAAAGTCCAGGAATTTGCCAACTACAAATTTCTTTGAGCTGGCATCTTCTGTTTTGTACTTTTTCTCCAAAGACTCCCAAAGTTCCTTTGCTGTCTTGATAGTACTGTAGACGTTATATAATGTGTTGTCAAGTCCGTTCAAGATGTAATTCTGGCAAAGGAAATCGGTATGTTTCCAGGCATCAACCGCAGCAACCACTTGCTGGTTGGTTTCATCCTTTTTCAAAATAGGAGCGTCCTCACGGAGAAAACGAGCTAGGTTCAGAGTTGTAAGATAGAACAACATTTTATGTTGCTATCTTTTAAAATCAGTTCCTGAAAACTTTTCTGACTTCTCACCGTGATTTACCGATACTGTCACCACAGGAGAGGGGGTTGGTGCAATTGTAGCCACCACAGTAGTACTTGTTTGAGCATTTGTTTCAATAGCCATTAATTCTAAATTATAAAACAAAATTATAATTATAATTTATACTACACAGAAAATTAATTCAAATTCACATAATTAAATTTTATAAAAATAAAAGAAACAAAAATGTAACTTTTATTTTTGAATTAAGTTGGAAATAAAATAAAATTTTATTTAACCAAATTAATTCTACACAGAAAATTAAATTTCTGTAATACTTCAATAATTAAAAAACTGAAACCGAATTTTAATTAATGAACACTCAGAAAATAATTTCTGAAAAACCAAAATTAATTTTTGGAAAAATTTCACAAATAAATATTCTGAATTGTTAATGATACCAGTATATTACTACTAGTTATCAAAGAAAATAGACAGTATATTACTACTATCTGTCAAATAACATATAATCACTATTTGTTTTTCCGACTAGAATATTATTTTGTAAATCCACAGAATATTAATTTTGTGGGTTGTGAGTCGGGTCGGTTCTAATATTAATTTTTTGGACAAAATTCATTTAAATTTTTTCAAAAATTATTGCGGGAATTTAATTCAAATTTGAATTCAAATTTTTGTCCGACACTTGAGCCTCCTTCAGTCCGAATTATGTAACAGATTAACTGCATAAAACTGCTCATAACTGCATAGCAGTTATAGTCCGAAACTACACTGTTTGACAGATTCAAACAGTTCAAACAGATCTACATTTCCAGCAGTTATCTGTTCAATTCTAGTATGCACCTGTTCATTTTGAAACCATATCTGTTCAGTTCAAATTTCTGCACCTGTTAGGCTCTAATTAATCCAGCACTGTCCAACAGTTTTAGGGATCCGAAAAACAGTCTGCAAACATTTATTTTTGCTGTCCAAGTTTGCTCTGTAGTTGCATTTTTCTTCATATAATTTTAGGAATAAAATAAAGAGAGTATAGTACATAGGTTTGGTTCACCAGACAAATTTGTTTGGAGTGCTACTACAAATTTGTGAAGATCATTGTATCTTGGGAGATAGACGTCATTCAACCGTAAACATCGTAGCAGGGCGAATCTGTCTTAAGGATAGAGTGTCACACACTCGACTTGGTCTTTTATCTTTTATTTGATTCGACAAAATAAATTCTGTAAGTTTTCATTTTATTCTGTTTGATTTAGTTTCAATTTTTTTTTTTTTACGGAAAAGATTGTTCCAACATTAACTAACTCCTTCAAATTAGCACAAGGCTTTTTCCTAAGGGAAGAATAAATCGTGAGGGTACGCCCAAAGCAAAACAAAGCCATGAAAGTACGCCCAAAGCAAACGATATTGCACCAAAATCATCAAAGTACACCACAAATCGTGAGAGTACACCCAAAGTAGAACAAAGCCGTGAAAATACGCCCCAAACAGGCCATATTGTACCAAAATCATAAGAGTACACCCAAAACGAACAATATTATATTAATGGGAGAATTGGCTGCTTCGTTTCCAATAATAGGCGTCCATCCCACAGTCACAAAACCAGAAATAAAATAGTCAAAATTTTATAAAATTTATTAATAAAACCGATATTTAAAAAATCTTATCAATATGGAGTATATATCTTGTTACGTTCCAAATTTTAGTGATGTCAAATCCTAATTGTTTGAATTTTCAATGTCGTCAATAGTAGAAGATCCACTAAAGTGATAGCTAACTTTAGATTTTTGTACGTAAAGCAGGGACGATGATGATGATGATGAACTTGGGAAGAAGCTCAAGTAAAGCGTGGTGTGGTGCATGACCCACATATTGATTCTTCCGTGCAAGTTTGGCTGGTTTATGTCTCTGGACATCGAAATCCTAATATAAACTCTCTCTTTCTTTTTTTTTTTAACAAATTGATTTGATAAATAATAACAAAATTTTAAACAATAATTCTGCGAACAAGTCAGCCAAAATTAAAGCCAAGCGTCGTCCAAATTAAAAAAAAATATATCAATAATATTATTATGATTGAATTTGTAGTACTGTATTTAAATTATATTTTGAATCTTACAAAAATATCAATTGATATGTCATTGATCCAATACAAGAGGGATTTGGATGAAATCCATTGAATCCAATACACAAGATGGTATTCAAAGTTTGGGTTTTTTATTATGACTTGGTATCTTCAGTTTGCAAAATTTGTGTCCATTTTTACTCAATGCATTTCTAGTCACATTATTGTCTTTTGTGATTCTTGTGTTCTAATATTCTTATTACATCGTGCAAATAAAAGTGTATAGTAAGGATAAGATTTTGGAAACAAAACATCCCGTGTGTATCACTACTATTCATGATAAATTCAGTTTTCATGACGCGAATTTTTTAGAAAATTATTACGTGCTTTTGGACTAATGTTCTATACAAATTATCAATCGACATATCTAATGTTGCCTCTCAAAATATAAGTTGTGTTTGCATCATGGATTTGGAAAGGGAAAGGAAAAAAAAAAAGATGAAATATAATAGAATTTAATTTACATTTCACCCACCTTTTTATTTTCTCTTTTCAAATTTATACTCAAAATCATGATCTAAACACAACCTAATATAAACGTGATAGATCCTACTTACTAAACCAACAAATATCAAGCTAAAACACCATGTAAACTTTCTCCAAAAAAACTAAATAATTTTTCTCTTTCCTAAATTTCATAAAGTCTAACGTCATCAATGTAACAAATTATTAGATGCTCTCAAGATAATGCTCCATACGTCTCACTCATTAAGATTTTTCATGCTATATTCTCTACCAACGTAAAAGTGATAGACATTATTATATACATTAACAACTACTAAGTTGAATTATCACATAAATTTGCTTTAAAATATCGAATAATTTGTGTCAATCTAAAATGCATCACATGGGGGAGACGGTGATCAGTACTCTATCATAGTTAGTTCCAACAAATCATCATAATATATATATATATTTATATAAATTACTTTTTGAATAAGCATCATTCGTTGGATGTATCCACAAGTACTCCAGCTGAACGATCCTAATATATATAGTTGAATGAGAGGAGAGACATAATAATGAAGAACATTTAGGTATATAAATTTCTTTTGTAGTTGAGTGAGAGAGTCACATGAGAGATCTACACACTTCACTGGTAACCAGTGAAGCCAGTATAGATTCCAAAACCCATGCCCAATTAACATTTCATAAATTAAATTATGGGCTGTTTTCACATTACTTCGAGTCTTCAATAATTGGATTTGGCGGGTCACCATCCATGCTTTCTGTTTGCCGACACTAATGAAATGATTTGTTTGCTTGAATTGATGTGGTAAATAGAAAATGTAATATAAACTAGTTCGATTTTATAAAAGATTTCATTTTCTTTGATAGTTAATTAAAAAGTTAATTTATTAGATCAAATAAGTCTACAAAAAATGAATGTCAAAAAAATCAGTTTATTTGGCATATTCTTGATTTTTTTTGACTTTTTAAATAAATTTTTAGAGTAAGTAAAGTGGATTTTATTTAGAGAAAAATTAGGCTAAGATCTCTTTCTCATTTTTAGTAATAGAAGAAATTCACAATATTATTTTGTGATTTTTAAGGCCCCTCAACCCTAACACTCATATATCATAGAGAAATTTAGTTATCTCAAATCAAACCCGCCTCTCCCCCTCTTCCTCTCTCTCTGCTCTTTTCTCTCCAAAGAACTCCACTTTCATCGCCACTATCAATAGCTCTTCCCTATCGTTGTCGCCATCTTCTCCCGCATCTCCTCTTGTGAGAATGAGAGGCGTCGGAACACTTCGCTAGCACTGGAGACAGCAACGAGAGTGATAAAGGCCAAGCATGGTGTCTCGTTCAGTGGATTGGCTCCTGGTTAGACAGATCTAGTCCCTGAAGATCAATGGATCAATTAGCTCAGAAGTTTGAGACCACCTACAACCACAAATCACGATTGACAGAGACAAAGATGTTCGTTTTACATTTTGTTTTTGTTTTCTACGGTTATCAATCTTGTGCTACTTGGAGAAGTTGAACAATTAAATATAAATTTGCCTTATATCTCAAAAATAAAATAAAATAAAATAAAAATCCACAGACACACAGACACACACATATATGTGTAGTGTATGTAATTCTCCCATCCACACCTTGCATTTGAATTTCTCTCTCTTTCTCTCTCTCTCTATATATATAGTATTTTTATTTTTGATGTTAATGTATTTTTGTTTTTTGTGATCTTGAAAGTGATTTTTTCTAGACTTTTATTTGAATTCAGAGAAAATTAAAAGCTTGTTATTACAATCCAAAGAAAATTATAATTATTACAAATTTCTCTAAATTTTTATGTTGTGCTTTTTATGTGTTTTTATATTGAACAAGTTATTTTTTCACCTATTTTTCTTGGCAACCAAACAAACTTTATGCTTTATGGTTCACTTGAAATTCAGAGGAAATCCAGAGATATTCTCTGAAAATCCAGAGAAAATCTCTAGACCGGAATCCAAAGAATTTCTCTGGCCTTCTTAGAATTTTTCTAGAAAGTCCAGAGAAACTCTCTGGATGCATGTATATTGGTTGTTGTTATTATTTATTTGGATAATCGATTTGTGTATTGCACATCGTGATTGGGAAGGCAGAGAAATTTTGTGGTTTGAACCCAAAGACCTCAATTTTATAATTTTTCTCTGAAATCCAGAGAAGTTCTCTGGAAAGCCAGAGAAGAGAGATGAACAGGAGGAGGGTGGTGGTGGTGGTGGTGGTGGTGGTGGTGGTGGGTTTTGAAGGAGTGAGTTCCAGAGAAATTCACTTTATCTTTTTCAATCTAAACTCTATCCAATTTTGATAATTGGAGGCAAGTAATCAATTTTTATATGGGGTTCGCTTCTGAACCAACCTCAATTTCATAATTTTATCTTAAATCTAGAAAATTTCTTTGAATTTCCAGAGAATTTCTTTGAAAAGCCAAAGGAGAGAGATGAGGAGAAGGGTGGTGGTGGTGGTGGTGGTGGTGGTGGTGGTGGTGGGTTTTGAAGGAGTGGTTTTAGAAAAATTCATTTCATCTTTTTTTCAATCTAAGCTCTATCCAATTCTTAGATTTCTTTAGGAAGAATTTCTTTGAAATTTCTCTGGAGAGAAATTCTCTGGGAAGTCCAGAGAAATTTTTTGGGGAAGTCTAAAGAAATTCTCTGGATTGAATTTTTTCTAGATTGATATTGAAGGACCTTAGACATTATGAAAATATTGGATATGTTGAGGGGTCTTAGACATTATGAAAATATTTGATATCATTTATGTTATAAAATCTTAATACCAGAGACCCTAAAAAAAATCCCCCCCCCCTTTTTTAATAGAAAATAAGCGAAGATATTTTAGCAAAATAAATTTTTTTTTTTTTTTAATCAATAAGATGGTTCTTAATCTGCAGCCACACGAAACTATAATAATGAAATTTTAATATTTGTAACATAACCCACTTGACACATCAATAAGTAGAAAAAAAAAAAATTTAATTTTGTTAGTTTGTATGACATTATTCAAAGTTAATTAGCTTTTAGGAAAAATTAATATAACATTACAAATGGTAACAAGTGGAGAAATTATTGGGTGATCTTAGCACATTGCCACGCGTCGGACCAACTCAAATATAATTCACTCATAGATCTCAATAATAATAAACATAACCTTGATGGGAAATGCTATGGTGTGGATATGCACCCAACCACAAAATGTGTAATTTTTATTATAAAATTTGAGATATTTTATTATTCTAATTTATAATAAAATTATGTATTTTATAATTGATATTATAAATTTTTATGATAAAATTATACATTTTTATAATAAGATGTATGTAGTATACATCTCTAAAAAGGTACAATCCACAGGTTTCCTTCTAAGGGATTAGTGTAATTCAATACTTCGAAAACAAACCCAAGGCAATAGCACAGTTGGTAAAGGCCCAAGGTTAGTCCCCCATGTCTCAAGTTTGAAACTCTTTGGCAATCTTAAGTTGTTGTCATCACAGTTTTTAGTATGGGTTCGATATTCTTCCGCTGCGTGAGTCCTGACTTAGGCAAAACTTGTCTTGAGAGTTTGAGGCAAATTCTCAAATTGTAATCTCTTATTCAAAACGAACAATAAGGCTGCACGAGTCTTGACTTAAACGAAACTTGTTTTGTACTCTCCCGCTGCGTGAGTTCTGACTTGAGCGAAACTTATCTTGGGAGTTTTGGGGTAAGTTTTCAGATTATAGTCTCTTAATCGGAACAGACAATAAGGCTGGGCGAGTCTTGACTTGAACGAAACTTGTCTTGGGGGATTGAGGTAAATTTTTATGTTATAGTCGAAACTTGTCTTGAGAGTTTAGGGTAAATTCTCAAATTGTAATCTCTTATTCAAAACGAACAATAAGACTGCATGAGTCTTGACTTAAACGAAACTTGTCTTGTATTCTCCCGTTACGTGAGTCCTGACTTGAGTGAAACTTGTCTTGAGAGTTTGGGGTAAATTCTCAGATTATAGTCTCTTAATCGGAACAGACAATAAGGTTGCACGAGTCTTGACTTAAACGAAACTTGTCTTAGGAGATTGAGGCAAATTTTTATGTTATAGTCTCTTACTTGGAACGGACAATAGGACACATTGGTGATCTCTGCGAGGGGCGCTGTTTTGGACCTACATGAGAGTGAGAGGATTTTCTTGTAACAATAAATAAAAAATAAAATAAAATAAATGAAAACAAACAATAATTTCCCAACAAGAGTACATACTACAACCTGTAAAGATTTTTATTACCCACAAAACAGATCTGTTGCCAACTTAAAATATATATATATATATATATTAAAAAAATAAAAAATAAAAAATCACATAATGCACAAATGGCAGCAGGATGTGGGTAAGCAGAAAATTAATGCAATGGTTGTCAATTAATTTGTCATAATTTTCTTTTGTTATGGTCCATCCTTAGAGTAGACATGGTAGATGCACGCCAATTAAATATTGGGCTAATTGAACACAAATGAATCATATTACACACCATTTGTAATCAATACAGGTATGAAGTTTTCTCCATGCAATTATTATATAAATAATGAAGCACTTGATAGCCTACACAACGACACAAAACTCTTTTTCCATTCTTGTTTACTGATTTTCAAAAGGAAAACTCTATGCAGACCTTTGAATTTGAACAGAACACCCATACCAGCTGTCACCTGATCATGACCCCCCCCCCCCCCCCCCCAAAAAAAAAAAACAATTATATATATAAGATAAATTATAAATATATTAACTCAAGGTTTAATTGTAAAAGAAGCAACTTTTTATGACTATTTTTTATAATTTAAAGGAAACGGATTTTTATTGATAAATCTCATTTAGAAGTATTCTAATTTAATAAGTTCATAAAAGAAATTTATAACCTAATTAGTTTCATATATTTGTACTTTTAGGGTTGGTTTGGGATGTTCTAAAAAAGTGCACTTTTTGACTTATTAGTTTATTTGGGTTGAGTTTGGGTTGGGTTTGATGTGATGTGTTAGAGAGGTGATGTGATTTAAATAAGATGATGTGACTTAAATAGGATAGTGACTTTTTGACTTTTTGTATTATTTAGTTTATTCCATGAGATCCTTTTTTTCCTAATTTTATATTTTTTTGGACTATTATATCCTTATGTATTATGTTGATATGTAATAATAATGTTAGGTATTATGAAATAAATATCATGCGATACTTAACAAAGATTTTTTATCCTTTAATTAGTTTGTGATATTTTATTGTGTGTATAATTTAAGGGTGGACAATTTTCATAAAAATTTTATTAATATTTCTTTCATAATACTTAACATTACTCTTAATTTAAGGCGAAATTAAAAAATAAATTAAAGTTGCATTAAACAACATAAACATAATATAATCATAAAAAACATAATTATTAGGTTGGTTAAAATTGTTACTTTTCTTTGGGGTGATTTTTTGATAAATCTCATTCCAAAGTGTTTTATTCCTTCTAACCCAAATTGTTTTTGATTATTCCAATAAGTCATGTACCTAATTTTTTATCCAAAACACTCCTGCTATGTTTTTGAATGTCTCTTGCCATTCAAACCAATAGAATCCAAAAATATAGGAGCACTCCCGGTCTAAGCGGAAACAATTCCGCAAAAAGCCTATATTCCATATACTTGTGAAATCGTCTCATTGTCTTATCGCCTCAACTCCTTTATTGTCTTCTCTTGTCGGTTGTCGGAATCACCATTTTCATCCTTCGTTTATGTTGTGAATCTTCACAATGATTATTTGTAACAATCCAACCGTCTCATAATAGGTACCAAACGTAAGTGATTTCACTCATTTTATATATAAATCCTAAACCTAACTATTTTTTGTCCCAATGCGAATTTCCACACATCTCCATGATTCTATTCATATGATTTTGGTCTTTATTGTTCATATTATTGTTGTTATTTTCCCTTTCTTACAGTTGTTGTTAGTATTGATGATATCCTTGAATGGATGTAAATCCCCTAAAGTTTTTGCTATTTTTTAGATTTTTTTTAATTGTTGTTGTTGCTATTCTCATGATGTAAACATTCACATAGAAACCATGGCGTGCATAAAATTGTTACATGATTGTTGTGGACCAATGCATTTGTATGTTACATCGTGAAGATTTACATGAAGCTAACACCTATGAAAAACCTCATTTCTTGGACTTGTTATGTGATATGTGGATAAAACTATTATTTTCTGATGTTGACATACATACCAATGTGAATATTCACAATATGTTTTGATTCCCACAAAAATTGTAGTGAGTGGTTAATGTATTGTTAATGCTGTCATATTTTTGTACTTTGTAAACTATAAATGTGAATATCCACATCATTCTTATATTCAAAACAAAGCTTGTTTTTGTAGTTGTGTAATATGATACAATGTTAATGTCAATCTCCACATTAACATTGTGAATTAACATGTGTATGTGGATATAATGTGAAAAATACCATTGATAATTATCCATTCTCGCTTAATGTTGTTCATGTTTGTCAACTTAATATTCACATCATGTTTGGGTATGATGCACAAATTTATGGTTTATAGTTGATGAATTGGTGATATTGTCATGGTGTTTGGTAGTATATGTAGTTATTGTGAATATTTGTATTAGTGTTATTTGGTTATAAATGTGTGCACATAACCATTGTCTTAATGTGCATCGTTTTAAATGTCACGTTGTAGACACCCCATTTTTGACCGACCTTAAGACTCAGACGTCACCGATTGAGCGCTCGGTGATGTTGCATATTGTGCTCGTTCAGAAGTCTCAGAGTCGCGGCCGTGCGCCCTGCCTCCGGACTTCCGAACCCTCTTCTGTGCCTTGCCTTGGTTTGCGAACCAGACTCGGTTTTCTCTGTTTTCTTTCCTGAGGGGAGGGAGAGGTCCCGTAGACTATCTCTCAGTGGCCGTGGGCTACATTTCGTGCCCGTAGGCCATTTTGCCCATTTCGGAGCCCGGTTCTCGGTTTTCGGAGCCGTCAGGCCGTGTGCCTCGGATCGGGACCGTCTAACCATCTCCGATTCCTTCGGTTTTTGGCATACATCTTATTTACTCCCTTTCAAGGGACACTGGGGTCTTAGATACCCACTTCGTGGCCAAACACCACTTTCGGTGCTTAACGGCCGGTTTTCGGGACCCCGAACTGCGTGTTTTGGCCCCCGAGCATTCGTTTTGCATCGGTTTTTGTTCATTTTTGGCAGGTACCTCTGTTTCATCACCAGGAAGATCACTGGAGGGTGGGAGGCCATCAATTGTCTCAGCAACCAGTTATGCTCCTCCGGCGCCCCCCGGCGCCCGTTTTTCTCACTTCCGGGCTAATGTTGAACACTCTAGGGTCATTTTCTTCGAGCCAAAACCACATATTTGTGTTGTACACACATGGGAGGACCCTAAAAACACATGGCCGGCCAGTAATTCTTTGGTCCATTTTTGAACCTCTTTGAAAAGTGGCTTGTTGTTTTTCCTGTTTCAGAGTTGCCAATTTCCAACCATAGGGTCTTGTTGTACACATATGGGAGGATACCAATCTTTGGTGGCCGGCCAGAAATTCTCAAATGACCATTTTGCCCCTAGCCAGCCGGCCATGGGGGGTGGCCGGCCGGCCACCTGCAACAAAAGTGCCTAGCCGGCCTGCTTCCTTGGGATGTGTGCATTCCAGCTGTGCTTTGATTTTCTCCCAAAAATATCTGATCCGGGGGAACCTTTTGGAGGGAAATAAGAGCTCATTTCCCTCCATTTGGCCAAGGATTCCTCTCTCCCTCTCTTGTCTACATTGGTGTCCTCCCAACTCAAGAGAAGAGATTACAAGCATTGGTTGGAGCATATACATACATACAACTTCATTTCCTTCAAGTTTTGGTGCCATTTCTTCATCATCTTCAAGCTCAACCATCACAACTCCATTCCAGCAGCTAGGAGAGCTTTCCAGCAGCTAAGAGTCTCCCATTCTTCAAGCAAAAGGCAGCCAAGACTTGTCTACAAGGGTAAGTCTCACTTTCCCTCTTTTGTAGCCCATTTTTGCCTCATTTCTTAAGCCTATTTGCTTATTGTTTTGAGCTCCGACCTTAACTGAAACTAGGTCTATTTTGAGCTATTATTCATGTTTGTTCAAGGGCTCAACCCTGTTTGAGCCCTCCATCTTGCACTTGTTTCAATATCCTCTTATATGCCATTATTTTGCATTGAATATTTGGCCTATGTGTGATCTGTTTCCGAGCATAATGTAAACTGTAAGAGGGCCTATTTTGAGCCCCTATTCAACATTGAAGAAGGGCTCAACCCTGTTTGGATCCTTTATCTTGCACTTGCTTCATAATCTCTCCTATTTACCGTAAACTTGCATGATTTGTTTGGCCTACATGTAGTCTGTTTCGGAGCATGTCATGAACTGTGAGTAGGCTTATTTTGTGTGTCTCTACAACATTGTAGAAGGGATCAACCTTGTTGGGGGCCTCCATGTTATACTTGTCATTATACCCCTCTTTGGCCCCCATTTTTGCATGCTTTTTTAGGCCTATCTAGCTTCTGTTTTCGGCCATGAGCAGTACTGAAAATATCCATATTTTGGCCTTCTTGTCATGTTTTGTTAAGGGTCCAAGGCTGTTTGATGAATGTAAGGCATACCTCATGTTCTAGCCTTTGTTGGCTTCATTCTTGCATGACATTTTTAGCAAGTTTGCATACTGATTTGAGGGTTGTCATAAACTTTAAATGTTCATGTTTTTGGTCTCTCATCAGTGTTGTAGAAGGAAATTTTTCAGTTTGAGCATCGCATACATCACTTGTTTCAATACCCCTCTCTTGGCCCCCATTTTTGCATGCCATTGTTGTCCTATCTATGCTTACTATTTCGCCATGTTTTGTACTGTAAAAAATGCTATTTTTGGGCTGCCTTGCTACTGTTTTGCATGTCATGTACCAATCATGCATGTTTAGTATAGCTGTAGGCCATTTCGGGTGCTTAATATCGCATTTCGGGACCATTCCGTGCATTTGGTGTCATTTCCCCACCTTTCGGGACTGTTTTGCATCATTTGTGAGTGCTGAAATTCATTTGCATGTTTGCATATCATTTCCATGCCATTTCATGCCTTAGGGCCATTGCCTCGGTTTGCGTGCCCGTGTGCACGCATTTCGAGGCACTTCATTTTCATCCATCGGCCTCTTATGTGAGTGTGGCTGAGGCTCACTCATGTTAGTGTAAGTCCATTTTGCATTCTGTATGTCATTTTAGTCTCATTGCATCGCGTATGCCATTGCCTCGATTTGCGTGCCCGCGGGCACACACTTCGAGGCATCTCTTTTTTCATCCAACGGCCTCTTATGTGAGTGTGGCTGAGGCTCTCTCATGTTAGTGTAAGTCCATTTTGCATTCTGTATGTCATTTTAGTCTCATTGCATCGTGTATGCCATTGCCTCGGTTTGCGTGCCCGTGTGCACGCATTTCGAGACATCTCATTTTTCATCTCTCGGCCTCCTATGTGAGTGTGACTGAGGTTCACTCGTGTTGGTGTAAGCCCATGCGGCATTGCGTATGCCATTTTCTCGTTTTGCGTACCCGTGTGCACGCATTTCGAGGCATCTCTTTTTCATCTCACGGCTTCTTATGTGAGTGTGGTTGAGGCTCTCTCATGTTGGTATAAGTCCAACTTGCATTGCGTATGCCATTTCATGCCTTAGGGTCATCTCCTCGGTTTTGCGTGCACGTGTGCACGTACTTCGAGGCATTTCATTTTCATAGCATTGTGTATGTTAGGATTGTATATTTGCTGCATTTCATGCATATTGCATCGTGTTCGGAATAGGAGTTAGCCCGGGCACGAGAAACGAGGCACGTTTTGCACCCCGAGTGACGGAACGGGTCTCAATTCCCAAGTCACCGACACTCCGGATTACCCATGATGGAGTTAGGTTTTGTTGTAGCATTCATATGCATTCATCCTATATTGAGTTGTGCAATTCGGCTCCTCGGCCATCATGCATCGAGATGCGTGATTGGTGGCACGAGGGTCGAGGCATGCATATATTTGTGAAATACATTGCTATGCCCCTTTCCTGCTCTCTGTTGCAGCATATCTAGAACCAGCGGTCTTCCGAAGCTTGGCGCGCTTTTCGAGAAACATTGCAAAACAGAGGCTAATTGGGGTATCCCAGTGGATTTCCGCGCAAGGCAGCTCCAACGTACATCATTCATCAGAATCAAGGCAGCCCCTGGCTTGCATGCCAGTTTTACATTTTTCTTATTTAATTTGTTAATTAATTAGGAATTTGTATATTATTTGGGACTGTAATATTTTGGACTGTATTATTCTTTCATTCGGGACTGTATATTTATTTGGACCCTCTGCGCGAGGGCATAACTGTAATAAGTGTGGGTGTGTGTGATGTATGTCTTCCAACCCCACGTCTTTCTTCCCTTTTATTTATCTGCTTATGATGGTTAGATATAGGACATATTTCAATTAGCATATAGTATGACAGCATGTTTGCATCATTCATCTGTTTTGCACGCACCGGGCTCGGCGCATCATACTAACTGCATTTGTATTTCAATTCCAAATTGAATACGTGTTAGTTGTAGCATTCCATATGCCATGTTTAGAATAGCCGAGCCTGCTATAGTTTGCATCTTTGCATGTGTTACATTAGGCATTTCAGCATATTTAGGATCATGCATGATTTCTAATGAGCTTTTGTTTTGGCTTGGAGTACTCGGTAAGTTTTATGCTTTAGCATCCTTGCATGCGTGTGAGTGTTGCCATGAATAGCATGCTTGCCATGAGGCTATTTGCTTATATGATATAACTGCCTGAATGCCTGTGGGTGGAGGTTGTGTTACCTGAATTGGGATAATTCATCAAATGTTTGTTTTAAGCCCACTAGATTGTGGCAAAATCATGTTTTCTAAGCCCACCCGAGGGTGGCAAAATCTGCATTTTAAGCCTACCTGCGGGTAGCAAACCATTTTCAAACAAACAAACATGAAATGTTTTATTCCAATTCAGGCGACTCAGTCTATACTTGTATGCTGTGCGCATTACATAGTAACCTAGGCTAATAACCGGAATAAGAACATACAATGTTTTCAAAATAAGATATCATGGTTAGTAGAGGCCGGTCTTTGACCGGGCGAGCGGGGGTGCTCATGAAGTGACCTTCCCCAATCGTACCCAAGTTCCCGAGCCGAGGCTACTTTGGTGATGACGGACACGTGGCCTTTGGCACCGAGTCAGGGTTTCCTAAATTTCCCCATTAAAAAATATTTAGGTGGCGACTCTGTATCTGGCAAAGCAGTCCATGTTTGGCACTTCTTTCAAAAAAAATCTGTTTTCAAAACGATTTGCCGAATTTGGACTCTTTGGTTCGAGATTTAGAACCGTGACATTTGAGTCCTTCGAACTGTAGTGACCCAATATCGAACCAGAACGGGGGGGGACACGCACTCCTGCCCCCGGGATGCGTTCGGGGGACGTCTACACACGTTAATGTAAACTTTAACATTGGTAGTGGCAATGAGCTTCCTATTCTACAAAAGTTAGCCTTCGTTTGGCATGCCAAGCTTTTTGACTTTTTGGTTATTTTAGCCACAAAAAGAGAAAATATGTTTTTTAGCCCAATAAGACAAAACATCACATCCAACTCATAATCATTTTATTTTTTCTCTCACAAAAGTCAAAAAAGCCAAAAAGTTTATCCCAAATGAGGCTTTTTAGCCCTAAGCTAAAATAACAAAAAAGTTAAAAAGTCAAAAAACCAACTCACATCCCAAATGAACCCTAGTCACACCCAATGTTACATAGGTGTGTAAATATTATCATTCACGTGTGACCATTTCTATTTATGCCCCATTAGTAATGTGGACATTTATATCTCTAATTGCATGAATATTGTTGAATGTGAACTTTCATAGTGACTAATGGTGTGATGATGTCAATGTGCACGTATGCCCCATAATTCTATTGAAACCAAATTTAGTATTCATATAGACACTCACTATTGTGCATGTCCATGTAATAGATATTGCACCTAAATTATGCGCAAAAAAGAAGATGAAGGAGCACATGTCAAATAGGAGAGCATGCCTATAGAGAGAAGCATCCACATCAACATGAGCCGTATCAATTACCGATCGAACATTATGAGCTTAGTGAAACTGATAACAAGCACCAAGTTCTCAAAGGCTCAGCTGGACTGCTTGAGGCAAAATCCATTTTGTATATTATTTGATGTATTGATGAATGCTAAGATCGACCAATGCATGAAGTTTGATGACGTCATCATACGTGTGTTGGAAACATACAAGCCCATCAAAAACTATTATTGATACGAATATTATGATTTTCTCTGATACAAAACTCATGATGTACAAAATCAATGTATCCACTTCCAATGGATATGAACTTCATATCCTTTGCGATTTTGTAAATATTGGAATACATAAGATAAAAGAACTAGAATTAGTTATTTTGATTATTCCTAGTAAGGTACACTGGTATATTGTCATAATGTTTGCTATTACAAAGTCAATATTAATATTTACATTGGTTTCTGTTGCTTTATAATTATGTATACATAACCATTGGCTTAATGTGACTAAACTAATTTATTTGATATTCTATTCGTGATGTTAACATTTACATTAATAATCTAATTGTGAATAAATGTATATTTCATGTTTGTGTACACACGAAAATAATGGTTTGTGGTTAATGCAAGGTTGATGTTATCATATTTTTAGAGATTATAAAATCAATATAAGCATTAACATTATTATCAATTGTACACATAATCAATGGTTTAATGTGATTTGTGGGCAATGCAATTTTGATATAAACTTTAATATCATCATTACATAATGGTAATTAACACTTTAAAATCGTATTGTCTTTATCTGTATTCCAAAATTCATGTGAACCTTCACATTTGTTTGTTCTAATGTGAACATTCACATCATGTTTGTATTCAAAAAGAAAGTTGAGACTCATGATTGTATAATTTGATGCAATATTGATGTGAGCCTTAATATTATCATGTCACAGTGGTAATGAAGAATAGTGAAAACGTATTTATCATTCAATATTATATGTGTGTGTGAATATTAATACTAATTGACTACACAATGACAATTTCTCATTTCAAATTAATGTGAATATTAACATTGGTTAATGATGTGATGATGTTTACAAAAAAATCAGAAACAATGGTGTGACGATGTTTACAAAAAAATCAAAAACAATAGTAGCAACATAACCAAAAATCCAAAAAATTTCAATATCACCAAAAATAAAAAACCATCACCTACATCCTTATCATCATCATCATCATCATCATTATCACTATCATTAGCAACACTTGTAATTCCATCATTACACCAATTCAAATTAAACCAAACCCACCTTTGATGAACATGTCTGTAACAAAATAAACTTAATACAATATTGAGCTTCAAATCATTCTCTCTCCTTTCAATTCACATCCTTCTCTCTATCTTCGATCTTCGGTCAAAATCGCAACTATGGCAGAAATGGAGCTTCGAAACGTTCTCTCTCCTTTCAACGATCATTGTCCAAATTACACCTATTAATCCCAATTAGCCGATAGAACAATGAAACACAATTAGTAGATAACTAGCTCCATTTTTCACACACATATACACACTCCACGAAACGTGAATAAGACATCGCTCGCACTACATTTATTACAGTAGTACTGCACTCATATGAACACACCAACAACATGAAGGTATCCATTTGCGGCAAAAATACAAAAATAAGAAAGTGAGCAACTACATTATAGCTAATGATATGTGAACATTTACATTGTTTGCATAATCTGAATTATCTAACTAAACAGAGATCACACACCAAATACCACAAAAACTGTACGAAAACAATCATAAAACAACAAGAAAAAATAAACCAATCAACCAAAAACTATCTTTCACCAATGATCTAGCACAATCAATTTGTTCAAACAACTGTACATGCATCTCTGTCAAATATTTCAAACTCAAACGACAAAAATATACATGTATTATTAGTAAAAAATTAGAACCTCATTCAAGAAACATACACTTGCATTACCCATGTATTCTAGAAAATGCACGTGATTCGAAAATAGAGCATGCAATCATTTACATAAATGAACATACATTCATAAATAAAATGATACTAACCTTGAAAAAGAAATTTTGTAATCGTTCTCCACCTCCGATCAACAATTGATCTCCAACAATTACGTAACAAACTAGAGCACACACAAACACCAAACTATGAAAATGAACACACAGAAACTCGTCGTCGTCGTCGTCGTCGTTGTTTTCTCTCCCACTACATAAAAGTCAGTCATCGTCTTCTCTCGACTACACTGAAACCCTACCATAAACGATTGACATTGATTAACTGAATCAGAATCATTAACGTAAATAACGCTAAAAAACAAAACATAAACGTGTATTTCATAAATGTGAATTTCCTTTTTTGTATATATTACGTATCAACATAATATATAAGGGTATAATAATCTAAAAAAATATAAAATTAGGGGAAAAAAAATGATCTCATGGAATTAAAGTACAAACATATGGGACTAACTAGGAGTTTTTTTTTTAATATTCTAAATTTTTTTTTTCGAGAATTGACCTACTTTTCAAACTATTTGAAAAATTAACCTACTTTTTAAAATTACATTTTAAAATTAAAATTATATTTTTAACATACAATTTCACCTTGAAATCACATATTGAAAATCAAAAAGTGAAGTACATGGCATCATAACTTGCATTTTCAAAATGCGATTTTAAAAAACAGGTTAGTTTTCTAAATAATTTGAAAAGTGAGTCAATTCTCTAAATTGTTTTTTTTTTAGAATATTTAAAAAAAAAAAAACTTGACTAATTAGGTTATAAATTTCCTTCATGAACTTATTAGATTAGAACACCTCTAAATGAGATTTATCAATAAAAATCTCTTCTTAAATTAGTAGTTAGTAAATGGTAGTTGATAGGTATTGAAAAAAAAAAAAAGTATAAAAATATTACATTATTGAAGTGCTTGTACTATGCATAGAAAAAATTATTAGTTGGTCTAGGACATTACGTCCCTATATTCCTGATCAATCATAGACTCTCATGCCTTTTATATTATTCAATCACACAAAATTATAAATTTCACCCCCCTATCAATCACAACATATATGAAATGTCACGCCACGTTTCTCCTAAGGGCTTTGATTTGTGGCACTAATTTGTTGAGCACTAATGGCACTAATTTCTATATCATGTAAAGAAAAAAAAATAATAAAAAATAAAGTTACCAAAACAGGAAATTAGTGTCATTAGTGCCAACAGTTTTAGTGTCACAAATCATTTTTCTTCTCCTAAACCAACCAATAACTTATCTATCCATGATCTTGTGCTACAATCTTACACTTTCTAACATCCACTAATCCTGGGAGGTGATATTATTTTTTTATTATCTTGTTTTTCTTTTTCTCTTAAATCTAGTCTAGAATAGTTACCAACAATAATATATAAACAAAAAATTAATACATAATTTTTATAAATAATAATATGATTATACTATTTACTGTAAAACAAAATAATTGTAAAAATAAAATTTATTTATTAAAATGACATTGTGACATAATTTTTTTTATTTTTTTATTTTTTGTACAAATCGTTTAGTGAGTATGAATATAGCATTTTCGGTAACACTTATCCCTGGGTTTTCAAAGCCCTGGTTTGGTTTTCATATTGTAGGCTTAATAATCAAAAATAAAAAATAAAAAAGCTACAAAATCACAAAAAAATAAATAAGTTACAAAAGTATCAAATTACCCCATATAAAAATAAAAAGTCAAACAAATATCATTCTATACTAAGCCTCGTTTGAGAACAAGCTAATTTAGTAATTTGTTGGCTATTTGGCTAAAATATGAACTAAAAAAAATTAGTATATTTGGGATGACTTTTTGACTTTTTACGAAAAGATGTGCAAAAAGTAGAGAGAAAATAGAATATTTGACTTTTTGGTATGGGTTGTTGGCTTTTTGGCTAATTTAGTAACTTTTTGACTTTTTAGCTAAAATGGAAGGTTCCCAAATGAGGCCTAAGGGCAATTTTGTCATTCTAAAGTTAAAAAGTCAAAAAAGCCAAATAAAAATACCAAACAACTCAAAAAATCTCAGACTAAAAAAAGTTAAAAAAATCAAAAAATCAACTAAAAAGCCAAAACCAAACGACACGAAAATGGGTGCATGTGATTCCCTCTGGGCCTCAACATCAAAATCAGGTACATTGGCGGATAAATTGAAGGTCCATACGCGTTACAACTTACATGGCAACTTTACGATTAACAGGTAACCACCTCAATATTTAGGGTTTATTATTACTATGGAAAAAAAGTGGTTGGTTGGTTGGTTGGTTGGCTGGTAGAGCCTCACATCAACATTTTGCCTACTTCGCTCCTGACTATCATATTATAATTAAACCTTACTGTACTGAGACCCGTGAACGCACAATCCAAGGAAAGTGATGAGATCAGAGAGGCCCCCCCCATTTTTGTAGTCTCTCTCGGTGGTGGATTAACGCCAAGGAAGAGTCCATGTGGTGGGTCCCACTGTGTTCTTGGGTGGGTAAAGGGGTTGAGACTCTTTTCTCTGCAAAATGCCGAAAGGAAGTCACTTGGGAGCTCTGTTTCGTCTGTGAAAGATCAAAAGGAAAAGGAAAAGGAAAATTAACAGTAATAGTGACACAGAATCTCAAGAGAGAAAGCTGAAAGAGAGAGAGAGAGAGATAGAGAGAGAGAAGCCTGAGTACACGTGACGAAAGCTAAAAATAATACAGATAAACTGAAAATATAAAAATAAATAATAATATATAATTTTTTATTTATATTTAATAAAAAAGAAAACTAAATCATGTATTAATTAAATTATTATATAAATTCAACATAATTATATTAAAATTTTGAGATTTAATAAATATTTTTTAAATCTAATGAGAGGATAGTGTAATTTATCCATAATTCTATGTTCAGATTTATTTTTCTAAAAATATTAAATAAATTCAATGCAATTATTAAACTTTTAAGATTTAATAAATATTTTTTAAATCTAATGAGGGGATAGTGTAATTTATCCATAATTCTATGTTTAGATTTATTTATCTAAATTTTTTTCAGTAAGGTGTTTGTATAATGAAGATTAAATTGGTGTAATATACATCCAAATATAAAATAAATCTAAGTAATAAAGGTTGTTTCTAAGTAAAATTCTAGGTAAAATTTATGGGACAGTAGCATTACTGTATGAGTAATGTTAGAGATTTCAAAAATTCTATCAAAAGTTTTACTAAAGGTCTCACATGGGTGTGAGACCCATGTGGGTCTCACACCCATGCGAGACATTTGGTAAAATTTTTAGTAGAATTTTTGAGACCTCTAGCATTTTTGTTACTGTATTATTTTAGAGGGAAAATGTTTAAGACCCTCTTTGAAGATCACCTCTACACTCCTAAAGTGATTCTGACCCTCTATGTATGTGTGTGGTCACTTATATATGTGTGAGATTCACATCATGAATAGTTTAGATTTGTAAGAATCTTATAAAAATAGGAGTCTCAATCATTACTCTATTATGGAGCTCTCTCATCCTCTCCAAGCTGTCTGTTTTTGTTTTGATGCAATCATTTGTAGAACCATACAACCAACACGAATCTAATTTTGTTAATATACTATTTGAATGTCTAGACAATACATAATTTTTAAGAAGAATTGCACATCATTAGAAAATAAAAATAAAAAATTATAATTTCAATTATTATTTATTACTCTTTTATAAATATTTTTTATGATGTATAATTTTTCTTATTTTTTATGATTAGTGTTAATTTAAAAATTAAATTTGCATTTCAAATCGAATATAACAGTGTATTAAAATATTTTAATGAACTCTTTTTCTGTAGCTATTAATTCAGCTGTTATTTCGCTTTGTGTCACTAAGAATGTACCTCCCTGAGTGTGGTGCTATTGCTGCCTTGTTTGGGATATCTTATTTTAGTCTATCTTTTTATTTTTTTATTTTTTTTGAGTTACATCAATCAACATTTTCTCTCTATTTTTTTACACATCTTTATATAAGAATTAAAAAAATATATTTATTTAGAACATCCCAAACCACCCTTAAATCTCAAGCTAGTTGCGGCGGTGTGTCGGTCAAGTGGTATCTTAGAATAGCTTAATAGGGCATCCTATTGGACAGCTAGAGCTTACATGGATGATGTTTTGTCTTAGGATTGGATCTCTTGGCCCCTTCCGTGCTTGTTGAGTGTTTTATCAATTATATGTGATTGGTGTTTTTTCAATATAAAAAAAAAAGAAAAAAAAACTCTCTTTTACATAATTTTTTAAACTAGCCTATAACCTGTGTACTATGTATAGAATAATTATAAATATTTATATTTATTTAAAAAAAATTTAATATATAAATTATGTTTTTTAAGATTTTTTATAAAAATAATTTAACAATCTTATCACTAATCATAATGCATAGGAGAAGTTGAAAAGGGTACTGCAGTAACTATGCACAGTTATACTTATAATTATTTGTAAGAGGGGATTTTAAATGCTGACCAAATCAATAAATACAGACATGTGGAAAGACATGTGGATTGAAAAAAGTTAATAAATGTTGATCAGGGGATTTTGATCAAATCAATAAATGCTGAGGTTTTTTTTAAATAAAAAATTTAGAAAATTAAGATTGGGATATTGGAGCTCTTACAAAACTTGGGAGTTAGAAACCCCTTTTTTCCTTAATATATACTAGCATATCACCCGTGCTATACACGGATTGTGTTTACAATTATCTATATATATGTGAATTATGATTTTTAAATGTTTTCTTCTTCTTTTTTAAATGTTTTCTTTTTTTCCTTTTTTATATTATATTAAAGTTTGATATTTTGATAATAATCATATGTGTTGGACTTTTCAATGAATTAAATGTCTTTTTTTTATTATATTATATTAAAGTTTAATATTTTGATAATAATCATATGTATTAGACTTTTCAAGAAATTTTTTTTATACTTATTCTTAATTCATTAAAGTGTTATTATGATGGTAAGACTTAGAAGTTGGGAGAAGTTAATAAATGCTAAATTTTTTTTTTTAGATCAAAAAATTAGAAAATTTAAATTGGAAGATTGGAGCTCCCACAAGACTTGGGGTTAAAAATCCCATTTTACTTAATATATAATATAGATATAGATATATATATATATATAGACTAACATATCACCCGTGCTATGCACGGGTTGAGTTTACAATTATTTGTATATGTGAATTGCGATTTTTAAATGTCTTTTTTTTTATATATTATATTAAAGTTTAATATTTTGATAATAATCATATGTATTGGACTTTTCAAAGAATTAAATGTCTTTTTTTTTATATTATATTAAAGTTTAATATTTTGATAATAATCATTTGTGTTAGACTTTTCAAGGAATTTTTTTATGCTTGTTCTTAATGCATTAAAGTGTTATTATAAGGGATAATAATCATATGTGTTGGGACTTTTCAAGGAATTCATATGTGTTGAACTTTTGAAGGAATTTTTTTTATGCTTGTTTAATGCATTAAATTATTATTATGAGAGTAAGACTTGGGGGTTTAGAGAAGTTAATAAATACTAAGGTTTTTTTTTTAAATCAAAAAATTAGAAAATTTAGATTGTGATATTAGAGCTCCCACAAGGTTTAGGAGTTAGAAACTCCCTTTTCCTTAATATAGATATATATAGATATAGATATAGATAGATATAGATTATTAATCAATTATTTCTTTTATAATATTAAAAATAGATTTAGAAAATAAACTTTCATATAATTTTTTATTTTTTATTAATGAAAAAATAGTAGTCAATATTTTTAAGTGAAGCTATTACCTTTTTAGTAATAGGATACACACACTTTTAGACTTACAAATTCACCAATAACTATGTGATTAGAGAATTCGGCCTTATATTATTAAATAGAAAAATGATTTGTGGCACTAAAACTATTGGCACTAATGGCACTAATTTCCTGTTTTGATAACTTTATTTATTTTTTTTTTTTCTTTACCTGATATAAAAATTAGTGCCATTAGTGCTCAACAAATTAGTGCCACAAATCAAAGCCCTTATTAAATATATAACAAATCAAGGTTTGAAACATATCATACTATGGCCCATTTGGCAATTGTTTGATTTTTTGATTTTTTTAAATCATATCACCTTTCAATTTTTTCGACCCCGCTACGTAGCTCGAGACTGTGGCTCGACACCAAAACGACGTCGTTTTGGTGTCGATTTTGTTTTGTTTTTTTTTTTTTTTTCTTTTTTCTGGTTTTTATTTCAGTTTCAGAACGAACGAACGAAGAAGAAGAAGGGAGAAGAAGAGAAGGGAGGAGGAGGAAGAGGAGGAAGAGGGAAGGGGAGGAGGAGGGAGGGGAGGGGGCCATAAATCTGCTGGAGAAGGAGGCGGGGCGAGGCGGTGGCGGTGGCGGTGGCGGTGGTGCGACGATCGGCGAGGAGCAGCGACGAACGAGGCGACGAGCAGCTACGGCGGGACTGCGACGGAGGAGGAAGCAGAGGCGGAGGCCGGGGCAGGGAGCTGCGACGACGCCGGGGTGGGGAGCTGCGACGCTAGGGAGCTCCTCTTCTCCTCTCTTCTCCTCTTCTCCTCTTCTCCCTCTCTCCTCCTCTTCTCCTCGAGCCAATTTTCGAGCCAAATCTGTCGAGCTCTCAAATATTTCCACAATTTTTTTTATATTTTTTTTTTAAATTTACTTTTCAAAATAAACCTATATCATGGTGAATATAATTATAATTTTTTTTTCGAAGGCGTCCAATAGTTTTCTTACTTTAAGATTATTTTGAAAAGATAGTTAAAGATCATCTTCTAACTTTTAACCCATTTTTAATCAAATCATCTCTCATAATTTTTACACATTTTTTCAAAATAAATGTTAAAAAATTAAAAAATTAACTTTTATTCAACTTATCAGAATAACTTTATTTTCTAATCATTGTGACGACGAATCAATCAAAATTGGGTCTATTGTTTGCGTCCCTCATTTTTTATCAAAATTATTATCATTATTATTATTTTTGGTACAAAACAAAGAGATAATGCTAAAAACATCAAATTTTTAATTAAATAAATGACTAAATGTCTCATATAAGGCCTCGTTTGGTAAGTGACTTTTTTAGTTAAAAAATTATTTAAAAAATTAAAAAGCCAACAACCTATACTAAAAAGTCAAATATTCTTTTTTCTCTCTACTTTTACACATATTTTCGTAAAAAATCAAAAAGTCATTCTAAACATATTTAGCTTGCTTGTTTTCATTTTTCAGAAAACCCTTTTTCAGAAAATTCTACTTTCTTATTTTTCGTGTTTTTTTGTTTTTACTGAATTTTTTTAATATTTTAAGCAATTTTTTTACTTTTTAAACACACCTAACATAAATACACATAAAAAGTAAAAAAAATTGTAAAAAAAATCTTTTAAAAATTCACTAAATACCAAAAAAAAAAAAAAAAAAACAAAACAAGAATTCAGTATATTTTTTGTATTTTTATGTATTTATTAATTTTTTAAAATATTTTTTCACAAATTTTTTACTTTTTAGATACATCTAACTAAGGTGCATCTAAAAAAATAAAAAAAATGTTTAAAATTTAAAAAATATTCACTAAAAACAAAAGAAGACGAAAACCAAAAAACTCAGTTTTCAAAAAACTTAATCCAGAAAACTCGAACTAAACACATTGATTAGTTTTTTTACATTATATTTAGTCAAAAAACTAAAAAATTACTAAAAAAACCTATTCCCAAATAAGGCCCAAGTATAGGATCTACATTTTTATAAATCTCACACCAATATAAAATACGACCCCGCTAGGTAGCTTGAAAGTGGCATGGCTCGAGTGGCTCGAGATACCAAAACGACTTCGTTTTGGTATCTCTTTTTTTTTTTTCCTTTCTTTTACTCTCTTTCTCTGTGTTGTTTGGTGTTCTGTCTTTGGAAACAAGAAGACACAGAGCTTCACTCTCCCTCATTCTTCGTTTGGAATCTTTTTGACCAAAATCAACACACAGGTTCATCTTCCTCAAGATCACCATCACCATCTGGCTTGTTATTCTCTCTCTCTCTCTCTTCGTGGATAGTTACTCTCTCTCTGTGTTTGTTGATTTTGTGCAATAATAACGTTTCTGGAATGAAATGGGAAATGGGATTTGTGGGTAGGGTTTGGTTTAGGATTTTTGATACTTATTTTGGAGAATTTTCAACTTATTTTACATATATTTGATTTTATTTAAATCTATATATATGTATGCATGTATATATGTATGTGTGTTTATATATTGCGTGGGTTGGTGGATTTTGAAAATTGTAGACTTCTCACATTTCAGATTAATCTTCTTTATTAATTAGGTGGATGTTTGACTTCATGGTCAATTTCTCTCTCCCTCTCTGCTTTTTATTAATCTTCACACTAGACTTTGGATAATCCACATATATATATCCATTAATTGTATATGTATGCATTGCAGGTTTAGTTTTGTCTGAGAATCCATTGATTTTCGTAGTGAAGAAAACATGGCATCTCATGTTCTGACTCGAGTTCACAGCCTGGTTTTTTTTTTTTGGTTCATAGAGTTCTACAAATGGGTTTTTTTTTTTGGAATAGACAAAGTGGGTTTGATTCATGAAGTTGAAGAAGAAGAAGAGATTCATCAAACCCAGCAAGAAAAATAAATAAATAAATAAAGTTTCAAAGAAGGAAAAAAAAATCAAAATAAAAAAATCAAACCCAAATCAGAGAGGGAGATGAGAGGTGAGAGTGCAGAGAGTGTTTGAATAGAGACAAAGAGGAGAGGAAAGGAAAGGAAATAAAGAGAGGAGAGAGAAAATATTCGGGCCACTCGAGCCAAAAAATCTCGAGCTACTAATCTTTTTCCTATAAAATATTTAGATCCGTTTGGCAAGTTGTTTGTGACTACTTTAGCCACAAAAGATAAAATATTTTATTTTAGCTACAACAAATAAAATATCACATCCAATCCATAATTATTACACTATTTTCTTACAAAAAAAGTCAAAAAAATCAAAAAATCATCCTCAAACTAAGGCCAAGTTTGGGTACTCCCAAATAATCCAAAAAGCCAAAAAGTTACTCAAAAAGTTAAAAAGTTAACACTATTCACCAAAAGTCAACAATTACGGCTGCACAACTCCCAATTCAAATTTTCCTCTAAAAACCAATTTCACAATTTTTTATTACACATTTTTCCATAAAAAGTCAAAAAGTTAACCCAAATATCCATATTTTCAACCTCAATTTTTTTGTCCAAAAAGACAAAAAGTGCACTTATTTAGTCTTTCCAAACAAGGCCTAAATTTTTTAGTTCAAACTAAAATAGTCAAAAAAATTTAAAAATTAAAAAACCAACTCAGTTTCTAAACGGAGACTTAATCATTCATTTAATAAAAACTTAAAACCTATAACATTTTTTCCCAAAACAAATTCATTTTCACCAGCACCTTCCCCACTCCTCCCTCGATCCCTCACACTCTTTCTCACTCCCTCTCTCTCTCTCTTAACAGTTTTTCTCTCTCTCTCTCTCTCTCTCTCTCTCTCCCCTTTTCTTCTATGATTTCACACATCTTCCAGCTATTCTGTCTCGCTCTATATTAAGAGGCAAAGTCTCGGAAGCCTTTCCTCCATTACCATCTTTCAATCTAGCGTGAGGAGGGAAGATATGGAGAAGAAAGTGTCGTTGATGAATTGTCTTATAGTATTGTTGGTTCTGGGTTTATGCCAAATATCCATGGCGTCAATGGAGAAGATGAAGAAGAATGCACAGAAAAAGACATACATAGTACATATGGCGAAATCCGAAATGCCTGCGAGTTTTGATGACCACACTCACTGGTACGACTCGTCTCTCAAATCGGTGTCCGACTCAGCCGAGATGCTCTACACCTACAGCAACGTAGTCCACGGATTTTCCACGAGATTGACGGCTGACGAAGCTCAATCACTGGAAAATCAACCCGGAATTCTCTCCGTGTTGCCGGAGATGAAGTACGAGCTTCACACAACTCGATCCCCTCAATTTCTGGGCCTCGACAAGACCACGAATTTGTTCCCACAATCAAACTCAGTGAGTGATGTAATCGTAGGAGTGTTAGACACTGGTGTTTGGCCCGAAAGCAAGAGCTACGACGATACAGGGCTCGGACCCATTCCCAGCTCATGGAACGGTGCGTGTGAGTCGGGCACCAACTTCACTTCATCAAACTGTAACCGAAAACTCATCGGCGCGAGGTACTTCTCGAGAGGCTACGAAGCCACGTTAGGTTCAATCGATATCTCTAGAGAATCCAAATCACCGAGAGATGACGACGGCCACGGGAGCCACACATCGAGCACGGCGGCGGGGTCAGTGGTTGCCAACGCCAGCCTATTTGGCTATGCGGCCGGAACAGCCCGAGGGATGGCGGCTGGAGCCAGACTAGCCGTCTACAAAGTCTGCTGGATCGGCGGCTGCTTCAGCTCCGACATATTGGCTGGGATGGACAAGGCCATTGACGACAACGTTAACGTTCTCTCTTTGTCGCTCGGCGGCGGAATGTCGGACTATTACAGGGACAGCGTCGCAATCGGAGCTTTTGCGGCAACGGAGAAGGGAATTCTGGTCTCCTGCTCAGCCGGAAATGCGGGGCCCAGTCCGTACAGCCTGTCCAACGTGGCACCGTGGATCACCACCGTCGGCGCTGGAACGTTGGATCGTGACTTCCCGGCGTACGTTAGTCTCGGCAATGGAATGAACTATTCCGGAGTGTCGCTTTACAAGGGTGAGTCTTTGCCCAGTAAAATGCTTCCGTTTGTTTACGCTGGTAATGCGAGTAATTCTACGAGTGGTAATCTTTGTATGACTGGCACATTGATTCCCGAGAAAGTTAGAGGGAAAATCGTGATGTGTGATCGTGGGGTGAGCCCTAGGGTACAGAAAGGGGCTGTGGTGAAAGCTGCTGGTGGTGCTGGGATGGTGTTGGCCAATACGGCGGCGAATGGGGAGGAGCTGGTGGCTGACTCCCATTTACTGCCGGCGACGACGGTGGGTCAGAAATCCGGTGACTCAATCAAGAATTACTTATTTTCAGATCCCAATCCGATGGTTACTATTCTTTTTGAAGGAACCAAGGTGGGGATTGAACCATCGCCCGTGGTGGCGGCGTTTAGTTCAAGAGGGCCAAACTTAATCACGCCGGAAATCTTGAAACCGGACTTCATTGCGCCAGGTGTCAACATCATAGCGGGTTGGTCGGGGTCTGTGGGACCTAGTGGGTTGGTCGACGACACCAGGCGTGTAGGCTTCAACATCATCTCCGGCACCTCCATGTCGTGCCCCCATGTGAGCGGCCTCGCGGCGTTACTCAAGGCGGCGCATCCAGAGTGGAGCCCCGGCGCCATACGATCTGCTCTCATGACCACCGCCTACACGGCGTACAAAAACGGTAATTTGCTCGAAGACATCGCAGTCGGAAAACCATCCACGGCGTTCGATCACGGCGCTGGACACGTGGATCCTGTATCAGCCCTCAATCCAGGACTCGTCTATGATTTGGACGTCAACGATTACTTGGGCTTCCTCTGCGCCTTAAACTACACTGCGTCACAGATTAGCACTCTCGCGAGGACGAACTTCACATGTGACCCAACAAAGAAATACAGTCTCACCGATCTCAACTACCCTTCTTTCTCCGTCGCTCTCCAAAGCCCACAAATGGGTAGTGGTGGCAGTGGCGGCGGTGGTTCCACGGTGGTCAAGTTTTCGCGAACGCTCACCAATGTCGGCTCTCCGGCCACATACAATGTGTCAATTAATCTACAAAGTAAGTCGGTTAAGGCTTCGATTGTGCCCGAGTCCTTGAGCTTCACTCAATCGAATGAGAAGAAATCCTATACAGTGACTTTCACCGCCGGTCCAATGCCGTCGAATTCGTTTGAATTCGGATATATGAAGTGGTCGGACGGGAATCATGTTGTCGGAAGTCCGATTGCGATTAGCTGGACGTAGCTGAGAGCTTATTGTTAATTTTAGATGTTAATGGTTAAGGTTCGTTTGTTTTCCAGAAAAGAATGGACAAGGCAGTCCAAGTGTTTGATAATTGTTCTCTGAGAGAGAAGACATGAAAAACCTAGCATAAGGAGATGTTTTTTTTCCTCAGTGTACAGTGTTCTTCCACAACTTGTTTGAATATCTAATGGATTTACATTCTCAAAATTTTAAAAAGAAAAAAAAAATTTTAACTCTTCCCCTCACTGTGTTATTGATTTTAATGTTACACAATAGAAAATTGCTGTGTATTATGGATCTTTCGTATAGTTTTATTTATCTACAATAATATTTGGGAGTTCTAATTTAAGAATTTTAACGGAGCTCTAATTGTGAGTCCCATATGATGATATGATGCTTTAACTTTGCTTTTTTTTTTCAGAAATGTTATATCCCTATAATTTTGGAACTTTAAACAAAGCTCTACTGACTTAACAATGAAAAAAACATACACACACACACACACACAAAACACAAACATCATGTTATTATGGGAGCCACACACTATTAGAACTTTCTAAACTTCATAATTACAACTCTCAATCTTTTTTTTTTTTTTTTACACCTCATTAGAGTTCTAATGTTCTCTAGTGTTACAACTGTCTATCACTATCCATTTATTTATTGTCAACAATGATTCATCCCTCTAATTTAGAAATTGAGGTGAAAATTCAAAAAAAAAAATCTAAGAACAAAGCATCACATCAATGAGTGTGGCCCACCCTTTTAAATTCCTTTAGAACTCAAAATTTAGAACTGTCAAATATTTTTTATTTATAGTAGAATTCATATACCCATTCTTGTATGGGTGATGTAATAACTGATTGGTGCAGTGATTTTGGAGCATCGTCGCTACGTGCTCTTTTAGAATGTGATTTCAGAAGTCCAAAAAAATAAGTTGTGGAATTACAATTATATCTTTTATATTGTTTAAGGTTATATATGAGTAAAAATGTAAATTTTTAAAATTGTATGAAGATATTTTGATCATTTGATTGTGATATGATATCATAAATAAATTGTAAATTTTTAAAAAAGTCAAAAAGTTTGGTTATAAACTAAGTCTAAGTTTGTCATCTTCAGAAAAAGTCAAAAAGTCACCATCATATTTAAGTCACATCATCTTATTTAAGTCACAGTACCTCTCTACCATATCATTTCAAACCCAACCCATATTTCATAAAAAGTAAAAAAGTACACTTATTTAGAACATCCCAAACAAAGATAAATTTTTAACCATCTTTCCAAAATCCTCCTACATAATCGACCGTATAAATCATATCTAACATGAGTCTAGATTAATCAAAATACGTGTAAACTAATCTAAATATTCGGTTATAAGATAAAAAATAACTAACATAAGTTGCGATGAATATTTAATTTGTTGAAATAATTTGATAATCTAAAAAAGTAAATAAAAAAAAATTAGTTCAAATTATTTCTTTTTTTAATTCTCAATTTTTATTCCAATTTCATGATTGAATAAGAGCACATAATTCATACGGTTAACTTTTAACAACCTTCCCAAATTATTCCTATTTGTGTGAGCATTGTTTTGCTTAAATATACAAGAATTTACTTACGAGTTGCTACATTTCATATGGTTAGACACGTCAGGTGGTTCTCTGATGCAATTGTCGCTAATCAAAATGGAGTAGATTCACTTTCTTTAAATTGGTACCGTACTGAGCACATGGATATCACATTACCTCCCATGTTAGAGGGGACAAAAATTATTTGATGGATATCAAATTACCAAAAAAATGTATATAACATATAAAAATATGTAAAATATTTAAATTTTAATGAATGTTTACTAAACAACAGTCAGGTGAGAAGCCACGGTTTATATAGCCATGTGGCATGTGGGTTGCAGAAATCACATAATTCACAGGCGTTATTGTATTCAAACTTGCGATTCTAAGGCTTGGTTTGGGGTACACTAAATAATACAAAAAGTTAAAAAGTCACTATCCTATTTAAGTCACATCATCTTATTTAAATCACATCACCTCTCTAACACATCACATCAAACCCAACCCAAACCCAACCCATATAAGCCAATAAGTCAAAAAGTGCACTTTTTTAGAACATCCCAAACCAACCCTAAATATTGGGCATTTTATTGAAAATGGTGGTCCTTCAAAAAAACATGATAGAAGAAAAAATAGAAGAAGAAACAAGAAAGTTTTTTCAATGAACATTTGTGTTGGCTTTTTGGCTTTCGAAGGGTATTTTTGTAAATACGAGCGTGCCAGTAAGGATCAATCAGTCCTTACAGAAATTATAATTGACAACCAATTATCAGACGATTGTATTTTAGTTCTTTCAGCCTCAATGAAGAGGACTTTTACTGGTGGCTTGACTTAGGAGAAATTAAGAGAAATAACAGTTAATATGAAGAACAATGGAAGTATTTCATTAAAATGAAAACTTACAATGATCCAAACTCAGCCTCGTAGAGGTTTACAGCAACAATCTACTTGAATCTACTTGAAACTACTCCTATGAATGAAGTGCAGTGCAGGTATTTAAAGTGCAGGAATGTAAAGAACAGATATTTAAAGTGCAGGAAAGGTAAAGACTGGAAATGTAAAAAACTGGAAAAGAAAATATGTAAAGTAAGACTGGTTTGTATGATCTGAGTCTGGGGGTTTTTTCTGGGGACCTCCTTGCTATTTATACTCCTCAAGGATGACCATCGAACTGCACTTCAAACCGTCGAACTACTCCTCCATGATCGCTGATCATGCTGCCTTAGAAGTAGTTCCACTACGCCATCACTTGCAGTTGGGCTTCCCTCCTGTATTTGAATTTGAATATGAGTAACCGTTGAAGTCACGTCACCTTGTATCTCTTTACTGATCCAGTGCTACTCAGATCACGTGAGAATCAATTGTCACTGCCACGTGTACGATTAGGATCGAAGACTTGAGTAGTCTCCCTATATTACCCTTACTCTGTCACGTGTCGAACTGTAATTGGCTTTTACAAAATATGTAGCCAACATTACCCCCCGCACTAATATACCCAATACTTGGTGATATTAGTGGATCACAGTTTTTTCCCGCACTTTTAGAACGTGCATGGAGTCTATCTTCTGGAAACACAACCGTCATCTATTTGGTGATCATTTGCATTAACTCTCTTTTAATTTGTTGAACATCTCAATACCTTAGCATTCGAATAGACTATGGCTAAATCAACTTCCCTTTCTATTGATCAAGCACACGAAGAGCCATTGAGTAATGCTGCTTCCCCTCGAAAGAACCTCCACGCATTCATTAGCCACCTCTACCCGCCTTTCTATATTCAGGTCATAGGAGCCTTTGTAAATTACCAACCTTTGGACTACGAACACATTGTCCTTAATCCTTCGATTCAACAAGTTGCAGACACAGATACAAGAAGTTCTTCCTCTAACTCCCCATTGTACCTCGAACAAACTGCTCTCAAACCTTTGATTTAGCAAGTTGCAAATATGGACTTAGGAAATTCTTCTTCACAAAATTCTGCATGGGATGAAGCTACAACTTCTTCATCTTCTGGGGTTTCTGGCTGGACAAGCTGGTCAACACCTGAGACTTATGATTTGAGGGAACGAATCAACCATCATTTTGTTGAGTTCACTGACCCTTTGGAGTTTCCTTCCTATGCTCGAAGTTCAGTGGTCTACCCTTACGTGCCCATTGACCATCGACGTAGTTTGAAGGAGAACCTGCTTGTAGCATGGTACACATCCTCCATGCCTACAAAGACAGTGCTTGTTGCCCGACGCCCAGAAGAGGCACAAGGGTACAACCCATCATTCTTGGCCCAGAAGGCGAAGACTTGCTCTTCTGACTGGCTCGATTATATTAATGCCTTTGTTCCTTCTGCTCCCGCGCCATCTCCCATAATAGAAGCATCCATACCTTCTTCTCCATCTTCTGAAGCAGAAACATCTACACCTTCTCCTCCACCAACTCTTTGCTGGACAGAGAAACTGAGGCTTGCCCTTCCTAAGGAAAAAGTCTTCCCACCTTACGAACCTCCACCTTTCCCCACTTCAGCTGAGCGGAAACAAGCTCAGCTTCTGCTTGCAGCTTTCTCTCATTTGCCCTTCAATGTTCTTGAGGACAAAGCCCCTCTCAAGAACCTTCGATGGGCTTGTGATATTCTAACTAGGGGCCATGTCCTTAATCCCCTTGCCCAAGCAGAACTTCATATGTTCCTGGACCAACTTCCAGTGCTCCTCTACTGGCATCGAAATTCCATGGTCACTACACAATCTTTGGATCAACTTTCGTCTCTGTGAATTCATGCCCAGTACGAAGCAAAGAACTTCATCGAAGAATTCGATGATTTTAAGAATAAGGATTCTGCGTATTGGGATGACTTGGTCATAGACGAAGTGGAACAAAGATTGAGAGAGGAAGCTTTCGAAATAAAGGCTGAAGAGCTCTACTACGAAGCGAGAGCACATCAACTTATGCAGCCAACGTTAGAAGAAATAGAAGATATAATAAAAAAAGAACAAAAATTCATTGATCACTGTTGGACCAAATTTCATGACCTTGTTATTTATTCTATTCCTTATTTTTATGAGCTTGAGTTTATACCCAGATAGGGTCATTCGATGTAATTGCTTTGGCTTTAATATAAACAGAATTCTTCACTTGGCATTGTTTGATCCTGTTTCCATTTGCCTTTTAAAGCCAATCCAGAGCTTCGAACTGAACAATCTTATTCTTCGAATATGGACTCAATTGTTTGAAAATGAAAACACTAAGAACCAACATGACTTTTCCAATTTATGGAATAAGGTTGACAGTTTTGGCTGATATCATCTTAGAAACAGTGCTTCGAATTTAACGATCTTATCCCTCGAATATAGATCCAATCAATTTCCAATAAGGATGTTGGGATGAATTCTCCAATTTATGGATTATGGTCATCAACTTTTGTTAATTCTTGTTCAGAATTGGTGCTTCGAATTTAACAATCTTTTCCCTTAAAGCCTGTCTTAATCATAACCAAAATATGATCATGATTAGTATTGACTATTTTGCTTCGAAGAACAATTCATACTTACAACAATATAAAAACTGTTCTTGGGGTTGCATTGTTTTAATCCGAAAAGACAATTTTCTGTGTGTATATACAAACCAACTATTGGTTTTAATGTTTCGAACACCCAAATATATCTTTAATGATCCTGCAGCTTTACCTCAAGGGTATTACTTTTGTTAAGAAACCTACTACAGGTCTTTGATCTCTTCAAAGTAAACAAACCCTTGAGTATTCTTACATTTTTAAGCATGTAGTACGCTTCGAAGCCGACTTATGTATTTCAAAGCCGTTGTTGTTTGATTTTTTGGCGCCAAAATCTGGTTTCGAAGCCAAATATCTTGCTTCGAAACTGGCGTCAACATCCGGAATGTACTTTTCCTTCAAAAAACTATCAATATTGGAAGAGGCTCCTCGTATTCGTACTTTTAGTATTTAACGACTTATGAGATATATTTTCCAGACACAAAGGTTTTTAAAACCCTTTTGTTTCGTGTTCTGAAATCACTTGCTCCTTCACAAACCCTTCTATCTACCGATTTCTCTCTGCTCCCCTTTTGCTTATTACCAATGGATCCTTCCTCGCTAAAAGTACTTGCTAGTGACCGTATCAGCCCTACCATGGCTTTGAAACAATGTATCGATGAAGAAATCACCAAGCTAACATCTGGTGAGTCAAGCACCATAGATGCACGTCTTTTCGTTCCTCGCCACAGCAACAAGCAAGAGTACGTCCTAGGTCCTATCTTTCGGGAAGCTCCTGCTCAACTCCCAGCTCTATACCCTCGTTTGGAGGACCATTTCCTTCTTTATGAAGGAGGGCTTGATTAGGGGAATTGGAGGGTGAATTGTCCTCATCGTTGCTGGCCGACATTGAGGACTGAATGGGAAGAATGGTATGACAGAGTTGTGCCTGCGAGAGAAGATGACCTGCAAGAGCTCTGTATCCTCGATGCCCTTCGTCTTTCCAGGTTCATTATCCCTGAAGACCCTTTTTTGATTCCTGCTGCCTTATGCTTTTGGAATATGGCTTTTAATTTCTTCCAATTTCGGTGCGGCATGATGGCCCCCACCGTTCTTGATATTTGCCATCTCTTAGGGCTTTCACCCCATGGTTCTCCTTTTACTCCCAACTACCCAGACCTTCCTGTAAAATTTTCTCTTCCAGCCCTAAACTCTTCTTACAGTGACTTCGTAAAGGTTGAAAATAAAAGGGAAGGTCCTGTGAGGGACAGAGAACTATTTTCCTTCATCTTATACTGGTTGTGCAAATTCCTCTTTTGCACCTCATCTCAGAGGATTATGCCTGAGTTTGCTCCACTTGCGAAGGCACTTGTCTTGAAAAAACACATAGCTCTTGCCCCTTATCTTTTAGGTCATGTCTACAGAGCCTGCTCCCAATTTTGCGAAAAACCTCTTGATGCTAACCAAGGAGGTCCCCTCTGGGTGCTCCAACTTTGGCTCTTCGCCTATTTCACTGACCTACATCCCAAGTGTCTAAAATTCCTTGTTCAGGATCCTAATACTTACGGGGAACAGTATGCTAGGATTGCCCTTTATCCCGCTTCCTTTGCTTATTACTTTACCTTCTTTTACCAACTCCCTATTTCTCCATTTGCCTCCTTCTTTTGTCCTTTCGAAGCCAATAAAGGACCAACCTGGCTGCAAACTTTTCTGGCTGATAAAGAATGCTCCACCTCTTCTCATAAAGATATGTGGGCCTCTATACTACTACCAAGGGAATTGTTCATTGGCACTTTAAACCCTCGAGCCTATAAATGCATATCTGAGGTGTATTGCCCTTCTTAGTTCGCTAGACAATTTGGACTCACTCAAGGGATACCAGTTCCTCTTTGCAGTCTCTCGAATGTCCACCTTACTGCTAGAGACTTGAGAATATCCAAATCCAAGCTAGAGACGGCAATACTCAAACTGTTGAAGGAATTGAATGGGTTCCAATTTGTCTCTTTTCTTCCATCTGGCTTAGTTTTGAAAAGATTCCAGAACTGGTGGACAGCCAATATGGAAGTGCGTCTATCTGTACACCCTCATGACTTACTAATAGGGTTAGGAGTGCCTTCAAAGGCTAAATCAGCAACAGCTGAGAACATTTCCCCTCTTCCTGAAGCTGCCACAATTGCTTCTGCAGCTTCACCCCCTCCAGCTAGAGTTACCAGAGCTACTTCGAAGAAGGGTAAGCATTTTCAGATTCTCTTTTTTTTTCTTTTGAATCTTTTGTTTGTTTCCTTTACACTCACGTTCTTTGGTGCAGGGTCCCCGCAAGAAGAATCCCCTAAGAGAGCGGAAACTTTAGCTACTCTAAAAAAGAAACAACAACAGAAACAAAAAAGGAAGTTGATCCTCCCTCCTGAGGAATCTGAATCTTTGGCAGAAGAAAGAGAGTTTGAGCAAGAGCCAGAAGTGCCTTTGCAAAGAACAAAGAGACAAAAGATGGCTGTCTCCTCTTCTGATATAATCGAACATCCTACTCTCGAGGCAACTACCACAACAATGGGTAAAGATCTTACTTCTGAAGAATCTGAACCCCAAGTTGAAGAAAAGGAGGTTGAAAAGGAGCCGGTAGTATCTCTACCAATAAGGAAGAGAAAGAAAATGACTATTCCTGCTACTGACTTGTTTGAAGACCCTATTCATGAAGCAGCTGCCAAGGCAGTAGAGCAGGAACATTCCAAAGCTATGATTGTCTTTGAGAGAGCTGAAAAGAGACGGCAACAACAATTCCTGAGAGATGAAGCTGCTGCTGCTGATGCATTACAAAGGGAAACGGCAAGAAGGCAACAGACTGCCGAACATTATTTCCTTCGCAGCTCTCCCACTATTGCCAACACTTCTGAAACAAGTAATTTCTTTCACGTTTCTGTTGTTCTTCCTTTGTCAGCTTTTGGTATTGAAATTTGACATTGCTTTACACTTCTTCCTTTTGCAGCAACAACTACCGCGTTTATCTTTCCAATGAGGCCTCCCTCAATTTCAGTTGAGGTTGATCAAATGCAGAATGTCATGGTTATTCAAATCGTACTCCCACTTCCAAGGCCTACATTCGATGTACCTTCTTTGAGCCCCAGCATTCCTGCATCTCTCCTTCTTGGCTTAGAACCATACTTCCCTTTCTTGACCTTTGACCTACTTCAGTCCAATTCTCCTTCGAGCCTTGCTCCTCCTCCTTTCACAGAAATTCCAACTGCTATTCCATCTCTAATGGCAGTTGATTCTCCTACAGAGGGTGCTGGTAGTTCCCTAACTCATGGTTCATTATCTTTACCTACTTCTAGCCTCTCTTCACTTGATTCATTGGTGGCTAAGACCATAGAGGCTGCCAAAAATGCTTCATCCATTTCTCCTATCTCCATGCAGTCCTTTACGCCTTCCACCACAACTCTCTCTGCACCCCTCATGTCTATGGATGAGGTAGATGTCTTCGAAGCAAGACTAGCTAGTATTTTTGACATACCTTCTACCTCTCCAACATTCAATATTGAAGCTGAGCCACTAGTCTTGGCTGACTCTTTGCTGGAAATTCTCGAGAGTTCTTCTTCTTCCAGCAGTAAGCCTTCTGCACCTTCAATAGACCTGGACACATGTCTAGAACTGCTGATTTCCTTTTTGAGGATTCCCTTCGAGGCTCTACAGAGGCCTATAATCAGAAATGGGTTCCTCTAGTGCTGCAGACTTGCTGAGCAATCAGGCATGAATGTTTCAAGTCATTTATCTCAGGCAGCAGCTACTGTCGATTTTTACATCAGCATTTGCCAAGCTGCCAAGGCTGAGGATGAGAAATTGGCTGGTGACCAGAGTTTTGTTTCCCAAGTACATACCGAAGTATCAAAGCTTAAGGAACAACACTTCTCTGCCTCCCACTTTCGAGTTCAGCTGCTGGAGAGGAAAACTCAACTTGAAGAGGAGCTAGCTGCAGTAAATCGAGCCTTAGTCTGAACTGATACAAAATTGCAAATCACCAACCAAGGACTGGCTGATCGAAAGGAAGAGATGGCCGCAGCTATTCAACTAGTTCCCTCACTTAGCAATAGGAAATCTATTGTACAAAAACAATTAAGACATTGTAATGAATTTTGGGCCAATTTGTGGCAAAATGTACTTAATTCTTTATGAAAGCACAAATTTTTGTCTATCATTTAAGCAGTCTTGTGTTCTTGTATATAGTGTTTATTTTATCCCTTCTGTTTCCCAAATGGTTGGAAAATAAGGCTTTAAATATCTACCATTAATCTTTTTGGGATGCGCATAACCATTCAAATTTCTCAAATGGTACGCTCCAAAAGGCAGAACTCTATGAATCTGATATGGCCCTTCCCAGTTAGGTGACCATTTGCCAAACTTATGGCTCTTAATTCCTATTGGGAGTATTGTTTTCCATACCAAATCACCTTCATCAAAGCCAAGATGTTTGACTTTCTTATTATAATTCTTGGCTGCTTTCTTCTTTTGGAAAAGAATGCTATTTAATGCCAAAATTCTGGCTTCATCTATGCCCTCTAATTCCAAGCACATACTTTGATGGTACTGCTCAGGATCTAACTGATCTTGGTATTTTACCCTCAAAGATTTAACATTAATCTCCACAGGTAACACTACATCATGCCTATATACTAAGGCATAAGATGTAACTCCTGTGCTTGATCTTGGGAAGTTCTGTAAGCCCACAAAACATCCAACAATAAGTTATGCCAATCCCTTGGATTATCCTCCACAACCTTTTGTATTCCTTTTTTCAATGACTTATTGGATGATTCAGCTTGACCATGGGCTTGTGCATAATAGGGTGTGGAATTAACAAGGCTAATTCCAAACTCTGCCACAAAAGATTTCACCATTTTCCCATCGAATACAGTCCCATTATCCACGGTTATGGTTTGTGGGATGCCAAATCTATGGATCAAATCTTTAATGAACCCAATGACTTCTGTCTGGTCTACAGCCTTGTATGGCTTGGCTTCGACCCACTTAGTGAAGTAATCAGTGGCCACTAGAATGAAACAATGATGCTTCGAAGAAGGAGGGTGTATTTTTTCAATCATATCCATGGCTCATCCTCTAAAAGGCCAAGGCTTCACTACTGCATGTAGGTCAGTTATGGGCACATGCCTTATTGTGCCATGCTTTTGGCATGCCTGGCAACCCTTTGCATATTCTATGCAGTCTTTAAGGATAGTTGGCCAATAGTAGGAATGCCTTCGAAGCAGCCATCTCATCTTCACACCAGGCTGATGAGCACCACAGATGCCTTCATGAACCTCAGCCATAGCTGTTAATGTTTCTTTTGGACCTAAACATTCTAGCAACAAACCATCTCCCCCCTTTTTGTAGAGAGCATTACCATATATCATGTATTGCATGGACTGCAATTTAATTCTCCTTCTGGCCTTCGATGATGGACCAGCCAAATACTGCATTATTGGATGTCTCCAATCTTGTTCTTGTAAGTCATTATGATTGACTTCCAAGACCACATTCCTTTTATTCAAAGGTGGTATCAATTTCTGATATGTTGTTTGGCTTATGTCCCTTTGGGCATTATCCCTTCTCTTGAAGTTCGAAGCTTTCTGAGCCACATCATTAGCTCTATTATTCAAGAATCTTGGAACATAAGTTACATTTGCTATTTAAAATTGAGAAAGCAAATGTAATGCAACAACATAGTATGGCAAAAACTTATGCTTTGACACTTGAAAATCCCTTTCACTTGGTTAACCACCAATTGAGAGTCTCCAAATATGTTAACTGCATGTACTTGTAATCCAATAAAGATTTCTAGTCCCACTATTAAGGCTTCATATTCAGCTTGGTTATTGGAACAGCTAGCTTCATCCACTCTGAAACCATGTGTGGTCTCTACCCCTTGTGAAGATTTAATTACAATACCAATTCCAATTAAGCCATTGGCTTTCGATCCATCGAACCACATCTGCCATGGCTCAACACTAGCCATGCCAAGTTCCATTATCTCTTGGCTCTCTGTTTGAGATGGATGGTCTACCAGAAAATTGGCCAGAACTTGCCCTTTTACTGCCCTTTGAGGGACATATTCTAAATGAAATTATGATAAGGCTAGTATCCACTTGCCAATTCTTCCCCTCAATATAGGTCTAGATAACATGTACTTAACCAAATCTGTGGTTGCAATTACCAAGACAGTTGTAGGTAAAAGATAATATCTTAATTTCATTGCAGCAAAATACAAAGCAAGACACAGCTTTTTTACAGCTGAATATTTACATTCACAAGAATTTAAAAACCTACTAAGATAATAAACAGCTTGCTCCTTGCCTTCTTTATTGTCTTGGGTCAAGAAAGCTCCCAGTGAATCTTCTGCTGCAGCTATGTACAACTTCAAGGGCTTATTACCCTTTGGTGGCATCAGCACTGGAGGGTTGGCCAAGTAAGCTTTGATACCTTCGAAAGCAATTTGATACTTTGCTGTCCACACAAATTCCTCTTCATCTTTCAGCCTTAACAAGGAAGAAAATACTTTAGTTTTCCCTGCAGTGCTAGAAATGAACCTTCGAAGAAAGTTAACCTGTCCAAGGAACCTTTGTAATTCTTTCTTACTTGATGGAGGCCTAGCTTCAATGATGGCTTTGGCTTTATTCTGATCAATCTATATCCCTTTCTTGTGCACTACATAACCCAAGAAGTTTCCAGATGATACGCCAAAAGCACACTTAAGAGGATTGAGCTTCAATTTGAACTTTCTCATTCTTTCAAAGGTTGCTTCTAAGTGAAACAAATGCTCCTCAATGGATTGGGATTTAACTACAATGTCATCAATATAACATTCCAAATATCCTCTAATGAGGTCATGAAAGATAGTGTTCATAGCTCTCTGATATGTAGCTCTAGCATTCTTCAGGCCAAATGGCATTTTAACCCATTCGAAGGTGCCAATATTCCCAGGACATCTGAATGCTGTCTTGTGGATGTCCTCCTCTGCAATGCAGATTTGGTTATAACCAGAGTGTCCATCCATCATTGATAAAACTTGATGCCCTGCTGAACTGTCTACCAACAGATCCACTATAGGCATAGGGTACTCATCTTTTGGAGTTGCTAGATTTAAGTTTCTGAAGTCAATGCATACCCTCATTTTACCATTCTTCTTGACTACAGGCACAATATTAGATAGCCATTCAACATACCTGGCTGTCCTAATAAAACCTGCCTTGAGTAGTCTAAGAATCTCTTCCTTGACTTTCTGAATTACTTCTGGACTCATTCTTCTTGGTTTCTGCTTGTATGGCTTGAAGTTAGGCTTCATAGGGAGCCTATGTTCCACTAATGATCTATCCAATCCTGGTAGTTCATTATAAGACCATGCAAAGCAATCTTTGTATTTCTTTAGAACAATCAACAACTGGTCCCTATCCAAAACATTCAAACAAGCACTTATATAGGTGGGCTGTTGTATAGAACCTTCCCCTAAATTTACTTCTTCTAAGGGGTCTTGTGTCTGAGAATTTATTGAAACTTCTTCCTTGGTTTCTTCTACCTTCAAAGCAATCTTTTCGCTTTGTTTTGCTCCCAGGTTCTTTAGTTCAACATCTTTTCCCTCCTCCTCATAGACAAAATCTGTCCATAAGGCATCCTCCTCCTGTATTTCCTAGACTTTTGTTTCAATGTCCAATGCACAGTATTTACCAAGGGTCAAAATTCTGACCTGTTGCTGCTCCTGTTTGCAGCCAATTATTATGGCTTTTCTCTCTTGCTCCTGTACTTTCTGGACTATTGATTTTACATCCAATATTGAGAATTTAATTAGAGCCAAAGACTTGGCTTCTTGTTCTTCATCTCTTTGCCTACAACCAGGCATCATTGTCATCCTTAACGACAATCTCTTCATCAGAACTCTCCTGGACTAAGTGCTTCAGGTGTGTCACTTCCTCATCAGCCGTTACTTCGGCTGAGCCATCAGCTTTCCTCAGTATACTGAGTGGTGTTACTCCCTCAATATACAGTTTGGCCTCTGCGAAGTCTGCACAAGCTATGAAAGGTTGAGGATCTGCATCAATCTCCTCTGTCTCTCTATTGCCCAATGCCATCATGATTTTCTGATGCAAAGAGGAAGGCACACATTTGTTAGTGTGGATCCAATCTCTCCCAAGTAAAGCATTGTACTTAGCATTATTGTCAATTACGAAGAATGCTGTCATGTAGTCCCTGGTTCCCACACTCAAGTTAATGGGCAGAATCCCCTGGGCCATCTGTTTGTCTCCAGTGAAACCAGCAATGGTTGTGCTGGTTGGGATCAACCTGGGATTCTTTTTCCCTAGTTTCTTCAAAGAAGATTTCGGTAGTAAGTTCACTGCTACCCCATTATCTATCAGGACTCGGTTCAATTGTATCCCATTGAAGAAAGCCTTGATGTACAAAGGCTTGACATGTTGTGTCATAGCATTCGAGGGATATTCAAAAGGATATGAAAGGTTAATGCTCACCTCTTCTTCACTCTCATATTCAGTTTCCATTGGGGTAGCCATTTCGGAATCATCCTATACCATACTCACTTGTGAATCTTCACTAGAGATTGGAATTGGATCAACTTCTTGACCATCTTGGTTCTCATCCCCAGCTTCAAACTCGTGAGGTAGTATATGTACCATATTGACTGATACTGGAGGAAATGAGCCAAACTGGATGGCTGGCTGTGCCTGTTTCCCCTCTTGGCTACCTTGCTCAGTTACTTCAGAAGCATCCTGCATGCTGCATTCTGGCACTTCACTGCTAACAGGTTCCTTCGAATGGTTTTCCTCGACTGGTTGTTCAACCAAAAATGTTTGCTCAGCCATGAAGGCTTTGAACATTTCTTCTTCTACCATTTCTTTCTTTTGGCCTATGCCAATCTCTTCTTCTGTCTCGCTACCACTCTCCATCAGAGCTTTCTCCAACCCTGCTAAGCTAGCCTTTTCTCTGGCTTTTAGTTCAGAATGAACCTTGGCCAACTGTTCTCTGCTGCAAACCACTTTGTTCTGTGGAATTGGCTTTGGGGCATGGTCTGACTTTAAATTCTTCTTTCCTTCTGTCTTGACCAGTGAAGAACTCTCTCCACTTTCTTTCAGATCTTGCTGGTACTGGGTGTACCTGTGCTGAATCTTTCTCCTTTGTGATCTTGAAATGACTAGGACCATATCTGGTTCCTTTGTCTTTGGATGTTTAAGCAATACCCAATTATTCGGGGCCACTAAAAGAGGTTTGACCATCCTGCCTTGGTTTCCAACATCCCTTTGGGTAGGTGCTTCCCTAGGCTTGCTCTGCATTACAAACCAATCTGGGACCCCAAGTACCCACGAACTTACTGATCCAGATGTTGAACTGTTTCCTTCTACCTTCGAAGCCATCTTCGAAACTGGCTGTGAAGGTAAGTGCTTGGCTCTGACCTCATGTTTCGAGCCTGATTCAGACCTTCGATGGAAGTAGCCACTTTCTGTCCTGCGTGAAGTTGGTCTAGGGGGCCAATCTCTAGCTTTACTCCCATAACCTGAACTCCTCTCTAGTTTTCTCTCAGAATGACTGCTCTCCATTCTGTAATAGTTAGGTGGCCTGGACTCATACAAGGGTCTCTTGCCTTTAGCATGCATTCTGTCCACTGTAGGCTCAACCACTAATGGCTACTGCCTGTCACTAGCCGGATACGGCCTTTTGTTGTAAGCATTGGTTGATTTAGGACGTCTCTGTACATCCCTGTAATATTGCTTCCCATCGACTGGAAGGCCTTTCAACCATTTGTAACTCAGTCTGCACCTGGGACACATCCTCTGCATTACAGCTGCTTCTAAGGAATCATCATCCAATGCTTTTTCATCAGAGTCTCCCCTCTGGCGTGAGAAACCTTGTCCAATGGCTGGTAGATTTCCAGTGTCCTTCTTGGTAGTTGTCTGGTTAGCAATATGCATCTGCACATTGACTTCTTCCAATTCCTGCAGAGATAAATTCTGGAAGTTTGGTACAACAACATTAGCTGCGCTTTCTCCAACTTCTGGAAATGGATTACTGTCAATCCCCATGGTCTTTTCTGCTTTGGATGGGAATTTCAAGCTTCCTTTCCGAATTTGTTCTTGGATCCTGTCTCGAAAAACAATGCAGTTTTTAGTCGAGTGAGACCAAGAGTTATGCCACTTACAATATACTTTTCCTTTAAGTTCATCTGGAGATGGCATTTTCACTCCCTTTGGCAACTTAAGGAAATTGGCCGCAAGCAAATGATCAAAAATGTCATCTGCTTTAGTTAAATCAAAAGAGTACTTCCTGTGAAAGTCTTTCTTCTTAAACTGCTGGTCAATTGTTGTATCCTTATGAATTAATGCTTCACAGATTACAGGTTCTTTGCCCACAATCTCTGCTGCATCGATCTCATAATTAGGATCTCTATAATATGTCTTATACGATGCATTATTTTGATCTTGTTCCTCCCCTAATAATGCTTCATATCGAGACACCTTATAGGTTAATCCTACCAAATCTCTGAATTCAGTTGAGTCAAACTTCTCTCGAAGCCTGAATTCTAAGCCATTTTGAGCCAATCTTACGAATTCTGGCTCTGGCAGGATGACTCTACATTTATTTCGAGCCCTTTTAAATCTGGCAATAAACTGAGTGGCCTTTTCTTCAAGCCTTTGACTCAATCTTGCCAAGTCTATCATGGAAACCTCTGGCTTCGATTAGAAGAATTGGGCATGAAATGCCTTTTCCATTTGTTGCCAAGTTTGAATGGAGCCAGGTGTAAGGTTAATGTACCATACAAATGCTCTCCCAGTTAGAGAATTTGGGAATAATCTCAGTTTCATATAGTCATGATTAGTAAATTCACCGCATTGAGCAGCAAATCTAGCAATATGCTCTACTGTTGATTGATTTCCACTCCCATAGAAAAGGGTAAAATCTGGTATCCTGAAACCCCTTGGGTATTCATGTACCCTATCCACCCACTCTGGGTATGGCTTTCTGTATACAGGAGTCTGGACCCCCCGAGCCATCGGTCCACACATCTCCCTAACAATATCAACAATTTGGTCCCTAGGGACCATATTTTGTGCCTGCTGAACCACTACTGGAGGAACAAACACAGGGTTTGGTGGACAAACTTGTGCTTGTGGTCCTCTTGGTCCGTAAGATGGTACATTTGGGACTGGTTGTCCCTGTGGTGCAGGTTGCTGTTGGGGGTATAGGTAACCCCTTTGAGCCTGACCTGCGAAGGGACTTGCGAAAGGTACTGGAACAGGTGTTGTGTCTCTGCCATTTGCACGAAAACCCTCCAACCCCCCGGGTATAAATTCGAATAAGGGATTAGTGTACCCCCTTGTGCCAGGTATGGCTTCGAACGTGGGATTTGTAACCATTCTTATGCTGGTTTCTTGTACTTGACCAGATCCACCAACTTGCGTGGCTTCATTGTTGAGTACTGAGGCATTTTGGCTTGCTACAGGTCTCGAAATGGGTTCATACCAAGACTGAGGCGATGGTCTTTCATAATTCTGATTACTAGTTTGACCATTAGAATGCCCATTAACTTGCATAGGCTGTTTATCTCTAGCCAATCTTTGCTGAGGGATATTTAAAACTTCCTCTGTGTGTCTTGTATTTGTTGGTTGGTGGTTATTCATTCGATCCAAAAAGGATGTTGCCCACCTTTCCATTGTGTTCATTAATTGTTGTCCCGAGGCATCTACTAGGCTATCCCATGGATTTGTTGGCTGAGTAGATGGAACAGTAGATGGTTCAATTCCTTGGTTTCGTCCAATATTATGAACATATGGTTCTTGTCCAGAAGTACTGGTCTATTCGAGCATAGGTTCTGATAACATGGGAGTTTCCACAGGATGTGTTACCACATTATCCTCTGGATTAGGTATTTCTACCTCTCCTTCTACGCCTTCTTTGAAGCATTCATTTTCTCCTTGTCGTCTTCGTCTAGCCATTTTAAATTTGTCCCACTGGGCGTGCCAAAAATATATGTTGGCTTTTTGGCTTTCGAAGGGTATTTTTGTAAATGCGAGCGTGCCAGCAAGGATCAATCAGTCCTTACAGAAATTATAATTGCCAACCAATTATCAGACGATTGTGTTTTAGTTCTTTCAGCCTCAATGAAGAGGACTTTTACTGGTGGCTTGACTTAGGAGAAATTAAGAGAAATAACAGTTAATATGAAGAACAATGGAAGTATTTCATATAAAATGAAAACTTACAATGGTCCAAACTCAGCCTCGTAGAGGTTTACAGCAACAATCTACTTGAATCTACTTGAAACTACTCCTATGAATGAAGTGCAGTGCAGGTATTTAAAGTGCAGGAATGTAAAGAACATGTATTTAAAGTGCAGGAAAGGTAAAGACTGGAAATGTAAAAAACTGGAAAAGAAAATATGTAAAGTAAGACTGCTTTGTATGATCTGAGTCTGGGGGTTTTTTCTGGGGACCTCCTTGCTATTTATACTCCTTAAGGATGACCATCGAACTGCACTTCAAACTGTCGAACTGCTCCTCCATGATCGCTGATCATGCTATCTTAGAAGTAGTTCCACTACGCCATCACTTGCAGTTGGGCTTCCCTCCTGTATTTGAATTTGAATATGAGTAACCGTTGAAGCCACGTCACCTTGTATCTCTTTACTGATCCAGTGCTACTCAGATCACGTGAGAACCAATTTTCACTGCCACGTGTACGATCAGGATTGAAGACTTGAGTAGTCTCCCTATATTACCCTTACTCTACCACGTGTCGAACTATAATTGGCTTTTACAAAATATGTAGCCAACGATTTGTAAGAATAATTTAGAAGGACAAGCATGCCCTTTTCCAGTCCTACCATGATCCACTGCTACTTTCCACCACCACCACATTCTTGTCCAAATGTGCTTTGATCATTTGAACAAAATGAACTCATATTTTCAGTATGTGCAGTTATAATATTATCAAAACTAAACAATTTTAATTAGATGTTATACATAAAACTGACTTTTTGGTAGTGTGTCTTCATTAAATAAAAAAAGAAAATATAATAGAGGGAGCGTGATGGAGGTGGTTTCTAATGCATAAACAATGAGAGAGTAGTGGGAAATTAAAGGGGTGACATTCTTTCTAATCCATTGTGGTCTCAATTTACCATGAGTTTCTTTTGGCGATTAAATTTGTTAATTTTGTCAATTTATGGTTTTTTTTTTATTAGCTACATTTTATTATATTTATTTTCAAAAATTGATCAAATATGATTTTTGAAATATATTATCTATTTTATTAAAAATAAATTTGATAAAATCATGAATGTATGATTGTCAAATTAATCTAATTTTTTATATAAATAATCTACGCACAGTTGCTGGTAATATAAATAACCTAAAATCACCTTAGTAAAACTCGTGGAAGCCTTACAAATCTAACTTGTAGTCCACAAATTGGACAACAGATAAAGTTAAGACTCATTATTGAGTCCGAAGATCAGTGGCTTAGCCTATGCCTGAATTTGTAACGCTTGCAGGTAGTGCGGCCTGAATGGGGCCTGTGTTGGTCCTAGACCTAGAATTTGAAACTCGGCTTAGCCCGTTTGTTGGCCCAGCTCTCGAGATTATCTAGACCAAGCAAGCAAGGTAGGATTTAGCCCGAAAGTTTGGATTCATACATCGGCCCAAGACCAAAAAAAGCTTATTGTGCTTAGCCGCGAACAAGCTTGAGCCCTCTTTTTTGTGAGCCAGGCCAATTCCATGCAAACTCTTGGAGTGCACTCTGAACAAAAATTGAGTAGTCCAATTAATGCAAAATTTTGATATTTTTCGTTAGTCTTGCTGTAAGCATATATTTTTTTTTTTACAATACCGCCTACCCACAATGTGAGTTCCACTTTCATTGTAAGTAGATGACAAAAAAATATGTAATTATAATCTTACTCATTTTTCATTTGTGCACTGAAATTGAAATTTTCATTTTGGTTTATAAGAGTGCAACATATAATCAAATTTTAAAATTTGCGTAACAACCTCATCCTTTCGCATTTAAAATAGTCTTAATTTTTTTTTATTTTCAATAAAAAATTATTTATGTAAAAATTTTAAAATTATGAAGTATAAAACAAGTTTTTGATTTGTAAGCTTAAAATTGAATGGCTGTTAATCAACCATGTCACCCTCTATTCATATATAATAATTTTTCCCTTACGTGGATGAATAAAGGGTAATTGTAAGATAGAAAATTAAACAACACGCGGCTGAACATAGTTCCAGGAGCCGTGTTATCCTCTAATGCTTACACGTCATATAAAAGGACACGTGTCCAATCGATGGCAACCTCACAAACACCCATAAAAAATGTCTATATGCCGAGCAACCGACAGATCAAGCCCAACGAACCCAAAAACAAAAATAAAAAAAAAACAATCAAATCAAATCAAACATTTTGAGAGAGAGAGAGAGAGAGAGATGGAGAAGAATGGAGAGCAGACGAAGAAAATGGCAGGTGAAGATAAGAACAACAACAAAGGGGGGAAAGTGGAAGAAGGGTTACCAATGGAGAGCAGTCCGTACACGCAGTACAAGGACTTGGAGGATTACAAGCGTCAAGGCTACGGCACCCAAGGCCACCAACAGCCCAAGCCCGGCGGCGGCGGCGGCTCCACCGATGCCCCCACCCTTTCCGGCGACGTCCGCCGTCCCTGAGGCTAAGTGTTTGCTCATCCCATATTCCTACCAACGTAATGTTTGTTGTAGGGAAAAATGAGTTTCTGCATGCATCTGATGGTCCTGTTGTTGGGAGGCCATTTGTTTTGAATAATATTAGGGATGATGAGAAAAATATAATGAACTGTGTTATAAAGATTTCTTATCTTTTGATTAGAGTATAGTGTTTTATTATATGTATAATTTAAAAATAAAAAAAATTTCATAATTATTTTTATGATATTTTTTTTAGGGTAAATTATATTGATATCCCTTTGAGATTTGGTCCAATTATTACCTATGTTGACGTTTTGAAAATTATATTTTCACCCCTGTGATTAATAATCTCATTTCACAAACTCCTGCTTATAAAAGGCAACAACTCTTAGTAGAAAAATAAAGAAAATTATATTAAAAAAATATAAAAGGCAACAACTCTTAATAAAAAAGTAGAGAAAATTATATTAAAAAAAAATAAAGGGAAGGGAAAAAAAGAGAAAGCAAAGCAAAAAAAATAGAAAGTGCATGAGTTTAATGTTTTCATTCCGTCTAAATAATTAAAATGACAGAAGGTTAGTATATTTTCTAAACGTCAAAAAGGTGATATGTATAAAATCCAAAATTCAGGAATGTAAGTGTAATTTACCTTTTTTTTTTTTATCATCCCTAACATTATTCTTTGTTTTTGTGTTTGAGTGTGTCGTTTGATAATGTATGACTCTTCACGTCACATTTTTTTGTTGTTGTTGTGATTGTGAATGGGGATCTCAGGTTTTTTTTTTTTTTTTTTTTTTTTTTTTTTTTTTTTTCTCTCTGAAGAAATTATGTTCTAATCTTAATCTACTGGTTCGAATATCAGATCTGTTGAACTGCCACATTTTGTTTGACTATTTTTTTCCTTTTTTTTGTTTTTTTTTTTTTTTTGTTTTTGTTTTTGGGTGCAACCATTAAAAATATAGGAAAAATTATCAGTATTTTCAAAATTTATTATAAATTTATGAAAAAAATTAAAAATTTTAATTATTGATATTTATCAAATTTATTACTGATTCATAATTATTTCTCAAATATATCCTGAATTAATTTTTTTTCTAAAATATATTGGTTTTCAATGTATGTCACTAAATAATTAAAGTTACTGTTTTTTAATTAAATATTACATTCAGTAACAACTCAAAAAAAAATTAGGATTTAATTTTCAGGTGCCGCATCACGAACAATTTCTAGGTAAATTACACTATCACTTTTGAGGTTTAAAAACATACATCAAGCATCATAAATTTAAAAATAATTATATTATATTCTCTTATTTTATATAATATTGTCTCTTATCATCAGTTATTTGTTATTTTTTATTTGAATAAACGGAAAAATAATTTTTCAATTTTTTTATGTTGAGATGAGATGTATATTTTACTATTGATTATCTTTAATAAATAAATGGCAGCATTTCGTTGATTGAAATGCTTTTTTTTTTTTTTTTTTTTCTTTCCAATTTGAGTTAAATGATTTATTTAAAAAAAATTCTCAATCAATTTATATGGTACTAACCCATCCAACATTAACATGTGCTGCAAATTTTCATTTTCACTTTGTGGAGTGGTACAACAAGTGAACTAGAGTCTAGAAGGATGCAAATTGCCGATTTGGTCGGCGTGGTTGAAGCATAACACTGAATAAAAGGCTAGAAAATGATGTCAACCCTCACAGCACCACCCCCAGAAACTTCACCACCAACTCACCACAATAACATAGAGAGTGGTGTCGGTCTATGTGGTATGTGTCTCGTATTTATGTGAGTTGTTTGATAAATTTTTTGGGATTTGTAACATTTTCTTAAAAAAATTAAACTTTTGAAACTTTCAAACTTTAGTTTTTAAGGTATATTAAGTGCCGTTTTGGGAACCAAAATAAAAAGTCACGTTTTTTATCTTTGGTCCAAAAACACAAGTGGCAAAAACGCAATAAAATTAGTTTTGGAAATTATAAAAACGTAAGTGTGAAATTACAAATTGGGGCCTATGACAAAAAAATAAAAAAATAAATTTCTTATGTTGGGTAAGGGTATTTTGGTCATTTTAATTTGATTTGACACCATAAATAAATATTAAACTAAAAAGTTAAAAATCAGCTTTTTACCAACTTCCCAAATCACTTTCCAAAAAGCTAAAAAGCTTGGTAAAAAGCAAAAGCCAGCTTTTTACTAACTTTCCAAAAGCATTTGGTATTTGAGTTGATTTTTTAGTTTTTTAATTTTTTTATTATTATAGCCGGATGTTAAAAAGCCTTGTTTAGGATGGACTTTTTGACTTTTGTGAGAGAAAAAATAAAATGATTGTGGTTTAGATGTGACATTTTATCTTATTAATTTTTTAGCTTATTTTATTTTTTTATGACTAAAATAACCGAAGTAGCTCATGCCAAACATAGCCTAAATAACTTGATTAAATTAAATGTTTAAATTTCAGAAGATATTGAATCATTTTTCAAATTAAAAATTTCAGAATTGAGTTTTTAATACTTGAATTTTAATTTTTAATTTTATCAAAATCACCTACATTTTAACATTTATCAACTTCCCAACTCAATTTTAGTACAAACCCCAAAAAACTCAATTTTACTTTAGAACAATCAACTGCATAAGAAAATTTTTAATGTTTTTCTCAGATTTTTTATATTTATATGACAATATCAACCTAAATTCATGATGTTCTCCAGTCTAATTATTATTGCTCAAAATAAATTTGGAGTTTTTTCAAAAATACAATTCAAATTGGCCGAATAAAATTTTCATTTTACTTAACTATCCAATTTGAGGAGACCCAATTTTTTTTTTTTTTTTAGACAGGCAGGAGATCCAATTTTTTAAAGCACTCTTTATACACAAGGGAGGGGGGGGGGGGGGGGGGGGAATATATATATATATTTATAGGTTGCACCATACAAAATTGAGATCAATTAATTAATTTTAGTTAATTTTTCCAACCAGTTAAAAATATATTACAAATATTGTAAGAATAATTTTAAATTGGTAGTTAATTATAAAATAAAGTTCAATATATAGTCACGAGCACAAAACAAATTCAACAAACCCAACAAATATAATAAAAAAATAAAAAAGATTCAGTGTGTTTGGTTTGAGTTTTCTGGATTAAGTTTTTTGAAAATTGAGTTTTTTGGTTTTCGTATTCTTTTGTTTTTAGTGAATATTTTTTAAATTTTAAATATTTTTTTTTTGTACTTTTTTAAATGCATCTTAGTTAAATGTATCTAAAAAATAAAAAATTTGTGAAAAAATATTTTAAAAAATTAATAAATACAAAAAAATGTACTGAATTCTTGTATTTTTTTTATATTTTTGATATTTAGTGAATTATTAAAAGATTTTTTTTATAATTTTTTTTACTTTTTAGGTATATTTATGCTAGGTGTGTCTAAAAAATAAAAAAATACTTTAAAATATTAAAAAAATTCAGTAAAAATAAAAAAATAAGGAAAATAAGAAAGTAAAATTTTTTGAAAAGTATTTTTTGAAAAATAAAAACAAACAAGCTGGATCAAGATCTATAATTTTAATTTCACAATTGCATTCACAATTCTTTTGCCAACTCTTTTGTTATTGTGAGTGAGAATTATGAAACTTAACGAGTCTTTAGCATTTCTCATTTAAAAAAAAAAAAAAAAAAATCTCCAAGTAAAACTCTTGGCTTCTTAGAGCTGGTTTGGGAAGTATGGGTTTGAGATTTTTTTGGCTAAAATAGGCAATAAAAAAAAAAGATTTTTTAGCCTAATAAGATAAAATATCACATCCAAACTATAATCATTATTACATTGTTTCTTTTACAAAAAGTCAAAAAAAACCAAAAAGTTCTTCTCAAACGAGACTTTTTAACCCCAGGCTAAAAAAGCCAACCTACTTCCCAAACGAAGCCTTAGTAAGATGCAAAAAAATTTTAAAACCTAAAATCTATAGAAATTATGTTAAATAATTGAAAAGGTCTAAAATTACATAAATCAATCACAAAATCAAACACAATTTTTTCATGTGTCATATTTTTATTATGTTTGATTTTATGATTTATTTCTATATTTGTTAAATAATTTTTAAAGGTCGTTCGGGATGTGAGTTGGTTTTTTTGACTATTTTAATTTAAGGCCAAAAAGTTTCGTTTGGAATAGATTTTTTGACTTTTGTGAGAAAAAAATAAAACGATTATGAATTAAATATGATATTTTATCTTATTTGATTAAAATAATTTATTTTGTCTTATATAACTATTTTGATCCCAATGAAACATCTCAAACAAGCACTTATTTTTTTTGGAACAGCACATGAATCACCTCCAGTAAGATGTAAAGCCATTCCATGACTGGCTGATAAAAAAAGAGTATAATAAAGTAAAAGATCGACCCTTTAGTCACATTCAGTCACTAGCATGCAATCCATGACTTGACTTTAAAATTTTCATCACTTCTACGCCACAATCACAAAACTCCTGTAACGACTACACCCCACCTACCACCTATCCCATATCTTTATTTTAATGATCAAAAAAAGAAAAAGAAAGAAGTATATCGAGTTCTATGTACATTGATGATTATTATGAGTAAATTGAGTGGTTATATGGATTGGCTTTGGTGCTGATGCATTAATAATAATGGATTTTAAAGCATTCGTGATTGGACTAGATGGATGGCCTGTAAATAAGTTTTTGGAAATGGTTTGACAAGATGGAGAGACAATTGGAGATGGTTTCTCAAGATGTTTTGCTAAATTTTAATTTAGGATAAATTACAAACACACATTTTGAGATTTATTTAAATTATAAATTACTCTTTGTGATTCTATAAATTACATTATGTCTCTTAAGGTTTCTAATTTCATAATATATTGGTCATTTTATTAATAAATTATCAAGTTAATTAATAGTTTTTAATAATATTAAAATTTTATTTTAATTAATAATTCAAATAATTTTATTATTGTACAGATGAACAGTTAGAAATTTTATTTTTTCAATTAATTCTGTTAAATAAAAAATTTTGACAGAGAGGTATTGTTAATTTTTCGAATCACAAGAGACAATTCATATTTTAAGCAAACCTCTTGGGAGAAAAGTTTATTTGTTACACAAATTTATATACAGAATTTATATCAAAATAATGTAATACTAAATTTTTTTATAATTAAATATTATTTTAATGAACATTTGTTTTAAAATGATTAATATCAATATGCCCATTTATAATATCACCCTTTTAGAGTACTTTTCACACCATAACACAAAAATTATTGAGTGCCATATGTAGCAATGCCTCAAAGGTAAGAAAAATTGTAATTCAGTGTACATTTTTAACGAAAAATTTTAAGTGATAAATTTTATCAATTTAAATAATTGAAGTTATAAATCTTTTTATTAATTTATAAATATTTCATGAAAGATTTATAATTTTTTTTTAAAAATAATACATTGTCACATGTTGCATGCCATTTCAAATTTTTTTTCTGTTTTTTCATTTTGGACAGGCAAATCTTCAACTTGAGTGTACAATTTAGGATAAATTACACTTTGTCTCCCTAAAATTTCACCCATTTCTCACTTTGGCCCTTTAAGTTTGATTTTTTCCAATTTGGCCGTTCATATTTGCAATTTTTCTCACTTTAACCCTCATCTTTGCAATCCTTCCCACTTTAACCCATTAAGTTTAATTTTTCTCACTCTAGCCCTTCATGTTTGCAATCATTTCCACTTTGACCTTTCATGTTTGCAATTCTTCCCACTTTATTTCTAGACTAACTTCCATCCAAAAAACTAACAGAATATGCCACATCGCCAACACATCAGCTTCATGTGTAATGTAAAAAATTCACTAAAGATGTCAAAATTGAAAAATAGAAAACAAAAAAACTGAAATTTTTATTTAGTCTTTCGTGAACTTTTTTTTCAAATTTATTCATAAACATTATTACATTATAGATGCATCGAGATTATATGCACCTAAAAAAATAAAAAAATAAAAAATAACTAAAAAAGGAAAAAAGTTCACTACAGACGAAAAAAAATGATAGTAAACTTTTCATTTCAGAATTGACAATACAGGTATTTGAGTAGTATATTTTCATTTTTTTTCGTCTTTAGTAAACTTTTTTCTTTTTTTAGTTAAATTTGTTTTTATTTTTTTAGTTGCATCTAATCTAGATGCATCTATAATGTAATAATGTTTATGAATAAATTTGAAAAAAAAAAAGTTCACTAAAGACAAAAAAAATTCAAATTTTTTGTTTTCTATTTTTTATTTTTTGCATCTTTAGTGAATTTTTTACATCATACATGGAGCTAATGTGTTAATGATATGGCAGGTTCTATTAGTTTTTTAGATGTAAGTTAGTCCAGAACTAAAGTGAGAAGAATTATAAACATGAAGGGTCAAAATGAAAATGATTATAAATATGAAGGGGTAAAGTGAAAAAAATCAAACTTAAAGAGTCAAAGTGGGAAGAATTACAAATATAAAGGCTCACAGTAAAAAGATTTAAACTTAAATGGTCAAAATAAAAAATGGATAAAATTTTAAGAAGGCAAAGTGTAATTTACCCGTATAAATTATAATGTGATTAGCCATGCCACCAGTCAAATGCACGAAAATCATTTCTATGAGGTTAAAAATATAATATAAATAATAAAAAAATTATTTTTAATAATTTAAAATTTTAAATGAATTGATATTTACAAATTTAATAAAAAATTACATTAATATAAATTTGTGAGTATGGCCTCGTTTGGCAAGAGGCTATTTTAGTCAAAAAGTTACTAAAAAAGTCAAAAAGCCAACAACTCATACCAAAAAGTCAAAGATTCCTTTTTCTCTCTACTTTTTGCACATATTTTCGTAAAAAGTCAAAAAATCATCCCAAACATACTAGTTTTTTTTACATCACATTTTAGTCAAATAGCCAAAAAGTTACTAAATTATCCTGTTCCCAAACGAGGCCTATGTATGTGTAAAATCCCAAATGGGTCCCCACCTCCCACTATGGCAGATGGAATACTTTTCCTGCTGCAATGCAATGCAAAGATAATGATTTGAAAGCGAGAGTGCAGAGGAGCTGGCTGGGGTAATGGCCGGCCCTGTTTCGACACTTCTATTCACTCCCAAACAATTTAATAAACCAAATAGTATTTGGGTCGCCTGCATTTACTCTTCTATTCTACTATTACTTTACCAATCTCCCACAGCTTTACTTCTTTGTATCCACTTGTCTCTCTCTCTCTCTCTCTCCATGTTCAAATATCTTCTCTCTCTATATATAAATTACTTCTCTTCTCTCCATAGCAAGGAACTATTCTTTCTCGAGTAAAACTACATCGAAGATGGCTAGAGAAATACAATCCATATCTATTGCAAATGAAGCCGAAGAAGAGGACGAAGAAGCATTGTCACTGTGTGATCTTCCGATCAGCGAAGCAAATCAATCAAGAAAACAAGAAGAAGAAGAAGAAGAAGCTCCATCAATCAAGACCAAGATCGAAGAAGACTTTGATTTCGGCTCGTTGGGTGGCTCCGTTTCGACAGAACCCGTAATGTGTGCCGCTGATGACGTCTTCTTTCGAGGCCAAATTCTACCGTTACGTCACTCAATTAGCTCCGACAGTTGCTTGGCTGCGTTACGAAAGGACAGCCGAAACCCTAGCCGGTGCGTCTCAAGGTCCGAGTCCATGGACCATTGCTATTCATCGAGTGGTTTCACAAGTGTCAGCAGTAGAAGTAGCAGTATTCGGAGTCACAATTCATCAAGCAGCGCCAGTTCCACCACCGCCGCCGCCGCCGCAATTCACAAGCAAAGAATTCGAAACCAGTTTCATTCCCACCCAAGCCCTACGCCCCAGATCCGGGTTTCGAGCTCTCGGTATGGAAATGTTGGTGGTCACCGTAGTAGTACTAGTACTAGTACTAGTCATAAATCGACGCTATGGAGCTTTTTCAGAGTGGGTTTGGTCCGAGCACCATGGCCAGAGATTGAATTGCAAGACCTCAAAGTTCGAAACAACAACACAAGGAGTTTCGGCAGTCGAAACAGCACTAGCAGCACCAGTAGTAGCAAAAATGGTTCCGACATCGATAAGAAGAAGAAGAAGCAGAGATTGATGTTCAGCAAAAATGGTGGATTATTGTTTGGGGGTTGTAAGTGTTCGGTTAATGCAGTTAATGACAGAACTGTTCCTTCAAGGGTTGTTGTTATGGTTAATAGTAGTCCTAGTAATAATGGAGGACAAGGAAATGAAAGAAAAGATGAGAAAGCAGTGAAGCAGAAGAAGACAAAGCAGCAAAATGGAAAGCAAACGATGTCGCGTCACCGAACGTTTGAATGGTTAAAGGAGCTTTCACTTGCTGGCGTCCCAGATGAGGCATAGATTCACGCATGCTTTATTTTATTGTTGTTGTTATTATTATTACTTTCATTAGCTTTTTTGTTCTCCTTCTTCTTTAGTTTAAATTAAATGATTTTGTATTGTATTTGCGCCAGAAGATAAATATTATTTATAATTGAATTTATTTTCCAGTTCTATTTTATTTCCTCTGCACGGAAATTTTCAAGTAAGTCAGATTATTTTATTTTTTTAAAATTTTTGTCTCTAGTAATTTTTTATTTTTTTAAATTATATCAATTTTCTTTAATTTTTTGTGTATACAAATCTAAAAAAAAAAAAAATTTGAAATTTTTTTAAAAAGTCAAAATAAGCACAAAACAAGGGGTCTATTTTTGGATTATTTTTGTCTTTTCTATTTTTTTTTTGAAATTAGTTTTAAAAAATTAATTTTCCGTCTCTCCCGTCCAGTATAATTTAAAAGCAGAAATTACAATCCAGTTGATATTTATAAAAATAATTATAAATAAATAATAAATTTTATAAATATTAATAATTAAAATTATAAACTTTTTATAATTTTATAATATATTTTACTTGTTACCACTGAAAAATAATATCTCCAATTTAAAAAAGCTCAATAAAAAAAATTAAAAAAAATCAACAAAGAGTCACCAAAAAAAAAAAAAAAAAGCAGGAAAAAAAATATTGCAATGATATGTTTGAGATACTACTTTGGGATAGCCATACAAGACAAAATTAGTTATTTTATTTAAATAAGATAAAATGTGACATCCAACTCATAGTCATTTTATTTTTTTCTCATAAAAGTCAAAAAATCTATCCCAAAATGAGGCTTGTTTGGCAACATCACTTTTTAGCCTAAAAGTCAAAAAGTCACTAAAAAAATCAAAAAGCCAATAACCTATATTAAAAAGTCAAAAATTTCATTTTCTCTCTACTTTTTGCATATCTTTTCGTAAAAAATTTAAAAGTCATTCCAAACATAGTAATTTTTTTACATCATATTTCAGTCAAAAAGCAAAAAAAATTACTAAAAAAGTATGTTCCTAAACTAGGCCTAGCCAAAAAGTTAACTCACATCCCAAACGAAGACACATAACTGCTATTACAAAATTAACAGGTGCTTAAATTTTAACTTAACAAGAGTTTACGGCTTTGTTTGAAAATAGACTATTTTAGTAATTTTTTAGTTAAAATATGAGATAAAAAAATTAATATGTTTGGAATGATATTTTAATTTTTTACGAAAAGATATGCAAAAAGTAAAGAGAAAATAAAATCTTTGACTTTATAATATAGATTGTTGACTTCTTACTTTTTTTTAGTAACTTTTAACTTTTAAACTAAAACAGTACAGTGTCAAATGAGACCTAAATCTACACTTTCTCTTAAAACATTTTTCTGATTAATTTTTATTTTTTACATTACATGAAGTCTTGAGATATAGAAGTTAGTTAACTAGATATTTTCATTGAATTAATGACTAGTTTAATAATGTTAGGAAAAGGGTAGCCGTGATGGGTGGAAATGATCAGTGGTGGTGGGAAGTGAGTGAGTGTTGTGGTGGTGGTGGCCTGGCGGTGCTTGTCATGATTAAAGTGTGAACTTTGATGCTTTTCTTTATGTGTGTTTCTGTGGTGTGCGACAATTCCATTTCCTGTTCAAGAACACAGGGGGAGAGGAGAGAAAATGGGAAATAGCACGCCAATTGTCCTACAACACTTTAATATTTTTCGGCCTGATTCAGAAAAGGAGTCTTAGTGGGCCAATTTTGTGAAATTTATTTACAAAGAACAAGCTGATTTTGAAGTGTGAACATATATTTTAATTTATTTTTTTAGCGCGTCTTGAGAATGAAGAAAATGGTAGGCAAATTAAAATCTTATCCTAAAATGATCACACTTTTAAATTTGAATCAGCATTTGACAATTGCTCGTGACTGAGACACAAAAGTACATGTTCGATATTCATGCGTAGTTGTTAATAAATTACAGAATTATCTCTCATTGATGATAAATAATGTTTAAAATAGAATTATAAGATGCCGTAGTACATCAAAATGAATTTATATGATACCGTAGCACATCAAAATGAACTGATACGATGCCGTAGGATACCTCTATTAGGAAGTGCTTTTTGGGTTGGATCGCTTATAGCATGGCACAAAACATCTTTAATAACGGACAATACATTTTAAGTAGGGCTTAAACTGTATGTATAACGCTCAATGAAAAATAACGTACATACATAATAATTTTCATATAAAATTGAAGATAAAAATGATGTACTAATGATATTCTTGCAATTATGAACTAGAGTGGTGAACATTTTAACTTTTAATGAATAGTTATAAATGAGACACATTAGTGTAAGTTTTTTTGTATACAAATTATGTTTACATAGTATTAGTCATGCTTTATACATCATCAACAGCCCCTTTTCAAACATGGACAAAAACAATACCTCTATACTTTGATCACACACTGATTTTTAGAGCTTGATTGTGTGATAAAGAAACGAATTTGAGAAAAGGAAATTTATTGCATAATGATCACAGAAACAACTGCCTCAGCATAATGATCTCAGTGACACAAGGAAATTTATTGCATTTTGCAGTGATGATCAAATCACAATTTGATGTCATTAGTGGGGACTGAATGTACCAGTTGGAGCGTTATAATTTGCCCAGTATATGATGAAGATGAGAAGATTGCAAGAAGATCAGCCCAGAAGAACCAATTCAAAACATGGTTTGGTTTTTGAACATTTGCCAACACTCATACCTACACTAGTTGCGGCTGAACAACATGGGCTCTAAGTAAGGCTGCAACAAGTCAAGCCGAGTCGAAATTTAGTATGTTTGGATTTGTTTATTAAAATTTTAATAAGTTCGAGTTCAACAAACATAATAAAAATTTAACGAACTAAATTCAAACAAATCATTATCAAGTCGAACTTGAGCCTATTCACGAATAGCTCTAGCCCTAGCTCTAAGAAGTTATTTGGTGGTCTTCGAGTACCATTCATTTCATGACATTTGTGATGTTACAAACAAAAATAAAAGAATAATACTATATGTATCAATTAATATACATATTAGTGTACTAACAGATAATGTGGCATCATTTGTATGGTTTTGAGTATTTGTAACTTGTATAATAAATGTGGTCAATAATAATATCATAACACTAGTTGGTACACTAGTGTACACTAATTGGTGTACGTAGTACCATCGAAAATAAAATTAAGACAACACATAGACTTGCTCCAAACGGCAAAATAAATTTTCCATGGGCTCGTGCAGTTTAATACAAAGCCCAGATGTGGCCCAAAAACATTCACGCATATGATGTCCAGCCCTTTGATGGCTCAATAGGTACTTGGGCTGATAGACTCAATGTGGCAGTATCAGAGTCCAGTGGATAATTTGCAGCCTTGACATCCATTGCTTATAAGCCCTTCTTTTTCTTTTTCTTTTTCTTTTGTGTGTGTGTGTGTGTTTAAATTTTAGATTTATTCACAAATTTAAAATTCACACTCTAAATTATACAAACAGCAAAACTAAAAATAAAAATGCTAGCAATAACGACAAAGCTAACCAATACAAGTCTGAAGCCGAAATGGGCCACACGATTACATGAGGCTTGTGACTAAAAGCAAGAGTAAATTTTTTATAACTAGTTGTTCGAATCAATTTGTGCACACCTTGATCAATTTTAAAATTCTAAAGTTAAAGACTGAGTAAACTTTCAATGACTCCTTAAAATGACTCAAACTCGAGATCTTCAATTTTATTCTTCAGTCTTTGTCGTTCAATCAATCCGTTGGGGTTCTAAATGCAAGAGTAAATAATACATAATACTTTTAAAATATGTAATAATTTTACTTTTTTTCAACCGGCGCAGTTAAAACTTAAAGGAACTTAGTTGTGTTTGCATTATAGATTTGGAAAAGAAAATTAAAAAAGTAAATGAAATATGAATAAAATATAAATTATATATCATTTATTTTTTCTATTTTATTTTCTAAATTACTACTCAAATCTATGACCAAAAGTAGGAGTGGCAACGGGCTGGGGCGGGGCCGAGAATTACACTCCCCGTCCCCGATCCCCAAAGATATCACCGTCCCTGTCCCCGCCCTGATCCCCGGCAGGGAACCCATCATCTCCCCGCCCCCGCCCCCGCCTCTTAACGGGGATCGGGTTTCCTCGACCACGAAAAATATCCTTCTCTCTCGGATAATGCGAAGCTCTCCAGCAAACCACTTCCAATTTCAGAGCAATAATCGTCTCTCTCTCTCTCTCTCTCTCTCATGGCCACGGTTGCAGTAACTGTGTCCAACGCCGGCATACGTTTATTGAGCCTCGGGTGCACGTTAACCATTCTATGTGTTCTTTTTCTTCTATGTCTGCTTATTCTCTGTCCTCAAAATTGGGCCTCTCTCCTCTGCAACTCCACAATCCTTCGTGGGTGAGAAAGCTCGTAATTCGAGCCGCGAGAACTGAGTCCAAAGGTGTCTCTCTTGGCTTCAGAGCTCCTCCCTTTCAAGTCCCTCTCTTCTACTTTTCAATTCCTTACATATCAATGTATTTATTTAGTAGGCCATTTTATGATTTCTTTACATAAATTAATTTTTTTCTTTTCTTTCTCTATTGTGATTTAGCTTCCTGAGCTGCTTACTAGGAAATTGTGAAAATTGGAGGACTATGAAGCATACCTTGCTTTGCTAGTAAGGGGGACGAGGCCAGGACAGAGGAACCTATCACCGTCCACGGTCTGAAAGTTGTCGGAGATTTATTTTTGAATACTATTCCTGACCCGTTAGGATACTTTTTGAAAAAAATTCATTCTAATCAAGATTGGGGAGGCGAATCCCTGTCAGCTCAAATTCAAATTAATCCCTAACCAAAAGACCGGGTTAGAGATAATAGAAAATTTAGAAGGATATGAAGGAGGGAGCTCCTGTGTTACTTGGCTCTTGCAATCCAAAAATGATTGATCAAATCAACCTTCTGTAAAGCTTTTAAAAGTAAGAAAGTCAAAGTCAAGCAAGTTTGCCAAATGTCATGGAATTTACTATTTTTCGTAGAAATTATTGTCCCATTCTTATATTAGACACTGACTTGACCATCCTTGTCTCCCCATTTGAAATTTACGAAGTAAATTCAACAAACTGAGCTTTTTCCACCACAAAACATACATTTCAATACATTTGGGTGATCACGGATACTTTTAATCTTTATTTCTCTATTTATATGTATATATATATATATATTTTATAAGTTATAATATGTCAAAAACTTAACTTTTAATCTATTTTCCAAACAACCTAAGGTCTTTATAACCGCATCTATTAAAAGAAGGAAAATAACGTTATGTAATTTTGTTTTATTAAATTGACAATAATAAAATTTTAATATTTAAAATTAAATGATAAGAATAATTTAATTATTATAATAATTTGTAAATTAAGTTTGTAAGAAAAAATTATATAACATTAAGGATTGTTCCCTTAATTTATGGGAGAGAGGCAACAATTTGAATAATAAATTAACAATTGTAGTATTGAGAGAGAGGCATGGATAGAAAAACTAACATAAAATAAAACCCTAAAAAATATTTTCAAGAAAAAATTTACATTAGACTCACAACAATTATCCTATAAATTACGATATCATGTCTGTAAATGCTTTGACTTTCAGTGATTTTCAAGGCTTCAATGTATGAAAACGTGAACTACCTCTCAACCCAGTACCCAACAAGAGTACAAACTAGAATTAGAGTAAAAAATGACTCCATCTGGTGGAGTTGATTAGGACATATATATAAAATGGATCCTTTTGTTTGAACTCTTCTTCATTCTTATAATATGTGCAATTTGCATGTACACCTCAACTATTTTTTTTTTTTTAAATTTATATATACTATGGCCATGTTTATATAAAGAATAATTATATAAAAATAAAAAATTCATATCTAATTTTCAAACATAATAATGTGTTTCATTGTGAACTTTTCACTTCCAAACAAAACATAATTGAAGATGGATTTATTTACAATAATGACATTATCACATCGTTTTTGTTAAATTTTTGTATGAATTTTATATATGAATATAATTTTCCTTATTTAAATGGACATAGTCATCAAATTAGAATACATACTTTTATGTTTGGTTAACAAAATTAAAATATGGATTAATAACCTATTGGATGTAGTATCTCTATACGGGACAATTGAATTTTAAGAGCATCTGCAGCAGTTTACTTAACTTTTATCTTAAAATATTATTAAAAAATTTATTCCTTATTTTAGGAATCACTTTTTCATTTACTTCTCCCAAAAAACTCTCCATTCTTTCCCTAAAATATTATTAAAATATTCTTTCATTATTCTTTCACTTTTTCATCTTCTTCTTGGATTGAAATTAAAGATATGAACATTAAAGATACCCAATTCCACTTCTACACAGAAAATGTCTTGAGAAATTGATGTACACTTCCCAGATAAATTTGAACTCAGCAATCCAGCTTAGAAAGCAATGGGCTTTAATCAGAAAATCGAAAGATGGACTGAGTAAAGAACATGAAAGAGTTAGAAAGTGGAGATAAAAAATGGGTTTTGTGAGAGATTCACACCAGATTGTATGAAGAGAGAGAAAGAGAGAGAGAGAGAGATATGGTGATGATGATGAATCTTTATACATGTGTATGCAAGTGCTTTTGGTGTCTTCTTCTGAGAGCAGTGACTAAGGAGGTCACTGGCCGGTCAACTGGTCAGACATCCGAGGAGTCGACCAGCCGGACGTCCGGATGGACAATCGGCGAAGCAATTTTGTTAGATATGATAGAGCTACAGTGACTCCCTATTTGTAGGGAGTCACCGTAGCAAATATTAGTTTAAGGTGGCTTATAAGGGAGCTGATGAGGAGATATAAAGGAGTTCCAACCCCCTAAAATAGATAAGGAAACAATTTGGAGAGGCTGCTGAGGATGCTCCAAGCGATTGTGAAATCCAAAATGAGAGATCAAAAGAAATGTTCAGATGAATAAGATATTGTCAATCATTTTTCATAATCATGTACAAATACAAACATAGAATATGAACGTAACTCTAATACTAACAGTTTTGAAAATGATAATATAATATAATTAGTCTATCCAAAACAAATATGTTTTTTGTATACTTCCCAAATTATTAAATGTCATATATCGTGATTTTTTTATAATGATCTTCTGTTTTTTTATGATAACATGACGTTCATTATTAAAATATATAATCCAACTATTCAAATTTAAAATTAAAGTAAAAGAACATCAAACGTGCTGAGAAAAAAAATTAAAAATGTCACGTAGTCTTTATGATTTAAGTTCATATTATTTTGTTTCAATTTTAAATTTAAACTATTAGATTTTATGACAAAAAAGATAGTTTGTAACGAGATTTATGGCATGGAATCTTAAGTCCTGCGGGATAGACTGATGATAAAGCCTTAGGTTTTAGTGTTCAATTTTCAACGCAAGGCAGATAAACCTAGATTTTAGTGTCTGATTTTCAACGCAAGGACTAATGATAAGATTCTGTATTTGATGCCTCTAATTTAGTATATAAAAATTACACCGACATCAATTAAAGCTTTATAAATTTGTCATTTATAACACGTCCTTTTCAATTTTCATTTTTTGATTATATCAATGTTTACACGGTCCAAAATTTGTTGAAACTAAGCCCGTTTGTTTTGGTTATAGAAGAAAGAACGAGATTAGGATGGAGGTAGGATAAATTTAGTGTTGTGTTGTGTTTGTTTATAGATTTAGGAAAGGGATTAAAATGAATGAGAGAATTAGGTTCGGTCTTAGAAGGAGGATTGGGATAGAAGAGGTGGAGGTGGAGGTAGTATTAGAAAAATAATCCACTAGACTAGAAATTTTTATTTATTTTTTATTTTTTTACATGTTGAGCATTTTTTTTTAACATTAATGTTTAATTTTTTTTTAACTAAAAATCATTCTTTTATTTTTTTATTTTTTTTGAATTTTTTTGAATTTTTATTTATTTTTTACATGTTGGGCTTTCTTTTTAACATTAATGTTTAATATTTTTTTATTTGTTTTATTATTTTATATTTATTTTATATAAAAATAATTTAACAATCCCTACACCAACAACTATCATCAAAACAAATACAATTTTATTTAATCCCTTCACCATCGATCCCCTCACTAACAATTTCTTCATTATTAACCTCCTCATTATGAATTTTCTCCATTCTTCTTAAGTTTATTAGCCATTAGATACTCTTTGATTTTTATAACTTAAACGATGAAATAATGAGTTTTATACTCTCCAGTCTCTTTGAGGATTGGAGTAGATTAGTTGACGAGTTTTATTTTGATCATATTATTTTTTAGGTTTTTATATTTAAATTATTTATTTAAAAAAATTAATTTAATTTTTGTTTTTGATGAATTTTTTTAGTCTGACCTTTTGGTTATTTAATTATTTTAATTTAACTAAAAATATTATGTTTAAAATAATTTTAAATTTTTTTATAATTAATTTAATGACTGAAAAAAAACAAACACGAGTAAGGAGACCCCAGCAAACCCGAGTAAAACATTTTCTACTGGTGTACTCTCCATCCAAAAGAATCAGAGAGAAGAGACTTGAACAAAGATTCCATCGCTAAGGAGACCCCAGCAACGAACAATTATTTGGTACTTTGGGACGTCACGAGATGATACTTTTTTATCAATCATAATATATTATATATCTTTACATTTTTTAATTATTTAATATAAAATTATAAATCTCAACTCTCTTATTAATCACAAATTTTATTTAGAAAATTGGTTATTTTAATTTTTAACTATTTTAATAGGTTAAAATTTTTATATTTGGGAAAATAGTTAAATTTTTTTAGTTAGATATGATATTTGTAAAAAAAGAAAATGAAATAATTATGAATTTAATATAATATTTTGTATTATTAATTATTTTAACTTATATTTTATTATGGATTTTAACCTAATAAAAACTCTAAACCCACTTTTCAAACGGGACCACAATATTATTGGACAACACCTCACAAGTGGCAAGATCAATCAATAACTTCTGAAGCAACGGATAACTTTCTCCTTCCACGTCAACGCCACATCTGCCGTTTACTTTGAACCATTCCGATCGACAGATCCTCCACCAAGATTACAATTCCCCGTCAACCATAAACGAACATCCAAACATTCCCCGAAATTTTGGCCAAACAACTGGGAACCCAATTCCTCCCAACCAACTACCAACTAAGGTTCAAGTTGGGTGGCCTTAATCCCCGAGTAATCCAAATTTAACAAGAAATTTTGTAAGAATTGGACTATATAATTTATAATTTAGTTAGAATTTTAATTAATTTTTTAACTTTTTACAAAAAGAAATAGAAATAATAATTAATTTTTTTATCTTTTTAACTATATTTTGTCAAACTAACCCAAAGTTTGGATAAATGTTATTCTATTATTAATTTATAATAAATATTATATTAATTAGGATAGTAAAATTTTGGAGTAAATAATATTGTAATGTATTCTATTCTATTATTTGATAAACATGACTCAAATTAATTGTCTTATTATGGTTCATAATGTTTATATTTTTTTGGATTAAAAAAAATGAGTAAGAAAAAGTACCATATTTACAATGATAAAAGTAAATCATTTGTGTTTGAATTTCAACAATTCAAGTCAATTCATAATTCTTTCACTTAAACTCAAATCTGTAGCCCATCTGAAAACTAAAAATAAAAAAACTCATATTTGAGTTTAGACCCAAAAAAAATAAAAATAAATTTAAGGTTGAGGTTAGACCCAAAAATTTTTAACTCATATACATTAATTAATTATTTTTTCCTTTCTAACTATCTATTCAACTACAAAAATTATTCTAAATATATTTTTAAAAAAATCATCTCATAATAAAACCACAAATAAAAAAAAATTTAAAAAAAAACCAAATTTTTTAACAGAGTCTTAATCTATGTAACTTCTAAACTTGAACAGACTTTTAATGTATCCGAATTAGGGGTGGCTATCGACCCAATAGCCTGCCCAACCTAACTTGATATTTTTAAGGTTTGGCAAAAATATTTTACCTATAGCATAGACTGGGTTGAAATTTTTGTACCCATTTAATATTTGGATTGAGTTTGGATTAAAAAGTTATAGTCCAGCCCAGCCTGATTCCCCCTTTTCATAAAATATTAATTATAATTTTGCATTTTTATTATTATTATAAAGTAAAGTGTAAAAAAATTAAAAGACAAAAAATTATATATTTTTTCTAAGGTTTAAAATAAAATATTTGTTAAAAATCATATTTATTGTACCATTAAACTTTTTCTAACTTCCAAATTTAAATAAGAAATTTAAAAAATTAAATAATTTAATATCCATTTTAAAAAAACAAAAAAACATACATTATAAATTATAAATACACTCTTAAGATTTGATTAAATACGAATTATCCTCTACAGTTGTGGAAATTACATCTCACCTTTTGAAGTTTCTAATTTCATAACAAATAGCATCTTTTAATAACAACTCATCAAGTCAATTAATAGTTTTTAATAGAGAAAATTTGTGATAAATTCAATTTAGAGAGTGTCTAAGACATTAGATCCAATGGATATTTTTTGTTAGTAAAAGGTCCACATTTTGTGAAATAGTTTGGTGAGAAGTCTTATAAGACATTTTTTTTTTAATTTTACCTCTTGACTTATTTTTTATCTATTTGACTTTTTGTTGACTATCTGTTCAATTTTTTACCCTATCTGTTCAAATTTTATGGATTTCTCTCTCTATCTGTTCAAATTCCGTGAGTTTTTCTTTATTCTTATCTGTCAAAACAATATCTATTGAAATATATTGTTTGTTCAATTTTTCATCTGCTCAATATTTTTTTATCTGTTTATTCCTCATCATCTATCTATGCCATTAAATATAAGAAAACAACAAAACAATGCACCAAAAAGAGAAATTATCTGTTCAATTAAACACACATATCAGATCCAAACAATATCCCTGAATAGATAAAAGAATTTGAGAGTGTGCTATTCATTGATTGAAGAACACAAGACCAAATTAAATCTATTTGTCAAAAACAACAACAACAACAAAGAAAAAAAAATTCAGATCATCATTAATAAGAAGAAACAGCCAGATCACACAAAAAATTTCAAACTAGAAACAAATCTAAATAGATAACCACGATTACTACAAACAGAGAAATCTCACTCATCACTCTTCTTCTCTAGATCTGACTTGTTTTCTCCAAATCTGACTTCAGATCTATATTCATATAAACACACAAAGAACCATCATCACCAGATATTTATATAAACACACAGAGATCAGACCACCAAACAACCATCAAATATCAACAGAGTCATTAATGACAATGGCGACAATAATCGAAGCGGCTCTGGCTACGATAAAGAGCCGAATTGGTGGTCCGATCTCGATCTAGACGGTGAGACGACAATGATGGACTGGCAGACGGCAACAACAGACTCGCGAAGGCAGAGGTGAAGCGACTCTAGCGATGATGAATAACCGAATCGGTGGTCTGATCTCGATCCCGATTGTGAGACTACAACGGCGAACTTGCGGAGGATCTTGATCGTAATAGTAAGATAGAGACGGAATACTCACAGAGGCAGAGGTGAAAAAGAGAGAAGAGAGAGAGAGAGAAGAGTTAGCGGCGACGGTAGACTCGCGGAAGCGGAAGTGGAGAAGAGAGGAGAGAGAATAGTTGGTTTGGTCATTTTTGTGACAACCCTGATCCGTAATTAGTCCATAATCCATGATTACAAATGCTAATTAAGTGGTTAAGCTAAATTATGTGTTAATTGTGTGATTTGCATGTTATTTGAATTCCTATCTGTTAGCCATAGAAATATTTGTTCAGAATTCTACGTTGGTCTGTTAATTAATGGCCTTATCAGCATCTGAACATGAAACTGACTAGGTCAACGTGTAATTTAGATTTTTTGGAATATTACAATAAGTATAATTAGAACTCGATTTGAAATCAAATAATTAGAATAAATTGATTAGAATTAAATAAGTCTAACCAAACTTAATTAAGTCCTATTATCTAAGCCTATATAAGGCCACTTGTAACTCATTAACTATATTCTCTACACCTCATTTCTTGAACAAAATGTAGAGAGAGAGAGAGAGAGAGAGAGAGAGAGAGATTGAGTTTAACTCAAGAGAAAGGAAAGATTTGAGAGGAAGATTGAAAATTTGGCTTGAATCTAAGCTAGAGACTTGGAATTGGAAAGAACAACTTATAACTCTTTCTAATTCAAGACTTTAGGTGAGTAATCAACTCCTAACTTTTATGTTTCAGCCATTAATCATGTAGATTCAAGAAGTTTAAGTGATTTAACAAGAGAATTGAGGTAAGGAAAAATAAAAGAAGAACACTCCATGCATGTATGCATAATTCATGGATTTTGATTTTAAATTTCAACAAATACTCACATGCATAATGTTCTTTATGCTCAAGTTTGAGAAGTCAACATGCTTTTACACTTTTCACTCCATGAATCCATGTTTTGGAAGTTTTGAATTCATATCATTACATGCATATGATTATATATGAAGTTTCAACTTAATTTTGAAGAATTGATTTGTGTTTGGGCCTTGATTTTACGAATTAATCTTCATTTCATGTTTTACTACAAGTTTCGAAGTATTTTCTAAAGTTTTTGGCCCAAATGAACAAGCTTGAAGCTTTGGAATTGAGTTTTGAACCTTGTAGAGCAATTTGGAAATTCTAGAATTCGTAAGGTGCGCTTAAGCGATGGTTCATTTGCTCGAGCGTAATTTGCGAGCTTTCAGAAGTTTTGCAGAGATTGATGGTTGGCTCTAGCGACCATCCTTTATTTTCAGTCTTGGCTCGAGCGACCAAGAAATTGGCTCAAGCGTGGAATTCGAGCTCCCAGTACTTTTGCAGACTTTGCAGACCGCTCAAACGAACAGAGGTATACTCGAGCAAATTGTCATGTTTTTTTAAATTTTGTAAAGTGTTTCAAAGTGCATAATTGCATCATCATTTCATCTTAGGCATTCTTAAGCCATGATTTAAGCTACAACAATGAGGATAAGAGTTAAAAACACACATAGAAATAAATGAGATAAGACAAGTGTTTACAGAGCGTGTGTTTCAATTTGTATCTGTCATGTGTTTGTGTAGGTCACGCGCTACCGTCTGTCTGATTCGTCTGTTCTGTTTTTGGAGCTGTCTGTAAGTAACAATCTTGTAAAGATATGTTCAGTTATAAGTATTTTCTGACTAATATGATAAGCTCTGTTTTCTAAAATGATATTTTCTGTGTATGTAATAACCCTCATCACTGATCACTGATAACGCTACTGATTACTGTTAAACTGAGACTGAACATGATTAGTAATTGAATTGATTGAAATATTGAACTGACTGACTGAAATCTAGAACTGAATTGATTGAGTATATCTGTTTAATTGTATGTCTATCTGTTGACTGTTAAATTATCTGTTCATGTTTTATGCTTTAAACTGCGAATTGAAGGCCTTATCGGCGGCCAAATCTGAAATCGATTGATGTTTTATGATCATTAGAATTTATGTGAATTTATGGCGTATTTAATTAAAAAGTGATTTGGTATGATTAAATTGGATTAAAATAAGCTAAATTGCATTGTTGGCTTAAATTATCATTTTACCACACTAGTAGCCCACTACCTAAACATTTTGATCTTCATACACACTTGACCAACACATTTCTTCAGCCCATTTTGTCAGTCTTAGCCGACTATAGAGAGAGAAGGACCTAGAAGAGTTGGTTTTCTTCTTGTGTTGCTTGGAAATTAAAGGAATTGAAGTATAGATTGCAAATTGAGCTTTCCTTCTTGAACTACAAGGCCTAAGGTAGTGTAATTACCCTCTTGCTTATGAATTGAGCTTGTTCTTGCATGTTTCATGTCAAAATTAGTGGATTGAGTCTAGAACTAGCTTGAGTTGTTGAATTAAAGCTTGTAGCTTGCATGCATGTACATATTGTTGAATTTAGGAGTTTGGTTTCATGGAAATCTTGCGTGCATGATCATGTTTATGTTGAAGTCCATGATTTCGTCTTGATTTTGAAAGTTTTGGCTCATTAGAGCAAGTATTTAAAGCTTGAAAGTGGTTTAAATTCATGCATGTTGCATTGAAGTTATGTTCTTGAGTTTTGGTTTGAAATTGAGTTGAATTGATCTTCCTTTGGGGCTTTGGTTTTACAATTGAGCTTTGAATCATGTAATATTATGAGTTTTGAAATGTTTTCCAGAAAATTAGCCCAAAAAGGTTGGATTTGATACATTTGAACTTGATTTTGAGCTTGAGGTTCGAATCTGGGAATTCCAGATTTTGAACTCACGCTCGAGCGGGGTTACTGGCGCTCGAGCGTGAAAATCGTGCTCCCAGCATTTTGTTGTGTTTTGTAGTCCGCTCGAGCAGAACATTGTGTCTTACGCTCGAGCGGGTGTTGAGCGCCCAATCGAGCGTGATTTTCACATATCCAGTACTTTTGGCATATTTTACAGTCCGCTCGAGCGGAGTATTTTGGTTGCCTTTACGCTCGAGCGGGGTAACCTGTGCTCGAGCGGATCCCCTGTTTTCTGAAAATTCTGAAAAATATTTTAAAGTGCATCTTTGCATCCTCATCCCATCCTACGCATTCTTAGGCCTAGTTTAAGGTGTCTTAATGAGGATATAGATGTAGAACCACACCGAGTCTAAGTAGGGACTAAGTCTTTGATTTCCGAATGTGAACTTAGTGTGTGTTCGTTCTGTCACTGTATAGGGTTGGCTTTCGGAGACGCGCTCTAACTGCTTATAGCCCAGAACTCTGTGAATAACAATTGTGTAAAGATATGTTCAAATGTGACTGTTTAAACTGTACTGTTTCGGAACTGATACTGTTTACTGATTGAATGTTTGTCCTCTATTCTGAACTGTATTGTGGCATCCATAGCAACTACTGTTTACTGTTACTGCTACTGTTACAGAGATTTCTGTCAGTTCCTATCTTGAAACTTCTGTTTACTGTTGTGATGGCTATCATTGACTGTTCGGTCTTTTAAGACCTACTGTTTACTGTACTGCTATGCTAATGGATGTACCACATATGACTGTTATGACTGAATGACTGATATACTGAATCAATTGACGGTTTTCAATACTGAAAGGACATTTATTATCAACCTCTTTACGCATTATGTTATTCACTGGGTTTTAGCTCACTGTTTATTTATATATGTAGGTATTCAAGCACCAGACCGAAGCTAGGAGCGTGGGTTAGACTCCCCTTTTGTCAAGCCAACCACTGTGCCTCACTGCGAAGTTCCGAGCCTGCCAAGCTATGGCTTAGGGGAGTTTTATTTTCCCCGTCTATCTCTGCATCTGTTTTGTAATAACTGTTTAGACTGATACTGTACTGTTTAATAGGGATTAGGTCCTTGTTCTGAATGATTGTAAATGTTGTACATACTGTTTTGTACTGTTTATGTATATATGTATGAAAGGTCTTTTTGTATACAGACTGTCACAGCTCATTGGACATTGTTTAATTACTGTTTTGGTTTCCGCCATTCCCCTGTACTCTGTATTACTGTATTACTGTTAAGTAGGCCTTCGGTAATCTCGGATTACTGGCCGGTTACGGTGCTAAACCCATAGGGGCGGGTTTGGGTCGTGACAGTATAGATGAATGATTGTCCAATTTCTGAAATGTATCGTGACATCCTTAGTATCATGTGAATCTGTTATCTATTATTTGGTACCAGGGATCTTTGTGGGTTCCAATCATGGAACTATCTGTGAAACTTATATGGTTATCGGTTACGATTGTACACAATCATCTGTCTGATATAAATATAGGTCTTAATGGCCATCTGCTTTGTACATGGGTCTTTACGACCAATCTAATCTGTTAGAGCTAATGGATGTACCACGTATGACTGTTTACAAATCTGAAAATATATATAAATCTTTTTCTGATCTGAATTTTGATTTCTAAATCTGTTTTGGATATCATTCATAAAAACATTTACTTTATTGTTATTCACTGGGTTCCAGCTCATTATTTATATTATGTATGTAGGTGATCAGGCGCGTGACTAGGCTTGAGACTTCCAGTCTAGATCTGTTTCTGTCAAGCCAACCAATGCGCCTCACGTGGAGGTTCCGGGAAGTCTTTGTGTTCAGTGTTATGTCAAGTGAACAGTCTAAGTTTTATTTTCTTTCGTTTTTTGGACAAGTTTTTGGTTAGCTGTAATAAGACTAAGTTCCTTCTGTTTTATCTATATTTGGATGACGTAAGAATGATGCGTTAATATATATATATAAAGTTTAAAATTTTTTGTCTCATATAAGTCTGCACAACTTAATGGACATTATATATTTGTTATTTGTTTCTGCTAGCCCCTTATATTATGAATCTGTCTCAGAGGCTTTCCGCGATCTTAAGATTATTGTCCGGTTACGACGCTAAACCTATAAGGACGGGTTTGAATCGTGACAATTTTTGACTGTGTACACTGTATATATATATGGGGTCATTTTGACACAATTTGTCCGTATGGACAACATAGTTTAAAGTGTGGACCTATAACCCCAAAAATTCAAAATTAGAGTTTTGAACCAAGCACCCATTTTAATAATGTCAAAAATTTATTTAAATTAATAATTTAAGTAATTTTATTATTCTATAAAAAAATAATTAAGAATTATTAAATAAAAAATTTTAACAATGGAATATTTATAATTTTTCAAATCATAAAGACAATTCATATTTTAAACAAATCTTAAGGGTATATCTATAATTTACTTAATAAAAAATTAATAAATCAAATCTTTTAGATTAAGTAGATGTTTTTAAACTGGGCTTGAAATAATTAAATTAAACCCAATATTAAACCAGACCGAAATTGAAATAATATACATCTACTTATTATGGGATTTTTTAGGAAGTGTATTATAATTTACTTTTTAAATTATAACCCACTCTTCTCTCACAAAAAAAAAAAATTAATTATAATTAATTTTTAATTAAAAAAGTGATTATAATCACCTTTTCAAAATAATACTATCCAGTGCAAGTCTGACGGAACCTGATATGAGCCGAGGTTTGTCCACACCTACCTTAGGCCTTGTTTGGGATCTTTCAAAAAAGTCAAAAAGTCAAAAAGTTACTCAAAAAGTTAAAAAGTTAACACTATTCACCAAAAGTCAACAATTACGGCTGCACAACTCCCAATTCAAATTTTCCTCTAAAAACCAATTTTCACAATTTTTTATTACACATTTTTCCATAAAAAGTCAAAAAGTTAACCCAAACATCCATATTTTCAACCTCAATTTTTTAGTCAAAAAAGACAAAAAGTGCACTTATTTAGTCTTCCCAAACAAGGCCTTAATTCCAACCACCGAATTGCAGCGACAATTCTACAGTAACCACCTTTTCAAGCACTCACGCGGCATTCCCACGCTTTTCTCTCTCCGTTCCATTTCTTTTCAATTCCTTAAACCCCTTTTCCCACTACTGCTAAAATAAAATAAAATAAAATAAAATAAAACTCTGTCCTTTACCAACTATTCCTTCTCTTTCACTCCACATTACCGGCATATCCACCAACTACAGAGACATTTCATAGGAAGAGAAAGAGAGAGAGGAAAAAAGACTGATATTTTAGAGAGAGAAAATAGAGAGAAGAAGAAGATGTTGGAGTTGTGTTACAAGCCGCTGGAGCGATGCTTCGGCGGCGGCGCGTGCGGCGGAGGAAGTGGCGGCGACGGACTGCTTTGGCACATGGACTTGAAGCCTCATGCCGGCGGTGACTATTCGGTCGCGGTTGTTCAAGCTAATTCCTCACTTGAAGACCAGGGCCAAGTCTTCACCTCCCCCTCCGCCACCTACGTCGGCGTTTACGACGGCCACGGCGGCCCCGAAGCCTCTCGTTTCATCAACAACCGCCTCTTCCCTTACCTCCACAGTACTTTCCACTGCCCTAATTTTCTATTTCAATTTTCAATTACTTGTTTCTATGCATCTTTGTTATGTATGTATGCATGCATTCTTTGTTTTGTTTTGGTTTTTGTTTTTGTTTTTTTGTTTTTCATTTTTTTACAGTTTTGCTTCAGTTATTGATGATATTGATGATTCAAACATATATAAGATGCTAGATTTTGTTAATCGTTCATTCTGACACTTTCTCAGTAACCAAACAGATTGTTATTGTGGTCGTCTGTATTGTTGTTGATTAAAATGAGGGGAAATTATAGGAGAGATAATTTTGAGCATTCTGTTTTATATTTTTCTTTGTAATATTTTCCAAAAAAAAAAAAAAAAAATCCCAGAGTTTTCTTCGGAACAAGGAGGATTGTCTGCAGGTGTGATAAAGAAGGCCTTTGATGCTACTGAAGAGGAATTTTTGCATTTGGTCAAGCGATCATGGCTAGCTCAGCCTCAAATTGCTTCGGTTGGATCTTGTTGTCTAGTTGGGGCGATTTCAAATGACATTTTGTATGTGGCCAATCTTGGGGATTCGAGGGCGGTGCTTGGGCGAAGAGTGTCAGATGGGCAAACGAGAAATTCGACCACAGTGGTGGCAGAGCGCTTATCAACGGATCATAATGTTGGGGTTGAGGAGGTGAGGAAGGAAGTTGAGGCTCTTCATCCCGATGACTCCCACATTGTGGTATATTCTCGTGGAGTTTGGCGAATTAAGGGCATAATTCAGGTATCAATTATCGCTTTCTTTTGCTTCTTGTGATGAATAGCTTTGATTGAACATCTTTAATCAGTTATTTTCTAAACTAGTCATTGATTGTTATCTTATATTTGATTATTGAGTTCATTTTGTTTAGAATTAATCAAGTAGCAATGGATGAGATGAGTTGTAATTACAGATTTTGCAATCATACTAATAGGGATAAATCTCATTGAGAAGCATACAGTGATCAAATGATAATTTCATTAAATCCATGCTGATGCAGTGCTCGTGTGATTGATTTATCTTCCATCTTCCAAATAATTTGACATAGTATATGTTTGCTTCCAGTTTTGCAATTCAAATGACAACTATTTTGGTCTATGAATGTTTGCCTCTGATAGGAACGGTGAGTTGGTTTTAATCATAATTCCCTTCACCCATTAGAACTGTCAAATACTAGTATGGTATTCATGGTGCAGTTGAGTTATTGGAAAAGATCGTCATGGCAATTCTTGGTTCAGCATGATCACTAACTCTTACGAACTGACTGGATGTTTGGTTTCTCTTCTGGATTAAGCTCGAGAAAAGTCCACTGGTTTGAAAAGATGGAAGGTTTAAATCCACATATGCATTTGTCACCAAGTATATGCTTTATTATATTGTCAACTGTCTATGAATACAGTTTCCTGCAAAGCCTCTTTTTTGTGTTTATTTCCTTCTCTTTACCATGAAATTTAGCGCCAATGCAGTCTGTAGCCTGCCAAATTTTAAATCATTTTCATTTCTGTAGTTTGATGTCAAACCTATTTCAGGACTGACCTTAACAGAAGAACCTTGTTATGTGAGAGATCTTGACTGTTAAAAATAACATAACAAATAAATAAATAAATAAACAATTCTTTTACTTGAGAATAGTGGCATTAAGTGTAGTCATTATGATGGAGATTCTGTACAAAAATCACTGTTCTTATCCTAGGGTTCTTTCACTAATTGTCTCTTTTTGACAATTTAGAAGTCTTCATCGTGCTGATCTTGAACAGTGATCTATATTGCATAATTGGATAAAAAGATTCACTAATTTCCCCATTAATATCTTTACTGCAAATGGCATGTCTTCCCTTTTTGGCCACCCTTTCATACTGCTAAAGTAAAAGTGTGATGTGTTTGTACTAGGGTTCACAAGTCATGAGATGCATATCAAATCCTAAAAAGCTTAGAATTGGGACACACACACAAGTTGAAATATTTCTCTTCTACTTTCTGTCGAGGTGATTTGCATTGCATGCTGTGATGATGGATTATACTCACCTTACAAATATAAGTTTTGCAGCTATACGGAAAATCAGAAATTACAGTTAGTACATGGCTATAATAATTTTAATTTCTTGACCATTGGATTTGACTTTAAAAGATCACATGATCTTTGTTGTGCAAGACAACTTTTAATGAATACCCACTTGATTTTTTTCTTTTAAAAAAATAAATAAACAAAATTATTGCTACTAGTTTACCTCATGGAGTTGTGTTTGTAAATTATATTCAATATATTCACATCTGTTAAAATATCTCTCTGATCTTTCTTTTAATTGTTTATTAGGTGTCCAGATCAATTGGCGACGTTTATCTGAAGAAACCTGAGTTTAACAGAGACCCTCTTTTCCAACAATTCGGATCAGCAGTTCCTTTAAAAAGACCCGTAATGTCAGCAGAGCCTTCTATATTGGTTAGAATGTTAAGGCCACAGGACTTATTCTTGATATTTGCATCAGATGGCCTCTGGGAACAACTGAGTGATGACTTCGCTGTTGAAATTGTCATGAAAAATCCTAGAGTTGTAAGCCCTGCCATGCTCCTATTATTCTTTCTATTCATCGCTCCATTGCTATGCTTTGTTACTACAGTGGTTGGCATGCGAATTGGGATCAACTTGCTAAATTTCTGAACTCATATTTGCTTGTGATTGGATAATTTTTTTTTTTTTTTTTTTCGTTTAGGGAATAGCAAAGCGATTGATTAGAGCTGCACTTCAGGAGGCTGCAAAGAAAAGAGAAATGAGCTATGATGACATAAAAGGAATTAGAAAGGGGGTTAGGCGGCATTTCCACGATGATATCACGGTGATTGTGATATATCTTGATCATCAACAAGGCTCTCCAAGCAGCAGTAAATGCAAGGATTATCGTATGGTCGATTGCACTAGCACCCCGGTTGATATTTTCTCACTTAATTCCGATGAAGGAGATAACACACTTTATACATCTCCTTAAACAGTCCTTGGCACTTTGTGTTGCCCTGTAAATACAATAAATTTTATTCAAACCAGGGAATATATGGAATTGAAGGTAATAATTAGAGGAAGGAGGTGTACATATAAATATTGTGAAGGAGGGATGACAGACTGAAGCTGCTGACTTCCCCGGCTTGGGTTTCGACCTCATTTGACTCATTTTTTTTTTTTTTTTCTTCTGTATTTATTGTTTCATTTAAGTGAGATTGAACCACAAATGTTTTTTCTCGGGATTTTTTTTGTATGTGTTTTGTTGGGTTACACGCTTTTTAACACAACAGGCATTTTTTTAGGGTAGGCAAAACCCCTATATATTGGGCATGCTCTTAATGGGGTATGGTATAAATCTAATTGAAGAAAAAGTGACACCAACTCTGAATGAAGGTCAAAAAATATATATTTTTTAAACAAATGTTTAAGAGTATTACTAAGTTTAGTTTAAAATAAGGGAAAATTAGTCTAAGGTCCCTCTCTCATATTTAGTAATGGAAGAGATCTATAATTTTATTTTATAATGTCTAAGGTCCCTCAACTCCTACACCCATATATTGCAGAGAAACTCTTACCTCTCTCTCTCCCCCCGATCTCATCACTTCACCTCCACTAAGTTTGGTCTCTCTCTTCTCACTCTCTGCTGCCTCTTTCTCTTTCTCTCTCTTCTACATCAATGGCAGCTGGGACAAACGATCGTCTGAGGATTCGAATTACAGACGCAAAGCTGCAGAGATGTTTTGGGTATAGTTTCTCAGCAGGAGATAGTCTCGCTCTACCAGAGGTTCTGTCAACTGGATCGCAACAGTGGTGGCTTCATCTCCGCCGATGAGTTCTTGTCAGTACCTGAATTCGCCGTCAATTCTCTCTCTCAAGTTCTCAATCACACTCCATTCTCTTTCTCTCTATTTATATATACATACACACAAGCACTGAAACCCACATAATGGATTAGGGATTTGGACCTCAAAGAGGCCTCAAATGAATTTATATGCTGGCATATGTAAACATTGTATTGTTTATGCATATATTAATTATATCAAGATGTTGTATTGATGAATTAAGGGAGCATATCAATTAGGACTTTAAAAAAGTTAAATTCTGTTTGCAATCACAGATGGGTTATCGTCGGAGTGTATATATATATACATTTGTATGTGTGTATATATATACACTTGTATGTGTGTCTGTATATATTGATGTAGTGTATGATTATATATTTTGATAGGTATATATCTTTGGTTGTTCAAATTTCTTTTATGGACCAAACCAGAGAATTTCTCTGGAGAATTTCTCTGGACCAACCCAGAGAGAATTCAGTCCAAACTAGAGAATTTCTCTGAACCAACCCAGAGAAAATTCAGTTCAAACCAAAGAAAATTCAGTCTAAACCAAAGAACTTCTTTGGACCATGTAAACAAACCCATGGTGTAGGAATGAGCTGGTTTTGTTAAAATAAGCATATGGTGTTGTGCGAGGCAAGGAGGGCAGAGAAATTTGTTTAATTTTCTCTGCCTTTAATTGAGTAAAATTGGTAAAGTCAATTTTCTCTGGGCTTGAGAAGTCCAGAATTTATCAATTTTCTCTGGTTTGAAAATTGGTCAAACTGAACCTAGAGAAATTTGAATTTTCTCTGGGTTGAACCCAGAGAAATTCTTTGGAAGTCCAGAATTTCTCTGGTCCAGAATTTCTCTGGACTAATTTTTTCTGGACCAATTTTCTCTTGATCAACTTGAGGGACCTTAGATATTATAAAAATATTGAGTGTCCTTTATGCTGTAAAATCTTAATACCAGGGACCTTAAAAAAAATTCCCCGGACGAAAAAATTGGTCTAAGGTCCTTCTCCCAATTTTAGTAATGGAAGAGATCCACAATATTATATTATGATGTCTAAGGTCTCTCAACTTTCACACCAATATATCACAAAGAAAATTAACTCTCTCAAGTCAATATATCCTAATCACTGCCATCGTGAGCTGACTGCCATCATCGCTCCCTCCCTAGCTTCTCGTCTATGGTTGCAGGCCCTCTGCATCATTCATTCCCTCTGGCTGCTTCCATCAACCACCACACACACTGCCAAAAGCAACCCAGATGTCATCGTCTTAACCCCAACATCACCACATGCCACTACCGTTGCCATCAACCGTTGCTTCTTCTTTATTTTCGATGACCTTCTCCAGTACTTTTTTCCGACTCCTGCTGTTCATCACTGTTGAGAACGCACTAATCTTGGTTGCAATCGTGATCACGTCATCCTCTGTTGTGATTGCGATCACACTTCTCCTTACACTCCAACAGCCCTCATCTCATCTTCCCTACTTCATTTCAACCTCCGCAGCCACTGCAACCGCCATAGCTAGCCTCTCTCATCTCTTTTTTTTCCTTGTCTTTTGTTCTTCAAACCCTAGATTTGGGTTTTTGAGATCTCTATCTGTTAGTAATGGTAGTGAAGACTATTCATCAATATCAGTTCCAGAGAAAAATTTGGAAGTCAGAGAAATTTGGTTAAAACACATTATGAAAACACATTTGATAAATTCCGAAGTTAGAGAAATTCAAAATTTCTCTGGAGATAAATTCAGAATTTCTCTGGAGAGAAATTCCGAAGTCCAGAGAAATTTCCAGAATTTCTCTAGAGAGAAATTTCTCTGGACCAATTTTCTCTATATCAACTTGAGGTACCTTAGACATTATGAAAATATTGAGTGTTCTTTATGCAGTAAAATCTTAATATCAGGGATCTTAAAAAAAATTCTCCTTTTAGGACACTGGTTGATTCTTTTTCTAATAATTATTTGGACTTTTCATGTGCCACTTACACAAAAAGTGTAAGTGGAAGGTGAAAACAAAAGCAGGACTGCAAACAGAAAAGGCGTAAGTGTAAGGCATAAATTGCACACCATAACAGTACCCTAATTATTTAGTGCTTAAAGCCTCGTTGATCTCAATTAATTAAACTCATCAACCATGTGAACAGACTTCTAATCTCAATGAAGTAACAGATATCAAAACATGATTAAACATAAAATCAATATTTTGAGTAATTCGGGTTGTGAAGATGACTTTGGTTTTTATTTCCGATGTAACTAAAAAAAATAAAAATGAAAGAAGATGATTTTGGTTTTATCTTATTATTTCTGACACAAAATTTAGGTTTTTTAATTTGGGTTTTGGGTGGGGGGGGGGGGGGGGTGCGTTGTTACTATTATTTGCTTTGTTTGGTTCTATTTTTTCAAAATACTTTTAAAAAAAATTTATTTTCTTATTTTTTGTATTTTTTTTATTTTTATTGAATTTTTTTAATATTTTAAGAAATTTTTTTTACTTTTTAGACATACTTAACATAAATATATTTAAAAAGTAAAAAAATTGTAAAAAAAACTTTTTAAAAATTCACTAAATACCAAAAATACTATAAAAAAAAAAAACCAAAATTCAGAACATTTTTTGTATTTTTATGTATTTATTAATTTTTTTTAAAAAAATTTTACAAATTTTTTTACTTTTTAGATACACCTAAGTACGGTACATCTAAAAAAATAAAAAAAAATGTTTTAAATTTTAAAATATTCACTAAAAACAAAAAAATGCGAAAACCAAAAAATTCAATTTTTAAAAATCTTAATCCAAAAAACTCAAACTAAACACACTGATTATTATTTTTCGATTGCCAAACGTTAGAGTTACTTATTTATTTTGAAATTTGAGTTACTTTAATAATTAGATAAATTATAAATATATCCTTAAAATTTATTTAAAATAAAAATTATTTTATGTGATTCAAAAAGTTACATATCTTTTTTTGAAATTTTTAATTTTATAATAAATGACATATTTTATTAATAAATTATAAAATCAATTAATACTTCCTCCATTCCAAAATAATAGCCCTTTTTGGAGAATTTAATTTTTTTTTGTTAGTACAATTATTGCATTTTAAAAAAATTAATTTTTCAAAATTACCCTTTAATAGTACATTTTTTGAGAAATATCAATTGTCATAATTGTATTTTTTATGCTGTTAATGAATTTAAAATAAGGGCAAAATAAAAAATTCATATTATTTTTATCTTTGATTTTTGAAAAGGGATTAATGTTTTTGGACAATGAAAAATAGAATAAGGGACTAATATTTTAGGACGGAGGAAGTATTGTTTAATGATGTCAAAAATACAATTCAATTAATAATTCATAAAATTTTATTATTGTATAAGAGAGTAGTTAGAAATTTTATTTTTTGGTTAATTATGTTAAATAAAAAATTTTGACAATGAGATATTTGTAACGCATCAATTAATATACTAACTAGTGTACTAACACTAGTTATGACATTATTATTGACCCCACTCATTACTCACAATACAAATACCGAAAACCTCTTAAATTATATCATATCATCAATTGATATACTAATTAGTATACCAATTAGTACATATAATATTATTCTTTTTCAAATCACATGAGATGATTGTTATTTTAAATAAATCTTATGAGATATATTTGTAATTTATAATTTACCCTCATTAATTCGGGCCACAAAAAATTACATTTAGGGATTAGTGATGTACATAAACTTCATATAAAAAATTGAGTTTTGCTACATCAACTTATTTTATCACCCTTAATTACACCTCTAATGAGGTGGCAAACAATTTTAAAAGGAGAGAGAACAATTTAAAAAAAAATTGATTGGATGGTATTATTTGTCACTTCATTAGAGGTATAATTGGAGGTGATGAAATAGAGGATGAAGCAAAACTTTAAAAAAATTGACAAAAATAATATGACAATATTATTATTGTAAATAAATTCATATTCAATGATATTTTATTTTGAAATGAAAAAATAATAACAAACTACATTATTATGTATAATTTTTTTATTTACATAGCATTATTATTTATGAGTCTTGCTAACAAGTGTCCATAGGACACGAGTAAAAGACAAAATATTTATAAAATGCAATATATTTTTCACTAACTAAATTTTTTTTGAGATCCCTGATATTAAAATTTTATAAGATAAATGACATATAATATTTTCATAGTAGTTGAGGTCTCTCAACATTTTCATAGAAAAAATTCAACATAAAGAAATTTTGCCCCGACATAGAGATTTCGCTCTGATACAGAGAAATTTTGAAATTTTTCTAGTATGATCACAGATAAATTTTATCGAGAGTCTTTACTAATAAAAAAAAAAATATTGGATCTTTCCTACTATCCAAAGTTGGATATGGATGTTTCATTAATTTTTCCCTAATTTTAATGTATTTTTAATGAAATCAATACATCATTTAATACTTTTACATATTTTAAAGACATTTTTTACACACTTCTCAATATTAAACAATAGCTAAGGGGGTAAGTTCTCCTTTATACCGTTCCATACTCTTTTTATGGATTTTACTTTGGACCCGTACTAATAATCTGAACTATCTATCTCGTAGTCCCTACAATGAAAATCATTAATGTAAATATTTAACTTTATCGAACAACTATAAATATGGGAACAAATCGCATTTTGTTTTATAAAAATAGATGGTTCAAATTTCATTATATTTGACCTTTCATTTTATAAAATAAAATGAGATTTATTTTGTATTTATAATTTTTTGATGAAATTGATTTTTTTTCATTACATTTATTGTGGGACTTACGAGATAGACAGTTCAAATTATCGATACAAATCCAAATTAAAACTTACAAAAAAAAAAAAGTATAGAGAGATATGAATAGATAGGAATGGAAGAAGGTATCCCTCTTCACAAGAGTGACTCAAGTTTGAATTTTGGGGGGGCAAATTCGCTGCTTCGCAGCTGGCTCTCTACAGAGATCTCACCTTGTACTTTGATTGAAACTTGGGCTCGTCTGTGGCGTGTGGTTAAGCTCCGTTGGTGCCTTGGTGGTAGATCTCCTCCTATGAGTTAGGTCAAATCAGGCCAATAATCGGTTATCCTAGGACCTGAACCCATAGACGTAGTGATGACATTTTAAAATATCATTTTTTCTAGGTACAAAAAAAAAGTACAACCTCATATGGCCAACTCCCCCGACCGAGACCGTATCGACAACATGTGAATATCACGCGACGACCGCTGCGAACTCTCTTCCCCAACCATTGACATTCATGCCTACCTTCCTCAATTCACAAAATAGGTTGGTTTGGGAAGTTGGTTAAATACTAGTTTTTTTTTTTTTTTTTTTTTGGTTGGCTTTTTTGGCCTTTTATGTATAAAAAATATGAAAGGTGATGTGACTCAACATGAGTTAAAAGTTAAAAATTAACTTTTAGCTAGCTTCCCAAATTGCCCCACATACACCCAACACCAACATCATAGTCAGTTGTACTAATAAATACCACCAAATCTTGCCTCTCTCTTCCCTCATTCTCTATTCACTCTCCTTCTCCTTTAAACCTACCACACCAATTTCACGCTTCAAAGCCCACAATCACCGAATTAATCGAACAAGCTAGACAGAAATGGAGATAGCTGAAGAAGCTCACAACGTAAAGGTCTTGGGATCAAGAGAGAAGACGATAGTTCTCACACATGGTTTCGACACTGACCAGTTGGTGTAGAGGCACTTGGTGCCTCACCAGGTAGACGATTATAAAGTCATCTTGTTCGATAACATGGGTGTGGGAACCACCAACCCTGAATACTTTGATTTTGAGAGGTATTCGAGTCTGGAAGGGTACGCATTGGATGTGTTGGCTATATTGGTGGAGCTGAGAGTGGAATTAGGGATGGCAATTTGAACTCAACCCGATGGGGACCCGGCCCCCCGACCCCGATTAGAATGGGTTTTTCCCGAAAAATACCCCGAAGGACCGGAGACGATATTCGAAAATGAATCCCCAACAATTTTCAGGCCAGAGATGGTGATAGGTTCCTCCGCGCTGTCCCTTTTTTCGCCCCGAACTGAAATTACTATTATACCCCTATATGTGTGTGTGTATGTGTTTCTCTATGGATTATTGATTCATTTTAGGGATTTAGGTTCACATCGCATTCTCTCTCTTCTCTCTTCTATCGTCTGTGTTTGCGTCGTTGCCGTCGATTACTCCTCCTTCACTGCCGACGTCGTTTCTCCTTCACCGACGTCTTCTTTCTTCCTCACCGACTCTTCCTTTCTTTGACGGTTACGGTGGCTTGCCTCTCTCTCATGGCTCTATTGCTGTTGGTCTTCCCTTCTCCCTCACCGGCGTCTCCATTCTCCATCTCGCTTACAGTAGATCGTCTCTCTTTCATACAGAGAATCTTATCATAACAAGGCCCAACCCAGCGGTATGTGCTTCTCTCTCTCTCTCTCTGGTCTCACTCTTCTTCATCCCTTTTTGTAGACACCATTTGATTTTTGTTAGGAAACTGATTCACTTCCAGATCCACACACCCAAGCATTTTCAGGTACAATTATTGTGTAATTATTGTTGCTTTTCTTGGTTTTTATGGTATAAATGTTGCGATTTGCTTGATTTTGTTTCGGATCTATGTATTTTGGTTGTTTTTGAGATATAATTGATTTGTATAGTTGTTCTGCTTTCAGATCTATGTATTTTGGTTGCTGAACTTAACTTCTCATTAATTGTTTCTTTAAGGATGTCATCAAATGGTATTGACATAACTTAAAAGTCATAAGCTTTTAAGATGATATATTTTTGTTCCTTCTATACCATTGGTAAATGGACTGTTTACCTAATGGGCTTCCGTTGCAGACATATATTCCCATGCTTCGTGCCATTATTTGCATAGGCAAGCTTGTTACCAGTTCTTCTGTTGCCGCACTATTATTTATGTAGGCGGGTTTATTTCCACTCATCATTTTGTTCTTTTGAAGGAGAAGCTGATGAAGTGAAAAGTGTTAAGATGTACTATTTTATTAACAATAGTCTTGGAGCACCATTATTTAAGTTGTTAGCAATTTTACTAGTTCTTCTGTTGCTGCACCATTATTTAAGTTGTTAGCTACCTCTATTTATTCATTTTATGTTATTTTAATGAAGGTCAAAAATGTTAGATGTTATCTCTCAAGTATCAGTTAACTCTCAAGTACCAGTTGAGAGCGAGGCCTTACAATAATCATCGCCAACTACCAACTCACTGTCTCCCCTCTCTAATCAAAATGTTATTGATTTAGAAAAATAGTCTAATATTTGTGGAGGAACTAGAAGAAAACCTAGTGTTGTGTGGGAACACTTTAAGAAATAACAAGTCAATGGAGGTGTGGAGGGCAATATGTAATTATTGTAATAACCATCTTGGAGGCGATTCAAAAAATAGAACTAGGCATTTGCATGATCACTACAAGAGTTGTACTAGGAAAAAAATGATGGACATGAGACAAAAAGTTTTAACTAACAACTTTAATAGAGAGAGTCCAAAAATGAATTCTTATATTTTTTATCAAGATTTTGCTAGGAAAGAGTTGTCACATGCCATAATATTACATGACTATCCCCTCTCTATCGTAGATCATGTTGGTTTTAAACGATATTCAACGGCACTCCAACCACTGTTTAAAGTACCTTCTCGAAATACGATAAAGAGTGATATTTTAAAGACTTATGATGTTGAGAGGGTGAAGACATTGAGTTTGGTGGAGAATAATAAAAGTAGGGTGGCAATCACAACTGATATGTGGACTGCTAGTAATTAAAAGAAAGGATTCATGGCTGTCACGACACACTTGATTGATGATTCATGGACATTGCAAAGTCACGTTTTGAGGTATATATTTGTAAATTTGCAAATCATTTAAAAGTTCTATTTTATTCAGTTCAATTTGCATGTTATTAATAATTGTTCATAAATATTGTATTTTAGGTTTATTTATGTTCCATGTCCACACACAAAAGAAGTTTTTTGTGATACTTTGCTTGAGTGTATGATGGACTGGAATATTGACAGAAAAATCTCTACTGTTACTGTTGATAATTGCACCACAAATGGTGCCATGATTACCATATTGATGGATAAGTTGAGTAATACATTACTTTTGTTGGGTGATACTTTATTTCATATGTGTTGTTGTGCGCATATTTTGAATTTGATTGTCAAAGATGGATTGGATGTCATACGAGTGGGTATATAGAAAATTCGAGAGAGTGTAGCTTATTGGACAACAACACCTAAAAGACAAGAAAAATTTGAAGAAACAGTCAATCAATTGCGCAATTCACATACTAAGAAATTAGGACTTGATTGTGCAACTAGGAGGAATTCAACATACTTGATGCTTCAAACTGCCTTATTGTATGAGAATATCTTTTTTCGGTTGAAAAATAGAGAGCCCCAATATAAAACCGTGCCAAATGAGGGAGAATGAGAGTTCACTAGAGAGATCAATAGAAGGTTTAAGATATTTTTTTCTATCACAGAGTTATTTTCTGGTACTAAGTATCCTACAGCCAATGTTTGTTTCCCAACTTTATGTGAGATTAGGATGACACTGTCTCAATGGCTCTCTTGTGAAATTGAAGTGGTTAGAACAATGGCTTCAAAAATGGTGGAAAAATTTGATAAATATTAGTTAGTGATACATGATGTTATTGGAGTTGTTGTTGTACTTAATCCTAGGTACAAGATAAGTATATTAGAGTTTTATTTTGAAAAACTTTATGGAGACAAAGCTGAAGAGGAAATTAATAGGGTTCGTCGGATTTGTTATGATTTGTTCCAAGAGTTTCAGAACCGAGTTGGTATGGAAACCGATGTTGTTGGTGAATCTTCTATCTATCCAGAAATTGTTACAGAGACCCTTTCAGAGTATGATTTGTTTATTAATAGAAAGAGAAGTAAAAAAATAATGAATGTAAGATCAGAGTTGGACTATTATCTAGAAGATGATGTTTTGCCAAGAACTTTAGGTTTTGATGTTTTGAATTGGTGGAAAGCCAATAGACCAAAGTATCCGACCTTCAGGCAATAGCTAGGGATATTTTAACTATTCCTGTATCCACCATTGCTTCTGAGTTAGTATTTACCACTAGTGGAAGGTTAGTGAGTCCACATCGTAGTATATTTCATCCAAACACATTAGAAGCATTAATGTATGCACAAAGTTGGTTGTGGGCTGTAGATATGAAATTTACTCAAGTAAATTTACATATTATTATTTCAATTTTATATTATCATGGAATAATTTCAATACTTAATTTATATTCTTTACCCTTTTAGGAAATTCAACATTAGAATCGGTGGGCTATGCGACTATATCTGATGATGATGAGATCGACTTGGATGATTCGTGTGGCACTTTTGTGTTAGTTGCCATCTTTTTTGTTTTAATTGTTAACATTTTTTACATCTTATTATTAGTATGGATTTTTTTTTTCCTTTTATTATTTAACAGGAATTCAAGTTAAATGAGACGATGAAAGTTGTGGTTATATCAGATTTTTTGGGAAACAATGTTATTTTATTGTTGTGATATGTTTTATTTGAACAACTATTGTTCCATGTTGTAATAGACTAATGGTACTATAATTTTTTTTTTTGTGTTGCACATTTGAGATATTATGTTGCATGGATTATTTTGAGGGGATGGACCTATGGAATATCTTTGAAAGTTGCCTATTGATTTTAGAAGTTAACTTAGCTAATATTATGTTTGGACATTGTTGGATTATGCTTGTATATATATTATTTTTATTTGTCTAAAAAAAAAGAAATAAAATGGAATATGCAAAATTCAAAAAAAAAAAAAGGGTCAGGGAAACCTGATCCCCATTAGGGATAGGGGCGGGGGGTGATGGATTCCCCGCCGGGGATTGGGGCCGGGGACGGGAAATTTTGTACCTTCGTGGATCAGAGACGGGAGAGTGAAATCCCCAACCCCGCCCCGGCCCATTGCCATTCCTAAGTGGAATCCTGCATATTTGTTGGACATTCGTTGTCTTCCATGGCTGGTGCGATTGCTTCCATTATGCGTCATGATTTGTTCTACAAGATACTCATGATCACTGGTTCTCCCAGGTGACATTTTTAGATCTCTTGCTTTATCAACTTTGTTGTTTGCTCTTCATTTTTATAACAGTATTACCCAAAAGTTAATTATTAACTAATTATATTTTTGACACATCACTAGATCTAAAAAATGAATCTAAAAAATGGACATATATTATTTCTCTTTTTATAAACTTGTTCTTACACATTTGAGGCTGATATCTATTTTTGTTCATAGGTAATGCTACATATCTAAAAGTTTTTAGTAACTCATTCATTTTTTGAGTTTGTGTGGGTCTTATTCATATTGAATAGAAGTTTTGTTCCACAACATTCAGAACACATTTATAGAAAGGGGAAAAAAAAATTGTTTGCTTTCAATATAAGAAGAGCTTTTTGAATTTTTTGTGAAAAAATAGAAATTTGCTTCATAAAAATAAACACAAATAATAATAATAATAATAATAATAATAATAATAATAATAATACTTTCATGGGGTCTCGTGTTTTACATAGAAATTCAACATAATATTTTTTTCCCCCTAAGGTTTTTGAATGATGTGGATTATTGTGGAGGATTCAAACAGGAAGATATCGATCAACTATTTTAGGCCATACAATCAAATTACAAGGCATGGTGCTCTGGATTTGCGCCACTGGTGGTTGGCGGCGACATGGACTTCCCGACAATCCAGGAGTTCAGCAGGACCTTGTTCAACATGAGACCGTACATCACACTGTGTGTTGCCTGCACCATATTCTAGAGTGACCTGAGACATTTACTACGCTACGTGACTGTGCCATGCCACTTAATCCATAGCATGAAGGACATGGCTGTCCCGGTTGAGGTCTCAGAGTACCTCCACTGAAACCTAGGTGGCGAGTCCATTGTCGAGGTCATATCATCAGAAGGTCACCTTCTACAGTTGAGCTCACTTGTTATTGTAATCTGTGTGCTTCTTCGACATATTCATTATGACATTGCTATTTAGTGTGTAATCAACTGTTTTTCTACTTGCACATAAATCAATCATAGAATTAGTGTCACGCCCCCAAAATAATATAGTAAATACAACCCATCATATGTTAATAACTGCATAAATCAGAGTAATTAGTTCTTTCATTACATGAAAGTTAAAGATACAAAAGAGTTCAACATAAATAAATGTCCAATTGGCTTACACTTTTCCAAGCCTTGACTTGGTTATAACAAAAGTGAGTTTCGCTCATTACATTTTAAGCCCTTGGCTTTACAAAAATATATAATCAAAATAAGAAGCTCTTGCTCCAGAAAATCTCTCCAACACTATTGCCTTAGTGGAGGCATTCCCTCATTACCTCAAAATGTTTTTCCCAAATAAGGTGAGCCACAACCCAGTAGGAATCATCTAACACAATATATAAGGTTTAGCAGAGATACAAGCACAAAGTGCATATACAATGCCTTAGGATACAACATCCACAAATTTGTATATTTGAAAGATACCATATTCAAATCTTAACCCATTCTCCTTCCATTTCATATTCCGTTCACTTATCTTTCTCAATTCATGAGTCAATTTCGTTATTTCTCAACAATCAAACTGAGGCTACAACTCAATGGTTTTCAAATCATACAACACATATACGTAAACACTTCAAACTTCCATTTCACGAATATTTCATCCACGAGCAACCATCAAACGGGAGCCATGTACACGTAGGTTATACAAGCACTACAATTGCCATTTTACGGATATTTCATCTGCGGGCTAGGCACCTATGTATAATTTCAAGACTTTTACCTAGGACACTCTGGCCAACTTAATTATAATGGAGTCCATCCCATTTCTCCTCCCAAACAATCATACATATACAATGCATTTAAACATGGTCATATTCAATGACAATCATCAACAAATTGGTTTCAATTCACCTAATCCACATGCAATTTCTACAACAGTCAAAGCTATCCTCCACCGATAGCCTAATACAATTATCTCTAAATAGATATTCAATCTCAAACAGATAGTTTATTCAAAACTTTCAAAGGTGTGAAATAATACGTATTCAATTCCACCATTTATATCAAAAATCATCCAATTTCACATTTTCAATGACAAATTCAATTATTTATACAAAATAACAATTTGATCCAATTAGGGCAAAAACCCTTTTTTCCAAATATCAACCCATGTACCAAAATCCACCATTTTGACACAGTATGAACATATTTCCAGTCCCTAAACTTATTTATTTTATATTCACCAAAAATCCCTCTTTTTCATTTCACCCCCAAATCCTAGGTTTAATCAAACTACTCCCAAATCTCACCATTGTTACACAATCACAAATAACTAAGCTAAAAACCATATGAGAGTATAGAAAATCCCTACCTCAAAGAGTGAAGGCGAGCCAAGCAAGAGTGAAACATCGAGAACACCGAAACCCACTTCTATTCTTATCAAAATGAAGATCTTGAAGCGCTTTACCTTTTTCTCAAAAGCACTAGGGTGGAAATCCCAACGGATCTAGATGAAATCGAAGAGAGAATACGAGTTTTAGAGAGAGAAACTCAAGATTTAGATATTTAGGGAGTTTTAGAGAGAGAGAGAGAGAGAGAGAGAGAGAAGAAAAAGTGATTCAAAATGACATCTTCACGGACTGTTATACACACAGTCCGCTTGAGCGTGAAAAGTGGCGCTCGAGCGTGGGATACGCTCTTTCAGAAGTTTTACAGACAAAGGACCCCGCTCGAACGTGAGACTGGATACTCGAGCGTCCAATGCACTCTCCCAGTATTTGCAGACCTACAAAAATACTGAGAATTGACAAATCCTGCTCGAGCGCAAGAATGGCCGCTTAAGCAGAGGAGCAAAATTTGTGAAGCCCGCTCGAGCGGAAGAGCCAAAATTTGGGCATCACAGGTTTGGAAAAAAAAAAAATCAACCTGTCCCTAACGCACAGTTACAACCCGATAATCGAAATAGAGGCGAGACAAGTGAAACAAGATACAAATAACAATTCTAACCATACCAACCCGAGTTCGGAATACAATAAGTAATGGGTCCAAACCAGAATCTCTATAACCTCCCCTCTTTAAAGAATTTCGCTCCAGAAATTATAAATCGAGTTCAAAATCATAATTAAACCATTCACAACAACGTTATTCTTACAAGTTCATCATCATGACCCATTCTTCGGTCATCCATTCCCATCGACTCGATGCACAGTCCCATATCAAAGAAATTTACAATTTCCCAAAACATTTACAATGTTAAATCAAAATCCGAGTTTTCAAAATTTTCATAACATATACAATGCGTTCAAAAGTGATACAGTACCTACAATATTTCACATTCTCAAAATATATGCAATGTTTATATTGAATACATGTCTCCAAGATATCCATAACATATACAATGTTCTCATAATTTAAAACATATACAATGTTTATACTTTTCATTAAAATAATCAAAATCTCAATATATGTTCAAGCACTAATAAATAAGTTCGGATATTTTTCTCGGACTTCCAGCTCACTCTCTCAAGTCGCTTCCTTGACCCCGTGATGCTTCCACAATACTTTTACTAAGGGGATTGTCTTGCCTTGCAAGACTTGGTCCCGTCTATCCAAGACTCTCACTGATCTCTCCTCATATGAGGCATCCTTATCTACCTCTAAGTCGGTCCAATCTAATACGTACGATGGATCCAGCTCATACTTTCGAAGCATACTAATATGAAACACATCATGCACTTTGGAAAGTTGTGGCGGCAATGCCAAATGATAAGCAACCTTTTTAACCCGCTTAAGGATTTCAAAAAGGCCAATAAACCGAGGGGATAACTTCCCACTCTTCCCAAATTTCATCAAACCCCACCTAGGTGATATTTTCAAGAACATATGGTCTCCCACCTCAAAAGACAAAGGTCTCCGCCTACAGTTGGCATAACTCTTTTGGCGACTCTGGGCCGTAACCAACCTCTTACGAATAAGTGTCACATTCTCCATCGTTTCTCGCACCAAGTTTGGGCCCAACAAAAGTGCATCACCCATCTCGGCCCAACATACAGGGGATCTACAAGGTCGGCCATACAAGGCCTCAAACGGTGCCATGCCAATACTCGATTGGAAGCTGTTATTATAGGCAAACTCCACTAAGGGCAAGTGCCTCTCCCACGAACCTTTGAAGTCAAGGACACAACCCCAAAGCATATCCTCAAGAATCTGAATAGTACGCTCGGACTGTCCATTAGTCTGAGGATGATACGCAGTATTAAAGGTTAATCTAGTGCCCAAGGCACTCTGCAAGCTCTGCCACAACTGAGTTATAAAACGCGGATCTCTATCCAAAATAATCATCACAGGGACTCCGTGCAACCTCACTATGTCCCGAATGTACAGGTTGGCAAGATAATCTATCGAATTACTCACGCGCATAGGTAAGAAGTGCGCAAACTTGGTTAATCGGTTAACTACCACCCAAATGGCATCACTATCCCGTTGAGTCCTTGGAAGGCCCACAACAAAATCCATCGTGACATGTTCCCATTTTCACTCGGCCATAGGCAAAGGTTGTAACAAACCCGCTGGCTTCTGATGTTCGGCCTTCACTTGCTGACAAGTAAGGCATTTCGATACAAACACGGCTACATCCTTCTTCATACCTCTCCACCAAAATTGGCCGCTCAAATCATGATACATCTTTGTGCCTCCCGGATGCACCACAAGGCGTGAATAGTGAAACTCTCGGAGTACTTCCTCTCGACAAGACTCCGGCACGAACAAACGATCATGGTATCTGACACTTTGGTCGAGATACACACTTAAGCCTTTTTCTACCTTTCCATTGGAAATCTTCTCTCGGAGGGTTTCTACCTCAAGGTCACCCCTCTGCGTTTCTAATACTCGGTTCACAAGTGTAGGTTGTGCAACTACTGTAAACAAGGATGCAGACTCAACAGACTCGCCAAGATGTAAGTCAAACTCACCAAGAGTACTCAACATTTCGCATTCTCGGATGGCGATACAAGCTACACTGCTAATTGATTTCCTACTCAAGGCATCAGCCACAACATTGGCCTTTCCCGGATGATAATGCAACTCAAAATCGTAATCCTCTATGAATTTCATCCACCTTCTTTGTCTCAAATTCAAGTCTTTCTGTATAAACAGATACTTCAGACTCTTATGATCGGAATACACCTCAAATTTCTCACCATACAGATAATGCCTCCAAATTTTCGAGGCAATATCACCGCTGCTAGTTCTAGATCATGGGTGGGATAGTTTCTCTCGTGTGTTTTCAACTGCCGTGAGCCATAGGCTACTATCTTCCCTTCTTGCATCAATACACAACCCAAACCTTCTTGTGAGGCATCACAATAAACTGAATACCCCAAACCCCTCTCCGGAATAATCAAGACTGGAGCAGTGGTAAGTCTAACCTTAAGCTCTTGGAATGATTTCTCACAAGTCTCGTTCCACACAAACTTAACTCCCTTCCTTATCAGTCTAGTCAAAGGTGAAGCTAGTTTAGAGAAATCATTCATGAATCTCCGATAATACTTGGCTAACCCCAGAAAACTACGAATCTCGAAGGCATTCTTAGGTTGTATCCAATCTTGCACTGCCTCTATTTTGGATGAATCTACAGTCACCCCTTCCCCGAATATTATATGGCCTAAGAACTTAACATCTTTCAGCCAGAACTCATACTTTCCAAACTTAGCATACAACTTATGGGCTCTAAGCAATTCAAGCACCACTCACAAATGCTCTTCATGTTCCTTCTCAGAGGGTGAGTAAATCAAAATGTCGTCCACAAAGACGACCACGAAACAATCTAGGAACTTAAAGAAGATTTGGTTTATCAAATCCATAAACACAGGTGGAGTATTGGTTAGCCCAAAAGGCATCACTAGGAACTCGTAATGGCCATACCGCGTATGAAATGCCGTTTTCGGGATATCCTCCTCCCTTACCCTCAAATGATGATATCCTGATTTTAGGTCTATCTTAAAGAAACAACAAGACCCCTTCAATTGATCGAACAGATCATCTATACGAGGCATTGGGTATTTGTTCTTAACAGTCACCCGATTTAACTTCCGATAATCGATGCAAAGTCGTAAGGCTCCATCTTTCTTCTTAGTAAAGAGGGTCGGCGCTCCCCAAGGTAAAGCACTAGGGCAGATAAAACCCTTATCTAACAACTCCTGGAGTTGAACCTTCAACTCACTCAACTCAACAGGTACAAACTGATACAGTGCCATAGAAATTGGTGTCGTGCCAGACACTAAATCAATAGAGAACTCGATCTCTTGGTGATGTGGCAAACTAGTAAGGTCCTCAGGAAAGACATCGGGGTATTCACAAACTACCATTGGCAACTCAACCCGGTCTTCCTCACACTCATTACTCAAGAAGCTAACAAGGAGACAACTGAGTTCACTCCGCTCACGCGGATCATATACCGGTGACAAAACTCTATCCACCCGGTCCCCCAAGAAATAAAAGCGATCACCGCTCAAGGTACATGCAATAACCCTCTGACAGTAGCAATCTATAACCGTCTGGTATGACGATAACCAGTCCATACCTAAGATGATGTCAAAACTAGACATATCAAGCAATACAAATGCAAATGGAAGACGACGATTGGCAACCTCGATGTCACAACCCCGACACCCTTGTTTTAGGATAACCTCACCACCAATAGGTGACTCTACACAAATAGGAGATGCCAACTATGCCAGCTCCAACCCCAAAACCGATGCAAATGCAGGCGAGATAAATGAATGGAATGCACCCGTATCAATCAACGCATTAGCAATAGAATTGCAAAACAAGAAGGTACCTCTCACTATAGAAGGAGCAGGTACAAGATCTGGTACCGCGTAACTGCATATACACGTCTTATAGGTTTCTGCTCAACTTGCCCACCCCTCAGAGCATACGTGTTATGCACTGACTGAGCCAAAGAGGCTCCCTGATTAGCCCTTGAGGCCTGTGCAGACTATGCTGGTTGGTGACTCTGCGTCTGCTTCGAATCAGACGCACCAGATGTGCCACCCAACTGTGGGCAAGACCTCTTTAGGTGCCTCACCTGCCTACACTGGTAACAAGTGGGCGGCTGCCATCTACCTAGACTCTGGCCCTGAGAACGGGCCAAAGACAAAGCTACTTGCTGCCCTCCTCCTCTCTGTGGGCAAGCTGGAGACTTGTGACCCAACTGACCACATTTGAAGTAAGTCACATCACCCTGACTACCTCTCCCAGAACCCGAACTCGGCACTGGAAAAGTAGACCTCAACTATACTCCCTGGGACTGTTGAGGGTTAGAACCCCTCTGCCTCTTATCATCCCTCTGACTGTCCTGACTCCTCCTGGAGCCCCTCATCCTTTCTTCCTCAGCCTGCATACTAGTCTCAAGATGGGACGTTGCCTCTACAAGGCGCCCATAGTCTCTAATTATAGATTCGGCCACTCTGAACATTAGCCCGGTCCTCAGCCTCTTCTCAAACTCCAGACAACGGCGCTCCTCAGTCGCCACTAACTCAGGTGCAAACCTAGAGAGGCTAGTGAAGGTGAGCCACTGGCATGTTCAACTGCTTGAGTTGAGAAAACTGATCCCTCAACTTCTCCCTAATTGTGGGAGGCAAAAACTTCTCCTGGAAAACGTCGATGAAGGCCTCCCAAGTCGCTCCAATGCGTCCCCGCGCATACTTCCATTAAAGAAAGTTCTAACTGTTCTCACATTTTATTTCATATCAGACGTGTTTATACTTTCATTTCAATTCAGATACAGTCACATGCTCCCTTACTTTCATACGTTCATGTTCACATAGATTCTACATTCGGTATTGAAATTAACATTACATGTTATTCCACTTAACTTCTTTGATCATGCACAAAGGTTTCATTTCAATGTATTTTCAATAAGGATGTGTTCATAATAGCTCACATACGTACACATGATAATGCAATGTCCCTATTTCATTTTTAGGACATCCTATAGCTCATATGGACACGTGTGTGCGGTATAACTCGTGCTCTGATACCACTCTGTCACGACCCGAACCCGCCCCTACAGGTTTAGCATCGTAACCGGCCAGTAATCCTTAGATTACCGAAGGCCTCTGAACAGATTAACAAGACTAAGGGGCTAGCGGAAGCAATTACATAAATATAGTTGTCCAATGAGCTGTGCTGACTTATATGAACAGAATATTTAAAAACTTTATATACAATAACCGGTAGTCAATATACATTATACCTACACACATTACAGTATTTTAAGTACAGCCAACGACATCAAATCAAATCTTAAATAATTAGAAACCACAGAACTAAAACACAGGACGCTTCGAGAACCTCCACGTGAGGCACTATGGTTGGCTGACAACAGAACACAGATCCAGACAAAAGCCTTCAGGCTCGGGCTCCAAAATGCTCACCTATACATATATATACACACAATGAGCTAAAACCCAATGAATAACATTAAAGTAAAGGGGTTAGTGAACGAAATCCGAATATATCATAAGCAGAAAACAGACCAGAGCATAATCATTTTCATATCAGAACATAATAATGGTACATCCCATAGAACACATCACAGAACGTCTTCCGATTAGAGTAATCGGTTCCGGATACCGATTAAACACATATCACCACAATAAAGTGGCTAACGAGATCTTGTAATTACTTGTATGTCATGGACCCTCATTTTCATGCCGTCCCCCATGACTTGGGACTATCTATGGATGCCATAATAGATTTCAAACATGGAATATTTGTTCACGAAAACAGATATCATTTCAGAAATCAGAACTTATCATATTTCATTTGGAACATAATTCATATGAACGTATCTTTACGATAACGTTACTTACAGTGGTTCCAGTAAGCGGTCAATCAATCCTCGAGTCTTGATCTACAATCACAAAATGCATAACACAAGCATGTCTTATCATTACACATTCAAGTGGCCATTAAGGCTTAGCTTTCATTACATTGATTCTTATTCTTTCTTATCACATTGCCTAAATCACACACACTTGTAGTCTCGGAACTTAGTACATTCTTTTCTTAGTGTGTTTCTAATCCACAACCTCATTACTATGGCTTAATTAAGGCTTAGGAATGCCTAAGATGCAATGAGGATGCCAAAACATGCCTTGGAACACTTAGGCAAAATTTCTGAAAATAAGGTCCACGCTCGAGCGTAGCTTTCCTCGGTCGAGCGAACATGCAAAATGTGAATGGTCGCTCGAGCGCACACTCCTTCGCTCGAGCGATCTGTAAAAGACATGAGATTTCTACGAGCTTGTAATTTACGCTCGAGTGGACTTTTGGTCGCTGGAGCAGAGTGCACGCACTCAGAGTGGTCGCTCGAGCGTGAACTCCCACGCTCGAGCGTGGATGTAAATTCTGGAATTTCCAGATTGCACCTCGAAGCTCAAAATTCGAATTCCAATCTTCAAAACACATCTCTTGGGCCCCAAAACTTGAGATAACATAGAAAACTTGTAAAACATGATGAATTAAGGATTATTTCATAAAATCATGGCCCAAGGGTTTGCCAAAAATTCCCAATTTCAACTCAAAACATGATGAATGTTCATGAACACAACATGCATGAATTTTTCTTGTATCAAACTTCTCAAAACATGATCAAACACCACAAAACAACTTAAAACTTGATGATTTCCCCAAATGAAGATGAATTTCAAACATGCAAGAGAGGATTCATGGAAATCATGCTCAATTTGTAAGAAAATGTACATGCATGCATGAATTGCCACTCAAATCTTCCTTCTAAGCTTAATATACACATCAAACTCATAACCTTTAAGAAATTTCATGTTAAATGACTTAGTTACACAATCTAGAGGTTGTAATCTTACCTAGAGTCTTGAATTACTCATGTTCTAGCAAAATCTTTGATCAATTCAAGCTATAGCCTTCAATTTCTCTTTAATCTTTTCCTTTCTCTCTCTAGAATTGTGCTCCCTCTCTCTCTAAAATGTTTCACCAGATTTTTCCACTCAAGGGAGATGAAAGAAATGAGCTCAAATGAGCCTATTAGTCACATATTTGGCTATGAAGCTAAAATACACTAATTAGAACATAAGGCTAACCAAACATGACTTAATTAATCGTTCTGAATCAATTTTTAATAAAACTTGCCATATGGTTCTAAAAATTCCAAATAACATAACGGTGCAGTCAATTTCGGTTTCGAATGCCGATAAGGCTTTCGATTTATATGTTAAAGTGAAATTCCAAACAGATATTTCTATAAGTAACAGATATAAAGCCAAAATCATACAAAGTACAGAATAAACACATAATTTATTTTAATCCACTCATTAACATCATTAAATATGTATTAGTGGCTAATTACGGATAGGGGTTGTTACAATGTTGGACAATAGTAATTCACTCCACATAAGCACATAGTCACGTAAACACATACGAATTTCCTTCCTAGATAATAATCGCCCTGCGGCGTTGCTAGAGTTCCAATTAGAAATAGCAGTGATCAAGTGCTCCTCTAATAGGACTTTCAGAAACCCGTAGACCCAATCAACATCTTAGGAACTAAATCCCATACCCATATAATCACATAAGCATGTTATCACATGAGCACATATCATTCGCACTTGAGTCTCTAGTAAGCGAGACAAACCCATTGTGATACTAACCACTTCCCATGTACTCAAAGTATTCAAACCCGGTACGCTCTAATACCAAGTTGTCACGCCCTCAAAATAATATAGTAAATATAACCCAATCATATGTTAATAACTACATAAATCAGAGTAATTAGTCCTTTCATTACATAAAAGTTAAAGATACAAAAGAGTTTAACATGAATAAATGCCCAATTGGCATACACTTTTCCAAGCCTTGACTTGGTTACAACAAAAATGAGCTTCGCTCATTACATCTTAAGCCCTTGGCTTTATAAACATATACAATCAAAATAACAAGCTCTTGCTCCAGAAAATCCCTCCAACGCTATTGCCTTAGTAGAGGCATTCCCTCATTACCTAAAAATGTTTTTTCCAAATAGGGTAAGCCACAACCCAATAGGAATCATCTAACACAATATATAGGGTTTAGCAGAGATATAAGCACAAAGTGCATATACAATGCCTTAGGATACAACATCCACAACTTTATATATTTTGAAAGATACTATATTCAAATCTTAACCCATTCTCCTTCCATTTCATATTCCGTTCACTTATCTTTCTCAATTTATGAGTCAATTTCGTTATTTCTCAACAATCAAACTGAGGCTACAACTCAATGGTTTTCAAATCATACAACACATATACGTAAACACTTCAAACTTCCATTTCACGGATATTTCATCCGCGGGCAACCATCAAACGAGACCCATGTAAACGTAGACTATACAAGCACTACAATTGTCATTTTACGGATATTTCGTCCGCGGGCTAGGCACCCATGTATAATTTCAGGACTTTCACCCAGGACACTCCGGCAAACTTAATTATAATGGAGTCCATCCCCTTTCTCCTCCCAAACAATCATACATATACAATGCATTTAAACACGATCATATTCAATGACAATCATCAACAGATTAGTTTCAATTCACCTAATCCACATGCCATTTCTATAACAGTCAAAGCTATCCTCCACCGATAGCCCAATACAGTTATCTCTAAACAAATATTCAATCTCAAACAGATAGTTTATTCAAAACTTCCAAAGGTGTGAAATAATACATATTCAATTCCACCATTTATATCAAAGATCATCCAATTTCACATTTTCAATGACAAATTCAATTATTTATACAAAATAACAATTTGATCCAATTAGGGATTTTTTTCAAATATCAACCCATGTACCAAAATCTACCATTTTGATACAATATGAACATATTTTCAGTCTCCAAACTCATTTATTTCATATTCACCAAAAATCCCTCTTTTTCATTTCACCCCCAAACCCTAGGTTTGATCAAACTACTCCCAAATCCCACTATTGTTACATAATCACAAATAACTAAGCTAAAAATCATATGAGAGTGTAGAAAATCCCTACCTCAAATAGTGAAGATGAGCCAAGCAAGAGTGAAACACCAAGAACACCGAAACCCACTTTTATTCAGATCAAAATGAAGATCTTGAAGCGCTCTACCTTTTTCTCAAAGGTACTAGGTTGGAAATCCCAACAGATCTAGATGAAATCGAAGAGAGAATGTGAGTTTTAGAGAGAGAAACTCAAGATCTAGATATTTGGGGAGCTCTAGAGAGAGAGAGAGAGAAGAAAAAGTGATTCAAAATGACATCTTCACGGACTGTTATACACGCAGTCCGCTCGAGCGTCAAACACAAAGGTCCGCTTGAGCGTGAAAAGTGGTGCTCAAGCATGGGATATGCTCTTTTAGAAGTTTTGCAGACGAAGGACCCCGCTCGAGCGTGAGACTAGACGCTCGAGCGTCCAATGCTGTAACGCCCCGAAATAATTCAACATAAACTAACCATATCAACTAACGTTCACTAAACAATGACAGTAATCCTTCCATCTTTACATAGTTAATAAACGAGTTTATACCAAAGTTTCACATACAGATTATACATTCATTGGTAAGAAAAGCACCTCCAAACAAATAAATGCCCATATGGGCTACAACTTCTAAGGCTTAAGCCTGGTTATACAAAAGTGGCCTCTCGGACCCATACAAAAATAGCCTTTGGCTAGCAATTAAATCACAATAAAATAGAGCTATGTACTCTTCACAATTAGTCACGCCCTCAACTTGGCGGGATCACCACGTCTTTTCCTGCACCAAAATCCCATAGGGGTGAGCATAAAGCCCAGTAGAGAAATCCCTAACAAAGTATATACATTTATATAAGATATCCAATATTTAATGCAAGTGCAAATGCCATGCAATGCCTTTTCAAGATGCTCTCATGTCATATCATGTCTTTCTTAAAAATCACCATGTTTTCGATAAAATTTTTGCAATCTCATCAATCCCAATTTCCAATTTTAACCATAAGGGGCGGTAAATACGACACAGGTAGTCCCTAGGTTGGTATCTACAAGTAGGCTCAACAAGCATTACCAATAACCCCACTTTACCGGTTGCTAACCGGAAGGGAAGTGGCACCTCTTCTGCATGTGTTTTTGGTCTTTCACCCCGGACACTCAGGCCAACTTATCAATTCATCTACACCCCCCTAATCGGACTCATCAACGTATTTACCCCATACATGTTATTGCTGTTTTCATTACCATATATGTATGTATATATTCCTTTCTTGAATGTAAATGTTTCCAATCTAGATACACGATGCATAATAATTAGTTGAAAGAATATGAAATGCAATGATAACCCATGCCTCGTAGTATTTCTCCAATTCCAAGTTATTCCAACAACATTGCCATAACAATTACATTCCTAATTTTCCCTTCTCCATGTTATTTCATAAAATGGTACAAAGTTGCTATCATGGATCTTTATACGACAATGAACCTACAATTCATATATTTTCATATTCTAAATATTTCCAAAGCTAGAGCAAATGTTTGAATAATAATTTCCTTTCACAACAATACTCATATATCATGGAACACAACAATGTACAATTTATAATCACATTTGTATATGTAGGTGACCAATGAAAAATAAAGTGAGGTTTCCAACCTTTATACATCTAGAATTTATCACATAGTATCAACATTATGAAATTCTCACTCACCCTTTTATTCATTTCAAGAAAAATCTCTTGATTTTCCTCCATTATTCCCAAAACCCCCAAGCTTCCAGGTTTTTCACCAAAAACCCTAACCTTTCCTCATCTCATTTCAAAGACCCCTCTAAACACATTAATCTCAACATCATGATTCCACATTTCAAAATTTAGAACTTACAAAAGACAAGGATAGATTTCTCCTACAAAACCATCCATTTCTTGAAACAAAAACCCATTTTTCGAAATACCAAAGGAGAGCTCACAAATCAATCACAAATTTACATAAACATATACATAACTCAAGGAAATCCCCTACCTCAATGTTTGATGAAGAAATGGAGATGAAACCCTAGCTTTGATAGAAGATTCTTCAACTTTCCACGACACCAAAAGGAGCCCTAGCTCTAGATCTCCAAAGCTTGAGAGGGATGATGATGGATTTGGACCTAATGGATTACAAGGATCAAAGAGTTTTAGGGTTTTGATGAAGGTTTCTAGAGAGAAGGAGGAGAAAATATGAGGTTTAGAGTGAGATAGAGAAGCCCCAAATGTGATACAAATTCGGCCAAAAGAGCAAAAAAAAACAACAGAGGTTCGGCTGCCCAAAATCCCGCACGTACGACGCCCTTCCCCACACGTGCGGCCCTCACTCCCGCACCACCTTCCGCACTTGCCTTTTAGGCAGTGTGCAAGCCCCTCAAGCCTTACCCTCCCTGAACGTGCGACCTCACCGCCCGCACGTGCAACCCTGGTCCAGCAGCTCAGAATTTTTCGGTTCGGTCCCCGGGCACTCTGGACCTGACCCCGCACTCTTCGGAACAAGTGGAAATCAATCACCAAAAGGCAAGAACAAAGTTTTCGTTTGAGGACTAAACTTTCAGACACTACAACCCAATGAGGAACAAAGGAAAACGAAGCGAATAATCATTCCTGATCATCATAACAATGCTGTAGCTCAGCTTTCCGCGCTCCCTTTCGGAAGAATGAAATAGCCCCTACAGTTCGGACTCCACTTGTGTTGGTTCTGAATCTGATTTCACAAGTGCAATGTGAAACAGTGGAAACATGAAAAGAGTCCAAATCCGACAATTGCTTTTGGAAAATCGATGTTTTGAATCAAATGCCAAAAATGGATTGCTTTGCCAGATATTAGAGTCGCCACCTAAATATTTATTTTGAGAAATTTAGGAAACCCGTAACTCGTGCCAAAGGCCATCAGTCCTTCATTACCAAAATGACTTGGTTCGGGAACTTAGGTATGAGAGGGGAAGGTCAATAATGAGCACCCCACTCACCCGATCAAAAATCGGCCTCTACTAATTATGATGTGATTCTTATGTACAGTATATGTTCTTATTTTATTTTTAACATACAAGTATAGACTAATTTCACTAGAAGTTGAAACGTTTGATTTCATGTTTGTTTTGAAAAAGTGTTTTGAATATGTACCACTTGAAAAAGTGATCTCATATATATACATTTAATCAAAGTATCCCAATTTCAGTGAATAACCTTCATCCACAGGCATTCAAGTAGTTTAACAATTAAGCATTTAGCCTCATGGTAGTATGTTTGATACGACAGCAATCACACTTATGCAATATGTTAAAGCATAAAAACTTACCTCGTACTCCAAGCCAAAAAAGGAACTAGTTAGAAAAATGCATGATCCAACTATATAATATGGCTAATGCAACACATACAATATGCAATTAATAAGCTCGGCTACTAGAATGGCATGCGAGTCAATTCAAGGCATGTGATAGCTCACGTATTCAAGTAAAGAGTTTGAATTTGACATTTGAATAATATGATGAGCTGAACTTTTATGCATGCAATACAAATGGATGCAAACATGAGTATGCTAAATTAAACATGATGTCCTTAAACTAACCATCATAAGCTGGTAAATAAAATGGAGAAAGACGTGGGGTTGGAAGACATACACATTATTACATATTTGTCCTCGCGAAGGAGGGTCCAAATGTCCAAGTGTCCGAATAAATAAATATTACAAATCCGAATGAATAATAATAAAAAGGGGCTGTCTAATTTATTACAACAAATAATATGTAATGATGGCGCGATGCTCCTCAAGAATTACTCTGTCTGCCTTGTTGAGATTTGTTCAGTTTCACCTTATCATTGCTTTCGACCAAAAGTGTATATTTATTGGAGCCTTGCTGACTCAAAACAAGACTTAGTCGAGCCCCAAATAAATCCAAGCATACCATGTTTTCTTTGCAGAAATCTATTTTTTTTTTTGTGCTTGAGGTGAAACAGTGTAAACATGCAGACAGGGTATTCTTAGCCATATTTGTCTCTTCTACTCTTCTCTATCATGGAAAATACTCAAGAGAGGAGCGAACTCGGTTCCCAAACCATCTATGGTTGCAAGTCGGTTTGCAAGATGATTTTGGACAAGATAGGACAAAGATCAATAAATGTAATGCATAATGACCACTCCTCCCTCCTATCATGAAGCAAATTCAAGAAGGGAAGTAGAGACGCTTCAAGATTCATCAAAACATTATGGACTAATGTAAGATAAACCTTGACACAATAAACTCGGTATAACGTCCGACCGAATTCAATCAATCATATTGGTTCTTTATGTTGGTTGATTCATTTTAAGCTCAAATTTATTAGCATTTTTAATATTACCTTTCCTTTTCTTTAATCCATTAAGTCCATGGTGATATTTACATCCACTAAGTCCGAAATGCAATAAAGGAAAATAAGTGTCGACTTAACCCGAGGAAATAAACCTTATTTTATTCGGGGAAATTACAAAGGAAGAGTCAAACTCATTTACAAGCGATAAGGGATTTCAAGTCAAACTCAAGATGCACAACAAGGACTAACCAAACTCAAAAGAGTGATAATAACTTAGAAAAATCCACCGTGAGTGATAATGACTTGAAATCCAAACTTGATAATAAGTGATAATGACACTTTCCTTGGTGATTTCCAAGGGTCAATTAATCCCTTAAAAGTAAACACACTGATGATAAATTCTTAGAGGGAAATTACGAAAGAAGAGTCAAACTCATTTACAAGCAATAAGGGGTTTCAAGTCAAACTCACGATGCGCAACAAGGACTAGTCAAACTCAAAAGAGTAATAATGACTTAGAAAAACTCACAGTGAGTGATAATGACTTGAAATCCAAACTTGATAATAAGTGATAATGACACTTTCCTTAGTGATTTTCAAGAGTCAATTAATCCCTTAAAAGTAAACACACTGATGATATAGAGAATTAAAAAATAAATGATTGTGCTTTAGTATAAGAAAGTTTTTATGCCTTTGATAGTAAACCTCCGAAGAGATTAAACCATTAAGCATGAGAAAAATTTCTTTCTTGTACTTGAACCACAATCTTAATTTTTCATAACTCTTTAATCAAAATAATCATAGAATGGAGGGAGGTTGCAGAGATGATTATGCAGAATTGATTAATTGGTTAATATAACACAACATAATATTTAAAACAAAATTATTGAAATAAATTAAACAACCCTCCTAAATAGCATAAAATAGTGCTGAAATTAAGCTAACAAAAGTGAACAACTTTGAATAGATTAAAGCTAGTGAACAAGTTTAAGGAAGGGTGGCTAACCCCTCCACTTTTGGGACTTCTAAACCATATTTTAGCATCTGAAAATAGTCCAAAAACAGCCCCAAAACAGTGTATAAAACAAGGAAAAGAGAGGACAAGAGTAAGAGAAAATTGTACCTTTGAAAGAGAGGTAAGCTCTTAATTAACAAACTTGATTCCAACACCCTCAAGCTTCTTCGAAAGAAATGATGAACTCCTTAGTTTACAAACTCCCTCTTGATCACCCTCAAGTGTAGGAAGTGTGTTCTCAAATCCTCAGTAGCTATGGAAGTTTGCAAGTATTTTGGCTCAAAATTGAAATGTAAACAAAATTAATCTCCTTTCTCTCTAACTCACTTGAATCCTCTCTTATCATCCAAAAAACAAACCTCTCTTATCATCAAAAAACCTCCCTGGTGATTACCACCTTCTCCTTTTTATATAGCCAAAAATATAGAATATAATAATATATAATAGAATATAATATATGCTTAATATATAATAATATATCTTATATAATATATATATATAATAACATATATAATCCTAAGGTTTGATGTTGACAGCCGAGGGCTAACCGACATCAAACAATTTTTTTATTATTTTATTTTATAATATATAAAATATATAATTTATATCAATTTATATAAAAACACCAAAAAATATATGAACAAACACATAAAATTATGCAAAATTTCAAAATACTAAACTAAAGAAATATTTAGTAGTTTAAAACAATTTGGCGATAATGGTAAAGGTTGGGATTCAAGTTCAAATTTTATCTCTCTTACTGAGGATTCTGTGAGAAACGCATTCTAATTGTCATCATTGGATAATAAAAAAAAAGCGCCCAAGTCTTAAGACCGGTCAAAATAGGGTGTCTACAAATGCACTCTCCCAGTATTTGCAGACCTCCAAAATACTGAGAATTGACAAATCCCGCTTGAGCGCATGAATGGCTGCTCGAGCGGAGGAGCAAAATTTGTGAAACCTGCTCGAGCGCAAGAGCCAAAATCTGGGCATCATAGGTTTGGAAAAAAAACAAGCAACCAATCTGTCCCTAACGCACAATTACAACCTGATAACCGAAACAGAGAGAAGACAAGTGAAACAAGATGCGAATAACTATTCTAAACCATACCAACCCGAGTCCACAATAAGTAATGGGTCAAAATCGGAATCACTATAATTAGATACAACCTTTTTACATAGTGTGGGAATAACTCATGTAAGAGAATTATGTCCAATTCTTTGATTTGTTTACGTGGTCCCTAGACTTTAATCAATGTGCATAGTCTTGTGAAGGGGGCCACCAACTTGGTTTTTGACTCTCTATCTCTTATTCCCTTTATTTTTGGGGTGTGTTGTTGGAAACAATTATGTTCTCTCTTCTTGTGTTTGTTGTAGTATATGAATATGCTGGAACTTGAGATTAATTGCAGCTGTGACATGGGACCAGAGATGTGTTAATCAATTAAGAAAAGATTTTTTTGAAGAAGCAATTGAGAAAAATTAGATGCCATTTTTTAAAAAGACTATTGATAGAACTTGAATGGCAAACTTAATGGTGGGCGTAGTTTATTTTAAATCAATGAATTTTATCTCTATGTTGTTAAATAAAATGATTCAATAATTATAGTTATATTATTTTATTAGGAAAAGTATATTTAAATAGAAATAATTTAAAATAATTATATTTTTATGGAAGTTTAAGTGAGTTTGTATCTAATACAAGTGAAAATTGTAACATAAAATACAATTCTCACCGTTGTTAAAATTAACACCTTTATAAAAAAAAAAATGTAATTATTTTGAATGGTTTTCATTTAAATGTTATTTAAATGCATTTTATTTTCATGAAATTATTATATTTGTTTTCAAATAAGTTTACTATTTTAAAAATGTTTTAATTTTTGAAGATAAAAATAATTTAATTAGATAATTATGGAATAATGTACGCATACGAACTTAGTTCTCGTTCTCGTATAATCAGCTCAGTTGGGTAGACCGGACTAGTCCTAGCATCAAATTAGTATTGGGGTGAAGATGATTGAGAGACACTTGGTCCTTAGAGAAACGTTGGCACATCTATATTTGCCTCTATGGAAGTTAGATGTTGAAGAAAAATTCAAATAACTTAAATTGAATAATTCTATATACTTATCTTTATCTATCTCTAATTTATCTTAACTGAGACTGTATGGTGGTATTTGAATTTGTGAGATACAAGGGTGTGTTTGATTGGGGAGATCAAGGGGAGACTATCCACTGTTGGGATTGTAATCCGGGAAATGTAATTCGGGGAAAGCATTCAATCTGACGTTTGTTTTTTTTTTAATCTGTCAGACTTTTTATCCCCCATATGTGGGATTATACTATCCGAGGGGGTATAGGAAAATTTTTATTAGATTATTTACTGTTGGGATTAGGTGGTAAAATAACCATTTTGACCATCTACTATTTAATTATGTATTATATTTAGTAAAATTCAGTAAAATTTAAATGTCTCAATTTAAAAATAAAATAATTTTATTTAACTTTTTATTGATGTTTTATTTATTTAATTTTTTAAAATAATTTTTTATAGATATTTTATTGATGTTTTATTTTAAAATTTTGTTTATATTTTATTTAATTTCATTATTTAAATTTTAATAGATTTTTTTTTAAAATTTCATTATTTAATTATTATTATCTTTAAAAATAAATTTATTTAAAATTTTAATTAAAAAAATAACATATATTTTTATTGATATTTTATTTATTTAATTTAAAAAAATAAATTTATTTAATTGTGTAAAAAAATAAAATAAAATAAAATAAATTTTTATTTAATATTGCTATTACTTAGTAAACAATTGAAAAACGGTAAGGTAGTCTTTTGCTCATTTATCCTATCCAGTCCGTCCAACGAAACAATGAATTTACTAAAAATAATTTTTTCCAGATATCTAATCTCATGAGAAAACAAACACGAGATACGCATCCAATCCAACCAAATAGTTCGGGGGGATTCACAATCCCAAAATTCAAGTCCGATGGATTCTAATCCCCCCTTATCCAATCCGTCCAATCAAACATACCCATTTTATGTGTAAAATAAATATGAAGCTGTTGGCTTATTTTTTCTACGAAGGAAAATATCATAAATGCGAGCGTGCCAATAAGGATTGAAAAATCCTTACGGATTAAATTCAAGCCAATTATCAAGCGATTGCGTTGACGGTTCTTTTGCCTCAACGAAGAGGACTTCAAAATTGCCAAGTGTAAGAGAAATTAAAATAAGAAAGAAGGAGACGGAGAAAGATGATTGAGTGAACAATCAAACTAACCATTAATTTATCTCTACTCCTATGCTCCAAAAAGGAAGTGCATAAAATAAAGCGCAGAGAACTTGTTGGAACAATCTTCTGTGTAAATAAAATAACTTGAAATAAATCAAACAAAATAAATAAATAACATACCGAATTTATTTCGTTGAACCGAATAAATAATTTAAGACCAAGTCGAGTGTGTGACACTCTGTCCTTAAGACAGATTCGCCCCGCTACGGTACTTACGGTTGAGTGGCGTCTATCTCCCAGGATACAATGATCTTCACAAATTGTAGTAGTACTCCAAACAATTTGTTCGGCGAACCAAACCTGTGTTCTAACTCTCTGAATATTTATTCCTAAACTAAATATGAGGAATAATGCACTAAAAAAAAATGGACAGTGAAGGAACAAAATTTCAGACTGAATTTTTCCTATCTCGGATGGAAAATTCGAATCACAAAAATACTCCAAAGAAAAACCGGGGTTCCGATTGCTGAAATAAGGCTTTATATAAATAGACAAATGTCCAACAGGTGCAACCTGTTAAACCGTTTGCCAAACAACACTAATGTTCAAACTTTTTGAAAAAGTTGTCCGTTGGTCCAAGAAAGCAACCGCATGCATCTTTATTATTTAAACACTATTTAGAATATATATATATATTAAATATATATATATATTAAACTATTTAAATAGTTTAATAAATAAAGAAAGAGGTACAAATTTTAGGAAATATATAAGGAACCTAAAATTTAACTTTAGAATTAAATTAAATTCTAAAATTACAAACTTCAAGAAACCACTTAGGAACCCAAAATTTGAATTTAGAATTAAATTAAATTCTCACAATAAATTTTTATTGAAAAAATTCAAAAGAATTTTTATCTAAAAAATTAATGTTAAACCTGAAAACGACGTCATCTTCCCATTCACATATAAATGGTTTTGACGTTCCGTCTTCACCACTACACCTCTTCGGACCCACCCCAATAGACGTTTGGGGTCCACCCAAAATGGGTTAACAATTATGCCTATATAAAACCATTTTTTCCAACAATCCCCCACATGAATGGAAGTTGACGGAGAGAAAATGCAACAACATGATCTAATCAGAGAGTTTAGAAATTGGAAATATTCTGCAAAGGATAGGTAGCTTTTGGCTTTGAACCTTCCCTTGTGAGACACTATCGGATTTACTAGCTAACCAGTGAACATGATGTCTTGAACTGTTCAGCCGTTTGTGTAAACCAAGACAATAGAACTCACACAGTATATTCCCAGACACAGTTTAGTTCTCACTATTGTGTTCATTTTGGCCCTGAACAACCTGGTCTTCATGAGTGTTCTAGAGAATTGTAGCCCTTCACAAATCTCACAGAACCGGCCCAGTTCACACTCACATAGGTGATTCTTATGAAGAGTATCCTGCCATACTCCACTAGGTTTACCTAGATATAAGAATCATTAAAAGTATTACTTAACCTAAAACGCTGCAGACATCACTATTTCATCATAGAAACGGGTAGGAGTTAGACTCCCCAGTGATCCTTCTGAGTCAATCACAACTCGGTTGTCCCTTTGAACCTCTTCTATAAATTTGTGAATTGTTGGAAAAAAAATGGTTTTATATAGGCATATTTTTTAGCCCAATTTGGGTGGACCCCAAATGTTGTTTGGGGTGGGTCCGAAGAGGTGAAGACAGAACGTCAAAACCATTTATGGGTGAATGGAAAGTTGACATCGTTTTCTAGTCTAACATTAATTTTTTAGATAAAATTCTTTTGAATTTTTTCAATAAAGATTATTGTGGGAATTTAATTTAATTCTAAATTTAAATTTTAGGTTCCTAAGTGGTTCTTAAAATTTGTAATTGTGAGAATTTAATTTAATTCTAAATTTAGATTTTGGTTTCCTTTATTTATTAAACTATTTTAATAGTTTAATATATATAATTTTCAAATAGTTTAAATATAAAACTATTACAAACAGTTTTGACCTTGGTTCTTCTACGGCTTATTTTCAAAATTGTTTGTGGAAGGAAACAAATTCTTTGTGCAACGGTCAAACCAATTTCATGTAACGGTCAAACACCAACTTTGAAAAGTTGGTTTTCTGTTCATACATATTGGTGCATCTTTTCACCTCAAACATAGGAACCGGTTCGGGTTTAAAGTCTTGTGCCTATATATACCTATTATTCCAGCAGTTTTGGGGTTGGTTTTTTCCCTACCCGTAATTGAGTCTGCAATTTTCATATTGCTGTCCTATATTCAGTAGTTTGGAAAATCAAATTTCCTATCCGGGGAAATATTAGTCGAGTTGTTTTATTACCGTCCAATTTTTCCTTTTGCATTTTATTCCTCATATTTAGTTTTAGGGATAATATTCAGAGAGTTAGAACACAGGTTTGGTTCGCCGAACAAATTGTTTGGAGTACTACTACAATTTGTGAAGATCATTGTATCCTGGGAGATAGACGCCACTCAACCGTAAGTACCGTAGCGGGGCGAATCTGTCTTAAGGACAGAGTGTCACACACTCGACTTGGTCTTGTAATTTTTATTTGGTTCAATAAATAAATCTGGTATGTAGTTTATTTATTTTGGTTGATTTTATTTCAAGTTATTTTTTATACACAGAAGATTGTTCCAACAATCTTAAGACAGATTCGAATTATTCTGTTTACAGAATTTTTCGTTTGTTTCCTTTTTTCATTCTTCGTAAATAATTTCGAAAGAAAATTATTTTCTGTGAATTGACAAAATAATATTCTGGTTGGAAAAACAAATAGTGATTATATGCTATTTGACAGATAGTAGTAATATACTGTCTCTTTTCTTTGACAACAACTAGTAGTACGATACTGGTGTCATTAACAATTCAGAATATATTTTTGTGGAAGTTTTTCAGAAAAATAATTTTGGTTTTTAGAAATTATTTTCTGAGTTTTCATTAATTAAAATTCTGTTTTCAGTATTTTAATTATTGGAGTGTAACAAGAGATTTTAATTTCTTGTGTGGAATTAATTTGGTTGAATAAAATTTTATTTTATTTCCAAATTAATTGGAAAATAAAAGTTACATTCTTGTTTCTTTTATTTTTACAGAATTTAATTCTGTGAATTTGGATTAGTTTTCTGTGTGGAATTAATTTGGTTAAATAAAATTTTATTTTATTTTATTTCCAAATTAATTGAAAATAAAAGTTACATTTTGTTTTGTTTCTTTTATTTTAACAGATTTTATATCTGTAGTTTTGGTTTAATTTGTTTAAATAAAATTTTATTTTATTTTCAAATTAATTGGAAATAAAAGTTACAATTGTTGTTTCTTTTATTATTTACAGAATTTAAAATTCTGTGTTATTTGGTTTTAATTTTCTGTGTAGTATTAAATTCTAATTATAATTGTGGTTTATAATTTAGAATTTATGGCTACTGGAACTGATCTTTGCAAAGGCAAAGGAAGATCAAGTAAGAAGGTTGCTAAAGCCAAAATGACCGAAATGGATAAAATTTCCAATGGTGTAGATGTCATAAATCTTTCTGCAGTTGTTTCCGAGGCAAATTTTGTCGGAAATCCTAAAGAATGGTGGGTGGACACTGGTGCTACTTGCCATATCTGTGCCGATAAAAAGATGTTCACATCTTATTCTACAGTGGAAAATGATGAACAACTTTTTATGGGCAACTCCTCAACTTCCAAAGTTGAAGGACAAGGAAAGATTATTCTGAAAATGACATCTGGAAAGGAACTCACTCTCAACAATGTGTTACATGTACCGGACATTCGCAAGAATTTAGTTTCCGGATCTTTGTTGAGTAAGAATGGGTTTAAGCTAGTTTTTGAAAGTGACAAGTTTGTACTTACCAAAAACGGAATGTATGTAGGAAAAGGTTACATGGCTGATGGCCTTTTCAAGATGAATGTAATAACTGTTGTACCTTCTGGTATTAATAAAGATACATCTTCTTCTTACTTGCTTGAGTCTTCAAATTTATGGCATGGTAGATTAGGACATGTTAATTATGGATCTATACGTAGATTAATTAATATGGAATGTTTACCCAAATTTGATATTGATTCAAATCATAAATGTGAAATTTGTGTTGAGGCAAAATTATCTAAAACTCCTTTTCATTCAATTGAAAGAAGTACGGAACCACTTGAATTAATTCATAGTGACATTTGTGATTTTAAATCAATTCAAACCAGAGGTGGGAAAAAGTATGTAATCACTTTTATAGATGACTATACTAGATATAGTTATATTTATTTAATTCGAACCAAGGATGAAGCTTTAGAAACTTTCATTCAATATAAGAATGAAGTTGAAAATCAACTTGGTAAGAAAATCAAGAAACTTAGAAGTGATAGAGGTGGTGAATATGAATCACCTTTTGGTGAGTTTTGTAAAGAACATGGTATAATTCATCAAACCACCGCTCCTTACTCACCTCAGCAAAATGGAATTGCTGAAAGGAAAAATAGGACTTTAAAAGAAATGATGAATGCCATGTTAATCAGTTCTGGATTACCTCAGAACTTGTGGGGGGAAGCAATACTTTCTGCTAATTATATTTTAAATAAAATACCCCGAAAGAAAGTGAATCAAACACCTTATGAATTGTGGCATGGAAGAGTACCATCCTACAAATACTTAAAAGTGTGGGGGTGTTTGGCTAAAGTGGCTATTCCTAGTCCTAAAAAGACTAAGATAGGTCCTAAGACCATTGATTGCATTTTCATTGGTTATGCTAAGAATAGTAGTGCATATCGGTTTTTGATTCATAAATCAGAACATACCGAAATGCATGTAAATACTATTATTGAGTCAAGGAATGCATCATTCTTTGAACATGTATTTCCAAAGAAGACTGGACAAGAGACTAGTAACAATAAAAGATCTCATGATGTCATTACTAGTCAGGATCAAGAACATGATCAAGAACAAGAGTTAGATCAAAATGAGGAAGATGAACCTAGGCGTAGTAAACGTGCTAGAACCTCAAAATCATTTGGTCCAGATTTTCTAACATATTTGTTAGAAAATGAGCCTCTAACTTTTAAAGATGCTATGTCCTGTCCTGAAGCTCCTTTATGGAAAGAAGCTGTCAACAGTGAAGTTGAATCCATCTTGCAAAATCACACTTGGGAATTAGTGGACTTGCCACCAGGTTGTAAACCTCTTGGGTACAAGTGGATTTTCAAAAGAAAATTGAAAGCAGATGGATCAATTGACAAATACAAGGCAAGACTTGTAGTCAAAGGTTTTAGACAGAAAGAAGGTCTAGATTACTTTGACACATACTCACCGGTTACTAGAATAACATCCATTAGAATGCTAATTGCCATAGCATCTCTATACAATCTAGAAATTCATCAAATGGATGTTAAAACCGCTTTCTTAAATGGTGAGTTAAATGAAGAAATTTACATGGAACAACCAGAAGGGTTTTCTGTTCCAGGGAAAGAAAAGAAAGTGTGTAAATTGGTTAAATCATTATATGGTTTAAAACAAGCGCCAAAGCAATGGCATGAGAAATTTGACAAGGCAATGATGTCAAATGGATTTAAAATTAATGAGTGTGACAAATGTGTTTATATTAAAAACACAGACAATGGTTATGTCATTGTATGTCTTTATGTAGATGATATGCTCATCATAGGTAGTAATAATGACATGATTAAAACTACCAAGAAAATGTTGAATAAACATTTTGACATGAAGGACATGGGCATTGCTGATGTAATTCTTGGTATGAAAATTACCAAAACATCAGAAGGATATGCTTTGTCACAATCTCATTACATTGAGAAAATACTTGACAAATTCAGCAAAGATGATGATCATCTTGCTAGAACTCCTGTAGATGTTAATTTGTATCTTTCAAAGAATGTACAGGAAAGTATTTCTCAATTAGAGTATGCCCAAATTATTGGAAGCTTAATGTACTTGATGAACTGCACTCGCCCAGATATAGCTTATGCAGTAAGTAAATTAAGTAGATATACGAGTAATCCGGGAGTAGAACACTGGAAAGCAATTATAAGGGTTCTTAGATATCTCCGATTTACTCGTAACATTGGGCTTAACTATACTAGATATCCAGCAGTACTTGAAGGATACTGTGATGCAAATTGGATATCAGATACTAGAGACTCGAAGTCCACCAGTGGGTATGTCTTTACTCTTGGTGGGGCGGCTGTATCTTGGAAATCTTCCAAACAGACTTGCATTGCTAGGTCTACTATGGAATCAGAATTCATAGCCTTAGACAAAGCAGGGGAAGAGGCAGAATGGCTTCGCCACTTCCTTGAAGATATTCCAATTTGGCCAAAACCGGTGCCTGCTATATGCATACATTGCGATAGTCAATCAGCTATAGGTAGAGCACAGAGTCATATGTATAACGGTAAGTCACGACACATTCGTCGTCGACATAACACCGTAAGACAACTACTCTCTAATGGAATTATTTCCATAGAATATGTTAAGTCAAAAGACAACATAGCGGATCCACTAACCAAAGGGTTAGCAAGAGAGTTAGTTGAGAATTCATCGAGGGGAATGGGATTAAAGCCTATTAAATAAGAGTTACCACAACGGCAACCCAACCTAGTTGACTGGAGATCCCAAGATCTAGGTTCAAAGGGACAACCGAGTTGTGATTGACTCAGAAGGATCACTGGGGAGTCTAACTCCTACCCATTTCTATGATGAAATAGTGATGTCTGCAGCGTTTTAGGTTAAGTAATACTTTTAATGATTCTTATATCTAGGTAAACCTAGTGGAGTATAGCAGGATACTCTTCATAAGAATCACCTATGTGAGTGTGAACTGGGCCGGTTCTGTGAGATTTGTGAAGGGCTACAATTCTCTAGAGCACTCATGAAGACCAGGTTGTTCAGGGCCAAAATGAACACAATAGTGAGAACTAAACTGTGTCTGGGAATATACTGTGTGAGTTCTATTGTCTTGGTTTACACAAACGGCTGAACAGTTCAAGACATCATGTTCACTGGTTAGCTAGTAAATCCGATAGTGTCTCACAAGGGAAGGTTCAAAGCCAAAAGCTACCTATCCTTTGCAGAATATTTCCAATTTCTGTACTCTCTGATTAGATCATGTTGTTGCATTTTCTCTCCGTCAAATTCCATTCATGTGGGGGATTGTTGGAAAAAAAATGGTTTTATATAGGCATATTTTTTAGCCCAATTTGGGTGGACCCCAAATGTTGTTTGGGGTGGGTCCGAAGAGGTGAAGACAGAACGTCAAAACCATTTATGGGTGAATGGAAAGTTGACATCGTTTTCTAGTCTAACATTAATTTTTTAGATAAAATTCTTTTGAATTTTTTCAATAAAGATTATTGTGGGAATTTAATTTAATTCTAAATTTAAATTTTAGGTTCCTAAGTGGTTCTTAAAATTTGTAATTGTGAGAATTTAATTTAATTCTAAATTTAGATTTTGGTTTCCTTTATTTATTAAACTATTTTAATAGTTTAATATATATAATTTTCAAATAGTTTAAATATAAAACTATTACAAACAGTTTTGACCTTGGTTCTTCTACGGCTTATTTTCAAAATTGTTTGTGGAAGGAAACAAATTCTTTGTGCAACGGTCAAACCAATTTCATGTAACGGTCAAACACCAACTTTGAAAAGTTGGTTTTCTGTTCATACATATTGGTGCATCTTTCCACCTCAAACATAGGAACCGGTTCGGGTTTAAAGTCTTGTGCCTATATATACCTATTATTCCAGCAGTTTTGGGGTTGGTTTTTTCCCTACCCGTAATTGAGTCTGCAATTTTCATATTGCTGTCCTATATTCAGTAGTTTGGAAAATCAAATTTCCTATCCGGGGAAATATTAGTCGAGTTGTTTTATTACCGTCCAATTTTTCCTTTTGCATTTTATTCCTCATATTTAGTTTTAGGGATAATATTCAGAGAGTTAGAACACAGGTTTGGTTCGCCGAACAAATTGTTTGGAGTACTACTACAATTTGTGAAGATCATTGTATCCTGGGAGATAGACGCCACTCAACCGTAAGTACCGTAGCGGGGCGAATCTGTCTTAAGGACAGAGTGTCACACACTCGACTTGGTCTTGTAATTTTTATTTGGTTCAATAAATAAATCTGGTATGTAGTTTATTTATTTTGGTTGATTTTATTTCAAGTTATTTTTTATACACAGAAGATTGTTCCAACAATTTACTTCTTCATTTATTTATTTATTTAACTATTTCAATAGTTTAATATATATATTTAATTAGTTTAATATATATATATATATTTGAAATGGTTTAATTAATAAATTACCTACTTTGACTTGGTCCAACGGGCACTTTTTGAATTGTTTGAATTTTTGGTGCAACCGTCAAATTTATTTGAATTCTTCTAGTTGCATCTATTCATTCAAAATGATTGTACCTGTTGGGAGACTTTGTTTGCCTATAAAGATAAATCTTTCCAGTAGTCCGGAGATCGGTTTTTTTTTTTCCATCTGAAAAAACAGTCTCTTTTTTGGTCCCTTTGCTGTCCGTTTCTTTTAGTGCATAATTCCTCATATTTAGTTGTAAGAATAAATATTCAGAGAGTTAGAACACAGGTTTGGTTCGCCGAACAAATTGTTTGGAGTACTACTACAATTTGTGAAGATCATTGTATCCTGGGAGATAGACGCCACTCAACCGTAAGTACCGTAGCGGGGCGAATCTGTCTTAAGATTGTTGGAACAATCTTCTGTGTAAATAAAATAACTTGAAATAAATCAAACAAAATAAATAAATAACATACCGAATTTATTTCGTTGAACCGAATAAATAATTTAAGACCAAGTCGAGTGTGTGACACTCTGTCCTTAAGACAGATTCGCCCCGCTACGGTACTTACGGTTGAGTGGCGTCTATCTCCCAGGATACAATGATCTTCACAAATTGTAGTAGTACTCCAAACAATTTGTTCGGCGAACCAAACCTGTGTTCTAACTCTCTGAATATTTATTCCTAAACTAAATATGAGGAATAATGCACTAAAAAAAAAATGGACAGTGAAGGAACAAAATTTCAGACTGAATTTTTCCTATCTCGGATGGAAAATTCGAATCACAAAAATACTCCAAAGAAAAACCGGGGTTCCGATTGCTGGAATAAGGCTTTATATAAATAGACAAATGTCCAACAGGTGCAACCTGTTAAACCGTTTGCCAAACAACACTAATGTTCAAACTTTTTGAAAAAGTTGTCCGTTGGTCCAAGAAAGCAACCGCATGCATCTTTATTATTTAAACACTATTTAGAATATATATATATATTAAATATATATATATATTAAACTATTTAAATAGTTTAATAAATAAAGAAAGAGGTACAAATTTTAGGAAATATATAAGGAACCTAAAATTTAACTTTAGAATTAAATTAAATTCTAAAATTACAAACTTCAAGAAACCACTTAGGAACCCAAAATTTGAATTTAGAATTAAATTAAATTCTCACAATAAATTTTTATTGAAAAAATTCAAAAGAATTTTTATCTAAAAAATTAATGTTAAACCTGAAAACGACGTCATCTTCCCATTCACATATAAATGGTTTTGACGTTCCGTCTTCACCACTACACCTCTTCGGACCCACCCCAATAGACGTTTGGGGTCCACCCAAAATGGGTTAACAATTATGCCTATATAAAACCATTTTTTCCAACAGAACTTACCTCTACTCCTATGTTTCGAAAATGAAGTGCATAAAATAAAGTGCAAGAAATATAAATGGCAAGAAGAATATAAATCAACTGTTTTTTATTTGAGTTCTTGATCCTTTTACAATGTAGCCATAAATGGCTATTTATAGACAAATATTTGTAGGAAAAAACTACCTAATAACTACCCTATTCTTCAACCTCCACTTCATACTCCATGTTCTCCACTTTGTTCTCCATCATCTTTTCACATTTCATAACCTCTCATAACCTCCAAATGAGTAGGAGGATGCCACGTCCTGCAATTATATAAATAATAAATAATAATAATAATAATAATAATATTACAGATTTATAGTGCTAACATTACCCCCCGTGACCCTTAAAAATGGTATTTACTTGAATTTTTAAATGGCCGAATCAAGCACATGCCTAATCTAAGCAACAAAGTACTTTGAATAATATCAACAAAGTGCTTCGAATGATATAATAGCACCAATAAAGTGCTTTGAATGAGCATGAAATTATGACTAGATGTCTTGAATTATATATATACACCTTGAAGGGATATTATATACGTGCTTCGAATCGACATCAATCCTTTGAAAGAAATTAAACAATTTTGTAATACTCGTACTTCAAACACTTAGAAAACTTGGAACCTTTTGAAATAGGTTGATATTGCTTGCACTTAAAATCATTCAAAACCTCATATTTTTAAGGCAAAGCCAATGATTCACGTTAACAAGCTGTTACGTATGCTAAATAACAAGTTTCGAATGTGGTATAAAATACCAAAAATCACTCTTTTATGGTCCAAGTGTTTATAAATGACCGAATTCATCATTCAAAGGTCTTGCGGAAAAGCTTTGAAAGATAACCTCATATTTTTAAGGCAAAGCCAATGATTCACCTTAGCAAATTATTATACATGCTAAATAACCAGCTTCGAAGGTGGTATAGGGGACCAAAATTATCCTTTGAAGGTCGAATGTGCTAACAAAGGACGAATTACATCCTTGGAAATACTCGACAAAGCTTCGAAGGTTCACAACCGTCAATATTGTTTCTTCGAAGCTGTTGTTGATGCAAGATGGAGTGCTTCGAAGCTTACAACATTATGGCAAAAGGGCTTTCAAAACAACTTTTGGCCAACATTGTGGTTATTCAAATTTTGTATGTTCTGGTTCACACATAATTAATGAAAATATTAATTTTGTGTTTCGAACCAATTATTAATTCTCCGAAGACACCAAAACCGTCGTTCTTCGAACCAACTTTTGTAGAATACTAGTTACATTTTCATATAACAAATGACTATAAAAATGTTTATCAGTAATTTCACTAATTATCATGCAAAAAATAGGCATTATTTGACAATTAATTAATTGTCATTTTACATATATTTGAAGGGATGTACACATTTCGAAAATTTCCTCGTCCCATGTTACATTTCGAAGGTGTTTATTGATAATAAAACCACCATTCGCAAGTCACATATGTTACTAAAGGATCGAAGTCGTCCTTCGAAAGTGCTCACAACATCTCTTCGAACCGAATCCAAAGAGTTGGATTACAATGAAATTAGTTTGGCATTTTAATTAGCCATTAGTAGCTATAAGATGATATTTCAATGAATACATATAACAGTGCAACCATTTATTCTTTGAAAATAGGTTTAACAACCCTCACATGTTCTTAATAACATGTTTCGAAGTGTCTTGAGACATGCTTCGAAGGTAACCACAAAACCAAATGGTGATGGTTTTATGGATCAACCAATAACCATATTTTTTGCTCAATATATTGCAATAACGAAATATTATTTGTTAGTCATTCCATCAAAGTCAACATTTGATGTGATCTACAAATCCAAAAGGGATTTTGAACAACAAAAGTCATGGTATAGTGTGACCATGAAAATTCATACTTTTTGACACTTTGAAAAATGTCAAAAATTTTGAATTCATGAACAGTAGCTTGTTCATTATTCTTGACCATGTTTGGTTTAAAAACATGACTTTCGCCGAATTGATTTTCATAATTATTTGGCAAAGTGGTTTGTTTTTCCATGTCAGCCATTAATGGCTTATGAAAATCCCCCATAGATATGTTATTTTCATAACTTGACTCTCTAAAAATTAGTTTTTGGACCCCCTGAGCCATGCATGGAACATCATTCTTAGCTAAATTTGGCTCAAGAACATGCTCTTTCATTATGTTAATTTCATAATTTGGCTCTTTAAAAACATATTCTTGAACCGCCCGAGCCATTAATGAAATCAACTCTTTGTTTTTGCTATTTTCAACCATGGAAACATTCTGAAAAAAATCAACCAATTCCGGCCATTAAAGCCTCAGTTAAAGAATTGATAGTGAGAGTTGACCACTCATCATTCCATTGGCGAATTTCCATATCAAGTTGATGAATTTCTCTAATTAAATGGTGTCTTTTTTCTTCCACCAAATAATATTGTAAAGGATGAAAGTTTATTTCATTAAGAAAATGAATCTCTTCTTGAAGATCTAAAATTTTTTGTTTACTCCAATAGATTTCATCTAGGCTATTTGAAATGGACAAATCCAATTCATTTTTCATTTCTTACACTTGATGTCCTACTGGGCGTGCCAAAAATTGTTGGCTTATTTTTCCTATGAAGGAAAATATCATAAGTACGAGCGTGCCAGCAAGGATTGAAAAATCCTTACGGATTAAATTCAAGCCAATTATCAAGCGATTGCGTTGACGGTTCTTTTGCCTCAACGAAGAGGACTTCAAAATTGCCAAGTGTAAAGAAAAGAGAAATTAAAAGAAGAAAGCGGGAGACGGAGAAAGATGATTGAGTGAACAATCAAACTAATTATTAATTTATCTCTACTCCTATGCTTCAAAAAGGAAGTGCATAAAATAAAGTGCAAAGAACTTATCTCTACTCCTATGCTTTGAAAATAAAGTGCATAAAATAAAGTGTAGGAAATATAAATGACAAGAAGAATATAAATCGATTGTCTTTGATTTGAGTTCTGATCCTTTTACAATGTAGCCATGAATGACTATTTATAGACAAATACTTGTAGGAAAAAATTACCTAATAGCTACCCTATTCTTCAACCTCCACTTCATGCTCCATGTTCTCCACTTTGTTCTCCATCATCTTTTCACATTTCATAACCTCTTATAATCTCTAAATGAGTAGGAGGATACCACATATCCTACAATTATATAAATAATAATAAAATTGTAGATTTATGGTGCCAACAGAATCACAATATGATAATTCTAGATAAATTCAAATAGATAAAAAAGAGTTTATAGCATACACCACCAATATGAAAAATTATATTATGGTTATTGTGGGGACATAATTTTTGAATGACAACACGTGGCCGAGGTGTCACCGAAGTGCCAGCCAAGGTGCCACGTGTCCTGGTCATGATGTAGAGATCATCTCGGCTAGGCCGAGGTTATCTGCGAAGATACCGAAATCCAAGATAAGCGGATAAGGGACAAGAGTCTTAGAATGAGAGAGGACTTCAGTTTGGGTAAAGATAAGACTCTTAGAGAGTTTATCCCAATCCTATTGGGAGTCCAAGATTAGCAGTAATTCTAAGTCAATTGAAGCTAGGCTTCTATTGGGACTCGGTTTGTGTTGGCTATAAAAGAGAGGCACCCTCATGGGTTTAAGGTACGCTTTTTATATTCTAAATAGTGAGTTAAGCACTTTGGCTATTTTTGAGAGATAACTGACTTGATCGTCGGAGTGCCCCCGGGTGGACGAACCACCGCCGGAATCTCTTCTTTTCTGTTACAGGTCATTCAAGCGCCATCTGTTCTACTAGTGCTCTCCAGTTGAATACTTGTTTGGCAGTGTGGTCAGAAATCGATTCATACAATTTGGCGCCGTCTATGGGAAAGAAAGGAGAATAGATGGCCAATGACGGACATAAACAGAAGGTTGGGGACAACACTTCTATTAGGAGTGGGAAACCTATTACCTTGACGTCGAAGAAGACAACTGCAACAAAGAGACTCGAGATAAGAATCACGGAGAAAAAGACGCCCGCCAGGAGGGCGACACATCAAAGAAGTCAGACCAAAGCGGGTATTATAACGAGGACGACCTCCAGGTGTGGAAAGAAAGATACCTGTAGAGGGACGACGAGATGAAGGGAATGGCAAACAAATTGGCAGACCTGCAAACGGTCGTCAACTTCATGATATAGAACAATGTCATGTAGCCACCGTTCCCGTTATAAGATACGCTGATTCCAGCGGACAAGAAAGATGCCCGAAAAGATGGGCAGAAAACAGTCCCTACAGTCCCCCAGCACACCAGGACCGAAAAACACTCTCACCGGCCTTCAAGGGAGGTCGGGCGAGGAGAGTCAAGAAGGGAAGAATTTAGGAGGACGCATCGCACCAAGGAAGCTGACCCCAAAGAACATCGACATGTTCAAGGGCAGGAGTTATGCTTCGACGCAACTAATGGAGAAAGGTCGAAGAGGGCTCACAACGAAGCTGGGAGTAGTGCACTGAAAAGGCTGAAGTCAGGAGATAGGCGAGCTCCTAGACGGACCAAGGAGGATCTAAGGGATTACCTATAGAGGAGGCAACAAGATGCCGAGGTAACCTCCCTGGTCAAGCCGAGAACGCTGTTCTCGGTAGAATTGGACAAATTCAAAGCCCCGAAGAGGTTTAGCATGCCGAGATTCTAGATTTACGACGGTAAGTCAGACCCCAACTTTCACGTCGGTTTATACCTGAACTCGATGGCGTTATACACCGGGAATGAGTCGTTGCTTTGTAAGGTGTTCCCCTCATCCTTTGGAGAAATTGCATCGAACTAGTTTCACAAGTTGCCGAAAGGAACTGTGAAAACTTGGAAAGGCCTAGTCGAGATGTTTGTGGCCAGGTTCGTGACAAACAAGCTGCAACCATTAAGGGTGGACGCCCTGATGGCCTTGAGAATTAGCGAGGACGAAAGCCTTAGGGCCTATGCCAAAAGGTATTATCAGGTATTTAACCGAATACCAGGATGCAACCAAAAGGTAGCGATTGTGTCGTTTAAAAACGGCCTGAAGGATAACTACCTGCTTCGGAAATCACTGGCAAAGACATTGCCAAAAAACATGGAGGAGCTTATGGCCAGGATAGAAAAGTATGCCAGGGCCGAGGAGGATACGCCGGGGACAAAGGTGCTGAAACCAGAGAAGAAAAATGGCTCGCCGAAGCGAGGCCAAGGTGATGGTGGCCACAACAAACCAGAAATAGGACTAAGGGTTGCTCAGGCAGTCACAAACATATTCTGAATTCCGGTTTACAAAGTCTTGGAGAAAATCCGAAATCAGCCCTATTACAGAACACCGGCAAGGGTACCAGGCGAATTCATGGGAAGAAGCCTTGGCAAGCATTGTGCTTACCATAATGAGGCTGGACATCTGACTTAGGGGTGTAGAGCCCTGAAGACACATCTGGAAGACCTGGTAAGACAAGGCCATTTAAGGGACTTGGTGAATGAGGCCAGGACAAGGGAAGAGCAGGCAAGACTGCCCCAGGTACCAACAACACCACTACCATAGGCAGGCGAACCTCAAGTGATCAATGTGATTCACTCGAAGGTGAATGAGAATGAGAATGAGAATGAGATAAGGGGGAAACCTAGAAAGTAAAACACCTACAACATGTGTACCCGGTCGGGAAGAAGAAACCTAGGGTAGACAAGAGCTAGGGACCAGTGGTATCCTTTACTGAGGAAGACTTGGAAATGGTGCAGTATCCACACAACGATGCCTTGGTAATATCCCTCTAGATTGGAGAGTGCCAAGTGAAGCGCATCTTAGTTGACCAAGGCAGCTCTTGTAACATCATGTATGTCAGGTGTTACAAGGAGCCTGGCCTTCACCAAGATGACTTGGAGCAGTCCAATGGCCCAATGGTTGGGTTCAATAGGACGCCGACGTAGCCCCTGGGAGCAGTAAGTTTGCAGGTGCAGGCTAGCACTAAGAAGCTAAAAACAGAGTTCACCATAATCGACACCCCTTCCCTTTACAATGCTATCCTGAGAAGGCCATGGCTACATGCAATGGAGGCTGTTCCCTCAACATTGCATCAGCTATTGCGGTTCTCAATAGAGCATGGAATAGAGGAGGTCAGAGGGGATCAGTTGCAGGCAAAGAATTGCTCCATGGCAGTAATGAAGTCTACCTACAACATACGAGAAGCAGAAACAGCAGAGATCGAGGACGAGAATATGGAAATCCTGAATGACACCGGCAAAAAGCCAACCGAGAAGAGTGAAGAAGCCCTGAAGAAAATCCTTGTCCAGCAAGGGTATGAAGAACGCTTCTTTCTTCTCGGCTCAAGCTTAGCCGAAGAAGAGGAAAAGAAGCTAGAGGCATTCCTAAGAGCAAACCTTGAGGTGTTCTCATGGACACCATACGAGATACCAGGCATTGACCCCGAGGTCACTTGCCACAGACTGAATGTATACAGGTCGGCCAAACATGTCATCCAGCAAGCAAGGAGGCCGATACTAATGCATGTTGAGGCAATAGAAGAGGAAGTTGATAGACTTTTGGAGGCCAAAGCCATTCGAGAGGTAAATTACCCAACATGGCTATCAAACACAGTGGTTGTGAAGAAAAAAAACGGTAAGTGGAGGGTCTGCGTGGACTTCACCAGCCTGAACAAGGCTTGTCCCAAAGATAGTTTCCCATTACCCAAGATTGACCAATTGGTGGATGCCACTTTAGGGCATGGAAGGATGAGTTTCCTGGATACCTACATGGGGTACCATCAGATAGCTATGTACCCCCCAGATGAGGAAAAGACTGCATTCATCACCCCAAAAGGACTATACTGCTACAGGGTAATGCCTTTTGGATTGAAAAATGTAGGAGCAACTTACCAGAGATTGGTAACCAAAATGTTCAGACATCTAATTGGCAGAATAGTAGAGGTATACATAGATGACATGGTCGTGAAGACCAAGAAGCCTAAGGATCATCTGGAAGACTTAAAGGCAGTCTTTGACATCCTTAAAACATATCGGCTTCGACTCAATGCATCGAAGTGTGCATTTGGAGTTGGGTTTGGTAAGTTCTTAGGATATTTGGTAACAAGAAGGGGCATTGAGGAAAGCCCAGATCAGATCAAGGCTATCTTAGAACTGAAGAGCCCAACATCGGCAAAACAAGTGCAGATGTTAACTGGAAGGGCTACAGCCCTGAACAGATTCATAAGCAGAAGTTCTGATAAGTGTAAGCATTTCTTCAGCTTAGTAAAGAAAGCCACAGACTTCTTATGGACCGAAGAATGCGAAGCCACCTTGGCCGACTTAAAGAAGTATTTGACCACAACTCCAGTTCTCTCAAATCCAGTACATGGAGAGGAGTTGTTCTTATACTTGGCAGTTTCAGAGCACGCAGTAAGTGCAGTAGTAGTCAGAGAAGAAAAAGAAGAGCAAATGGCAGTTTACTACGTGAATAAAACCCTGGCAGGCACAGAGACTAGATACTTACCCTTGGAGAAGTTAACACTGGCTTTAGTAATAGCTTCCAAGAAGCTGAATCATTACTTTCAAGCCCACAAAATTGTGGTGTTAACTGAACATCCTTTAAGGTCCCTGTTGTAACAAAGAGATCTGACAGGCAAAATAGCCAGATGGGCAGTGGCCTTGGGCCAATATGACCTGGAATTCAGACCCAGGACGGCAATCAAAGGCCAAGTCTTAGCCGACTTCGTAGCCGAGTTCGCACCAGATGCCGTCATACATCGGCCTCCGTTGAGCCGAGGTATACAACGTCCAAATGAGTAAGAAAAAACCCAGCGGGGGACAACAGAACGAAGGAACAAAGAGAAACTCAGGCCCTGCAGTATTTACATTGGCGACTCCTTCCGGTTGTTTGTTGATGGGAGTTCAAACCGACAAGGAGCAGGGGCAGAAGTAGTACTAGTATCACTAGATGGGCAGATACTGGAACAATCCATTCGTTTGGGGTTTAAGGCCTCAAACAATGAAGCAGAATATGAAACACTAATCGCAGGGTTAAAACTGGCAGCAGCCATGGAAGCCGACGAGGTAATAGTCTTCTGTGACTTCCAACTTATAGTCATCCAAGCAACAGGCGAATATGCAGCCCGATATGAAAGGATGTCGGCCTATGCAAAAGAAGTGGGCAGACTAGTAGCCTTATTTCAAAATTGCCGACTACAGCAGGTAAGCCGAGATGACAACAGCCATACCGATGCTCTAGCCAACCTGGCTAGTGCAATGAAGCTTGGAGAGGCAAGAACGATAATGGTTGACTACTTGTCAGGTCCAAGCATAGAACCACTGAACACAGAGCGTGAACCAATGTGTGTGGAGATGGGACCAAGTTGGATGGATGCAATAATAGTATTCCTTAGAGATGGGAAGCTGCCAGATGACCGAAAAGAAGTACACAAGATCAGACTGAAGTCGGCAAGATTCAGTTTGATCGCAGAAGGACATCTCTACAGAAGATCTTTTACTAGACCCCTTCTAAGGTGAGTGCTTCCTGCACAGGTTGAAGACTTTCTGTACGAGATACATGAAGGAGTATATGGAAGCCACGCTGGGGGCAGGTCACTTACTCATAGGGCCATTACTCAGGGGTACTGGTGGCCCTACATGCAGAAAGATGCCGAAGCCTATGTCAAGAAGTGTGAGAAGTGCCAAAGGTTTGCACCTTTAATATATCAACCAGCAGCAGACTTGAACCCAGTGACCAGCCCTTGGCCATTTGCCCAATGGGGCATAGATCTTGTTGGAAAACTTCCTCAAGCAACTGGACAAAGGAAGTACCTGCTGGTAGCAACAGATTACTTCACCAAGTGGGTAGAAGCTGAACCCCTTGCCAAGATTCGGGACGTTGATGTGAAGAACATCATCACCAGGTTTGGAATCCCAAGAGCAATAATAGTTGACAATGGCACACAGTTTAACAATAAGTTAATCAATAGCTTCTGTGCAAAGTTCAAAATCAAGAATTATTTTTCCACCCCAAGTTTTCCTCAAAGCAATAGACAAGCAGAAGCATCCAACAAAGTTATCTTGGATGGGATTAAGAAGAGGCTGCAAGCAGCAAAGGTAAAGTGGGTGGATGAATTGCCCAGTGTACTCTGGGCATATCGGACTACGCCGAGAAGATCAATTGGGGAATCCCTATTTGCCATGGCTTATGGCACAGAAGCAGTCATTCCTCTGGAGGTTGGCATCCCAGGGATCAGAACCGAGGGAGTGGTGTCACGACCCAAACCCGCCCCTATGGGTTTAGTACCATAACCGGCCAGTCATCCGTGATTACCGAAGGCTTGCTTAACAGTAATAACAGTAATACAGAGTACAGGGGTTGGCAGAAGCCAAAACAGTAATAAAAGATGTCCAATGAGCTGTGACAGTCTGTATGCAAAAAGACTTTTCATAACATATTCACATTCGGAACAAAAACGGTATGTACATACATATACAAGCATTCAGGTTAGGGACCAAATCCCTACCATAACAGTACAGTACAAGTCTCATACAGTCTATACAAAACAGAAACAGAAAGGGGAAATCTAAAACACCCCAAAGTAGCCCTTGCTTGAAGGACTTGGAACCTTTCAGTGACGCACAGTGGTTGGCTTGACAAAACAAGAGCTAACCCGACGCCCCTAGCCCCGGTCCGGTACCTGGACACCTACATATATATATAAACAGTGAGCTAAAGCCCAGTGAATAACATACGCGTAAAGAGGTTAAGAATGAATGTCCTTTCAGTATTTAAAACAGTTAGTTATAACAGTATATCAGTCATTCAGTCATAGTAGTCATATGTGGTACATCCCATAGCAAAATAGTACAGTAGGTCTTAACAGACCAAACAGTCAGTTAATGGCCATCATATCAGTAAACAGTAGTGGTCCCAATATGGGAACCGACAGAGATCTCTGTAACAGTAGCAGTAATAGTACAGTAACAGTAAATTGCTAAGGATGCCACGAATACAGTTCGCAAATAGGACAATCATTCATTCAGTAAGAAATATCATTTCAGAAAACAGTACAGTTGGTCATTCAGAAAATGTTCATGATTGAATATATCGAATATATCTTTACAACATTATTACTCATAGAGTTCTGGGCTACAGATAGGCTAGTGAGCGTCCTTGGATGCCAACCCTACACAGTTATAGGATGAACACACACTAAGTTGCACGTTTGGGAAATAATAACTTAGTCCTTAACTTGACTCGGTGTGGTTCTATAGCATTATCCTCATTAAGATGCCTTAAACTAGGCCTAGGAATGCCTAGGATGGAATGAGGATGCAAAGATGCACTTTAAAACACTTTTCAAATTTTTGCTGAAACAGGGGTCCCGCTCGAGCGTGGCTTTCTCCGCTCGTGCGGACATGCAGACAAAAGAGCTACGCTCGAGCGTGACTTTCCTTGCTCGAGCGGACTGCAAAAGTACTAGATGCATGAAATTCATGCTCGACGGGCGCTCGACCCCCGCTCTAGCGTGAGATACAAGTCCTCGCTCGAGCGTGCATTCCCTCGCTCGAGCGGACTGTAAACACATGCAAAGTACTGGATACACGCATTTCACGCTTGAGCGTTAATTTCCTCACTCGAGCGGACTGCATGTATTTAGAGTGTACGCTCGAGCGTGAAGTCTTACGCTCGAGCATGGGTCTAAAATCTGGAATTTCCAAATTGAACCTCCAAGCTCAAATTCAACTTTTAAAACATCAAATTCGATCCTTTTGGGCTAATTTTCTGAAAAACACTTTAAAACTCTTAATATGACATGTTTCAAAGATCAATTTGCAAAATCAAAGCCCAAAGGTAGTTCAATTGAACCCCATTTTCAAGTAAACTTCAAGAACATAAAGTGTATGCAACATGCATGTGTTCAATTGAAATCAAAGCTTCAAATTCATGGCCAAATAACTCAATCCTTCCAAAAACATGCTGAATTCATGAACTATAATCAAAATATGGACATGCATGTAGCAAATTCCATGAAAACAACCTCAAAATGCTAGAACATGTACATGCATGCATAGATTACCACTCAATTCAACATTTTAAACCAAATCTTGACTCTAAACTCTAATTCACCAAGAACCATGCAAGAAGTAACTCAAATTCACAATGGGAAGATGAATTCTCTACCTTAGGTCCTCAATTCCAAGAATGGAAGCTCAATTATGCAATTCTTCTACAATTCTTCAAGTCTCCAAGCTAAATTTCTTGAAATCAAACTTTCTCCTAACTCTCTCTCTCTTTAGTCGGTTTTGGCTCAAGAAAAGGGCTGAAGAAATGTTGTGTGATCAAGTGTAATTCAAGCCTCAAGATGTTACTAAAAGTGGCCCATTAGATGGCGGTTTGGTAATTAATGCAACTAATGTCATTTAGCACTAATTAATCCAATTTAATCATACCAAATCAAATTTCAATCAAATCTACTATAAAATCACATAAATTCTAATTAGCATAAAACATTAATCGATTTCAGATTCGGCTGCCGATACGGCCTTCAATTTACAGTTTAAAACATAAAACATGAACAGATTGATTACCAGTCAAACAGATAGAAATGCGTTTAAACTAATGCACTCAATCAATTAGTCAGAATTTCAGTCAATCAGTCACTTAACATGCTTAATCATAGATTAGCACTAATTAGTGGTGAGGGTTGTCACAAGTGGAGAATGGAACTAATGATGTATTTATAGCCCGAGATCTGGATCCGCTAGAAGAAAGAATGGAGAAAGCAGCAATTCAGCTAGGGACATACCAGCAGCAGCTTGCCAGGGCTTATAATAAGAAGGTGAACCCGTGAGAGTTCCAAGTTGGTGACCTCGTCCTGAGAAAGGTCGTCGGCAACAAGAAGGATCCCAGAGAGGGTAAGCTTGGCCCGAATTGGGAGGAACCCTATAAAATCATCTCGGTCTTGGGCAATGGGACATATCGGCTTGAGGACTGTGAAGGCAAAGAATTGCCAAGACCTTGGAATACTTGCAATTTGAAGTTTTTCTATCACTAAATTTTCTTGTTTTCTAAGTTTTCTTTTTGTCTTGTTACAAGCAGAAGTAATAAAGTTTTAGCTTGATCTTTAAACTTGTTTCATATGATTGACCAGATACTGGATGATGTTTCTAAGCGAAACATGACGAATAACTTAGACTTATTATATGGCAGAGTAGAACTTTTACTTGCATATAATAGAGTTGAACTAAGTTGGCGATGTTTCTAAGTGAAACATGACGAATAACTTAGACTTATTATATGGCAGAGTAAAACTTTTACTTGCATATGATAGAGTTGAACTAAGTTGGCGATATTTTTAAGCGAAACATGATGAATAACTTAAACTTATTATATGGCAGAGTAAAACTTTTACTTGCATATGATAGAGTTGAACTAAGTTGGGATAACCTGGACTTCTCATATTGACAGAATCAGACTCAGATTGGAAATAAGTACATGTCAGTCAGATTAACAAAGAGGCCGAGGTTGCTTATCTTGGCCAGTCTTTGTTTGAATCTGACCTCTGTAACAAGGTCAAAGCCCCAGGCTTAATGAGAACCCAAGTGGAACTTAGGTTCACATTAGAGGGCAGAGAGCTGGAAAATGATGCTTGTAAGATTGGTTTAACACTTGTTGAAATTTTAAGAAAAATTTACAAGTTGAAGTTAAGCCGAGGTTATGGTAAAGGAAGATTGGTTTAACACTTATTGAAATTTTAAGAAAAATTTATAAGTTGAAGTTAAGCCGAGGTTATGATAAAGAAAGATTGGTTTAAAGCGTTAGGCCAAAACCGAGATGAAACGTTAGTGGGTGTAACCGAGGTGTTATACCCCGAGGAGATTGCACAATTAAGGTGTATGTTGATACTTCCATTCAGATAAGGAAGTTCAAATACAAAAAGGCACTTCGGCCTGACATTAAAAAGTAACTGTTCAGATTGCAAAGGTGGCATGTCGGCCAAATTAAAGCTTACACTGTTTTAAAAAGAAAGAAAAAAGTACAAGGTGCAGAAAAAAAGGAGAAAAACATCAAACTAAGACTCTTCGACATCTCTGGCTGGTTGGGTCTGCAGTTCAGAAGATAGTTAAGAAGACATCTCGGCGGCCCTCTCAGCCGCGAGCTCGGCATCGATTTCTTGAAGAGTTTGGTCGAGGCTCTTGTCGGCAATAGGCGCATCCGATGTTGCCTTCTCAGAAGTAGCATCTTTGGAGACCCCACCCTTCTCATCCTGAGACAAGTCCATGACTTGCTCATTCAGAGTAGGGGACTGGGCCCTAACAGCTTCCTTCTTCTTCCTCACCAAAGCTTCCTTCTCAGACTCAGAATCATCTTCGGATTGGCTTGGAGTAGGGAGGAATGGTAGGGGGAGGTCGTCAGCATTCTTGAGGGGGGAGTCCTCGGGGACATCAAGCTTTTTTAGGGCAGCCATCCAACCAAGGGTGAAACCCTTGTTGCATGCCTACTTCACTTGCTTTTTGTAATCCTCCTTGACGTCGGTCCCCCCCTCGGCATACGCCTTCTCATTAGTGGCCTTGATCTCGGCCTTCTTTGTGGCCAGGGCATGTTGAAGCTCCTTTTGGGCCTCAACCATCTTGGCCTCGGCCTCTTTCTTTTCGGCCGTAAGGACCTTGGCAATGGCCTCTGTAGCGTCGGCCTTTTCCTCGGCTTCGTCCTGAGCCTTCTTGGCCGCGGCGGCCTGATCTGACAAGGTCTTCATTTTTGCCTCGACATTTTTGATGGTTTTCTGTAAACCAGCAACCTCCCTGATCTTGTCAGCCAACTCCTTCCTCATTTCAAAAGCTTGCATTGAGAAGGAGTGGGCGTGTTGGATCGCCTGAAAGAAAATGAACGGAACAAAAGTTAGTTAAAATTCTTTAAGTATGGAAAAATAGAGAAAGAAAAATACCAAGTGTAAGGAACTTACTTGAATGGAATGCTGCAGCATCAAAGAGAAGTTTTCATACTCGCTCATCTCGGCGTTACGATTGAGATCATTTGGAAGGAGCAAAGCCGTAAAGAGGGCAACGCCGACCTCAAGATCAGTCACGCTATCACCAACTCTGACCGGCTTGTCCTCTATAGTGATAGGAGGGGCCCATGGGGCATCTGATTTCATGGGCCCCAAGGTTGTGACCAACTCTGACCTTGACCTCTTTGACCGAGTTGATTGGGATGGTTCGGCCTCAACGGGCCTATTCTCAGCAGGGGAGGGGGTCTTCTCACTCTCAGCCAATTTTGAAATAGGCAAGGTGTCCTCAGTGTCAATCTGAGTCACCGTTACCTTAAGCTGAGCCTTCTTTAGTCTTTTGGGCTTTGGCTTTGGTTGAGGCTGGGATTGCGCTGGTTGTGTCACGACCCAAACCCGCCCCGAGAAGGTCGGCATCGTAACCGGCCAGTAATTCTAGATTACCACAGGCCTTACTGTACATAACATAAATAAACGGGGCTCGCGGAAACGAAAACAAACTACAATAGTCCAAAGAGCTGTGCATTTGAAAAATGCCTAAGACCCCCAGCTGGGGGTGCTGGGGGTCATGAATGCAGCCCACTCATTGGTCAAAAAAAAAAAACTGTTTTTTTTTTTTTGTTTTTTTTTTGTTTTCAGCAAATAGGGACTTGCCACCTCACTGGGGGTCGACCCCCAGTGGGGGTCTGAAGCATTGCCGCTGTGCATTTATATAAACATACATTTACATGCCCAAAAATATGTTAATTTACCCACTACTGTACAAAACATGTATCAAAAATTCATATACAAAATATATAGGCACATGCCACCAAATACAACTAAAACAAAACTCATACGGCCTTCCAGGCCTAGCCCCAGCTCGGGGGCACCATAACTCGGTTAGGCTTTCAAAACGGCGGCTCGACTCGGACTCCGCCTAGGCTTGGCTCCCAGAATGCTCACCTATAAATACATAAATACAAACAATGAGCTAAAGCTCAGCAAGTAACATTAACGTAAAGGGGTAGTGAACGAACTCCAACATTTCATATAAATCCGTAAAACATAACATTCATATACATAACCATACTCATCATAGAACATACATAATGGCATACTCCATAGAACATAACATGTGTCGACTAACGACTAGAGTAACCGGTCCCGGACACCGACTAAACACATACCGAGATCTCGTAACTGGTCATGGGCTTGTCCTTCCATGCCGTCCCCCATGACTCAAGCGCATGGGCCTGCATGTTCTCGCCCCTATGACTTCAACTAACTATGGATGCCATACTAGATTCGCAAATAGGACATTCGTTCACAGAAAACATTATCATTTCATAATCCATACATAACATAGCATTTTTGAAACATAATTTCATAATAACATATCTTTACAGAAATGTTACTCACAGTGGGTTCCAAAACCGATGGCATGGTCCTCTCAATCTGACCTGCAAACATCAACAGTATAACATATTCCTTAATATATACCATCATCAATTCACATAATTCATGTCATTCCTTTCCTTCACCACATTCTTTACATGTTCATTTCATGCATAAGATGCTAAATGATGTCATTAACATGTTAAAATCATGTAATTCATGCCATATAGGAGCTGGATGCAACTTCCAAAATTCCCTGAAAAATAGGTCCCCGCTCGAGCGGCCAAACCCCCGCTCGAGCGGACTGTGAACTGCGGCTGAGATACTGGATGTATGAAATCCCCGCTCGAGCGGCCAAACCCCTGCTCAAGCGGACTGTGAAAATTCTGGGTGAAAAACCAGTCCATTTTTCTGTCAAACCGTGGCCTCCACTTTAGCAAAATCAACTTCCAAATCATGAAAATCAAGGCCCAACCACTTGAAAACACTTGAAATAAAGCTTCATAACTTCCAAATAAACTTCAATATGCATCATATCATAGAAACCATAAACATGTACATACAAGCTTCATATTTCAACATCCATGGAGGTCTCCCTCAAATGTGCCCAATAATCATAATCTCATGTCATATAGGCTCAAATTACACATAATTTCTCTTCCATTCTATTTACTTGCCATGAAACCATGGATGATTCAACTTTATTTCAAGAAATTAGGGAGGGATTCTTACCTTAGTTGCTTCAATGGAAATGTAGAGCTTAATCTCCCCTTTCCCTTTCTTCTTTCCCCTTTGCTTCCTCTCTCTCCCAAATGCTCTCTCCTCTCTCTCCCTTAGATATTTCTTTCTTTGTGTTTGAGTCAAAATGGGTCAACAAAATCTTTATCCTTATCTATATATATCACATAAATCAAATTGTGCCAAAAACTTGAGCCAAACAAGGCTTTACGAATCAGACGAAATTCAGTCTTCAATTTAATGTCCCAAATAACTCTAAAAATTCCCGGTATCACATAGACATGTTCAATTTCGTTTTCTGAAGCCATTACGGTTGTCAATTTAAGTCCCAAAGTCGTAATTCCAACAGATATTTTGCTAATTCAAACAGATAATCTTCAATTAAATCATATAAATGCATAATTAATTACTGATAATTGTGACACACGGTTCCGGGTCATTACAGGTTGAGCGTTGACGGTGTCGGGGATGTCGGCCAGAAGATCATCTGCGACTGCTTTCTTGCGACCCATCTCGGCGATAATTGTGGTTCGGCATTGGCGTCGGCGTTGAGATGAAGGGATCAGTTGTGGAGCCGAGGTGGATGGCTGATTTGCTAGATCAGAGGTTGACCCTTGATCTGGCCGAGATGATGAAGTTGTTGGAGGTGTGGTGGCAGACGGAGGAGACTTGCTCTTCTCTTTGTGACAGGTCGTTCGGACTTAATCTATTCTACTAGTGTTCTCCAGCTGAGTGCTTGATTGGCAGTGTGGTCGGAAATTGACACACACAGTTATGGAATGAATGCATGTGATGTTTCACCTTATTTTTCATTAGTTAAAACAACAACACGGTTGATTGTCTCAAGGCAATATATATACTAATCGGTTGATTGGTCGAATATTCGTGCGATCATTCAGTGTTCTGATAAAATTTCAAAATCCTTCATTGAACCTCTTGATATAAAAAAAAATTAATACATCGTTAAAGATACTCATAAGTATGGTTAATGGGCTTGTGCGACCCAATGGGAAAAGTGGTTTGGCAATGCTAGCTAGGGTTCAAATTTGTGAGCCTGAGCATATTTGTCCATAATCGGGGTCGGTGTAGGCTTGGGTTATTTTGGCAACAACTTCAACAATTAAAAAAGCCACTAAGTTAACTCTCTATTTTTTTAATTTTTTATATATTTTTTAATAAAAAAATAAAAATTAATTAAAATAATGGCTTCTCAAACAACTTCAACAATTAAAAAAGCCACTAAGGCCTCGTTTGGCAAGTGGCTTTTTTAGTCAAAAAGTCAAAAAATTACTAAAAAAATCAATAAGCCAATAATCCATACAAAAAAGTCAAAAATTTTCTTTTCTCTCTATTTTTTGCACATCTTATCGTAAAAAGTCAAAAAGTCATCCCAAATATACTAGTTTTTTTTAACTCATATTTTAGCCAAATAACCAAAAAATTACTAAATTAGCCTGTTCTCAAACAAGGCCTAAGTCAACTCTCTACTTTTTTAAATTTTTTATATGTTTTTTAATAAAAAAATAAAAATTAATTAAAATAATGGCTTCTCAAAACAATCTCTAGTCTATTCATTGATATATAACAACTCAATATCTCATTTACAAGTTTGAAAGAGTAGAACTTAAGTCTTGTTTAGGAATTAAGCGTCCGTTTGGCAAGGGCTCATTGGGCTCATGAGCCACAAAAGACAAAATAGGCTCATGAGCCACAACAGACAAAACATCACATCCAACCCCATAATCATTACACTCTTCTCTCACAAAAAAAGTCAAAAAAGCCAAAAAGCCAAGAGCCCTTCCCAAACCAAGCTTTTGAGCCCCGGCTCATATAGCCAAAAAAGCCAAAAAGCCAAAGAGCCAGCCCACTTCCCAAATTATCACATCACCTTCTCTACTTTTCTAAATATCTTTTCGTAAAAAATAAAAAAAATTATTAAAATAATTTATTCCCAAACAAAACCTAACTTACTTTTTCACCTTTTACAAAGATAAATAATAGAAGCAGCTTCTATCCTGTTTATAATCGAATGGATCAAACTAGAGAGTTCAATTTGGCCCATTGTGGGCTCATATTAGATTTATCTTGACGATTTGAATTATTTACCTTGTGGAACTAATCAAGAATATTGTTCGACAAAAAATCAAGTCGGTTGAACTATTTTCAAAATCATATATTCTATTTATTTTTTTATCTAGATAAATGTAATATGATCAAATAAGTATCGATATGCAATCGATCTGATTTCTTATCTAAATAAAAAATTTCAATAAATTTTACAAATTAAACGATTTGATTCGTTGAAACAAGCCTGACATAAGTCTATAATAAATCAAACTAGACTTTTCCAATCTGATTATGGGCCGGTAATAATTTTTGTCTAAAATAACAACATACACGCATGCCACAGGTCGTCACCGCCACATTGATGAATGACAGCAACCTTTCATAAGGTCTACCTTGTGTTGTGTGGCTCCAATATCATTTTCTTTGGGAAAGTCTCGACAGAGGTCGCATCATAGTCGCTCGCACATGGTATTGTGCCCTACGACTTACGCTAGTACTCTCGCGATGTTTTGTTCATGTCTACAACGCAGTCTTACCCCAAGCCAAAATAAACTAAAAAAATTTCAATTGACACTACAAACCTTAGTCCGATAAAAAAAAATAATTATTTAAAATATAAAACCCACAGCAAACTAAACTACAAAAGAAAACTTAAAAATCAGCCTGTTGTCCTAATTGTTAATGCACTAATTAAATTAGTTAGATAGTAGTGAATCAGTCAACTTCAAAATATGAACATGTTAATACATACAAAAATAATACATTAATCTCTCAAATTCATGTGTGATTAATCATATATCAATATCAAGAAACACATACACACTTAAGGTTCGTTTGGGAAGTGGGTTGGCTTTTGAATTTTTTAACTATTTTAGCCTGAGGCCAAAAAATCTCGTTTAAGATGGGTTTCTTGGTTTTTTTGACTTTTGTGAGAGAAATAATGAAATGATTATGGGTTGGATGTGATATTTTATCTTATTAGACTTAAAAATTTATGTTGTGTTTTTGTGACTATTTTAACCAAAAAAGCCCCAAACCTATCTTCCCAAATAGAGGCTAAATTTGTTGGAATTGATTGATTGAATATGGAGTTTGCGTTTTGAACTAGCCCCCCAGAGGGTGATACTTATTTGCATGAATATGAAATATAAAGAGATGATAACGGTGTTTGTACTTTTTATTTTATCCTCTAAAGTAAAGAATAATTTGTCATGAGTACTGGTGCCATAAAATGGTAATTTTTTTAATTTTTATTTATTTATTTTATGATGTATAAACATAGCTTAGTAAAAAAATTATGCAAACCATAGGCTTCTTTAAAAATAAAAAGAGGAAGACTTTTTAGGTATAACAATGAACATTATCTTGTAAAGGGACATCCCAATTACATCATAAATTAAAAATGCGGCCTCAAAAAATTGACACCTTATACAATTGATCCTGCAACCAATTGGCCTTCCAATATTTGTGTTGAATTTTCTTTTATAAAATTAAATTTTTTTAACATTTATAATTTATTTTCTAATCATTGAAAAAAATTGACAAATTTTATGCGAATTTTCCAGTGCACAGCGCAATACTCACACAAGGGGGATTTTATTTGAATATAAAATATGTCTCAGTACGTTTAATTTAAATTCATAAATTTTAATTTCTATTATATCATAATATGAATTTATTAATAATGACAACACATATTAAACCCTAAAAAAAAAAAATTCTTTTCATAGTATACTCTAATCAATTATTCCTATTCAAATCTCTGTATTTTCTTCTTCGAGAGATCCCCAAGAGATTAAAGTTATTTCTTCTTCTTCTTTTCTTCTTCTTCTTCATCTTCTTCCTCCCTCCAAAACTACAATTCACCCTAGCAAAACTCACCATCATCATTAACATCATTATTTTTTATTATTTTGAAACCCTATACCCTAGAAGAAAAGTTAAACAAAATCAAATAATGGATGAGAGTAATAATCAAAATAGTTTTTTGAAACAACCTGTGTGAGTGAATTTCTGACCACACTGCCAACTCAGTATTCAACTGGAGAGTACTGGCAGAATAGATGGCGTCTGAATAACCTGTAACAGAAAGAAGAGATTCCGGCGGTGGTTCGTCCACCCGGGGGCACTCCGACGATCAAGTCAGTTATCTCTCAAAGATATCCCTAGTGCTTAATTCACTATTCTGAATATAAATTGCGTACCTTAGACTCATTTGGGGTACCTCTCTTTTATAGTCAACACAATCCTAATCCCAATAGAAGCCTAGTTCCAATGGACTTTAGCTCAGTGCTCATCTTGGACTCTCCAATAGATAAAGATAAACTCCCTAAGAGTTTTATCTTTATCCAAGTTGAGGTCCTCCCTCATTCTAGGATTCTTGTCTCTTATTCGCTTATCTCGGACTCCGATATCTTCGGAGATAACCTCGGCCTAGCCGAAATCACCTCGGCGTCAAGACCAGGACACGTGGCACCTCGGCTGACACATCGGCATCACCTTGTCCGCGTGTTGATACTCAGAAAATTTATTCCCATACAACCCATCGAAAAGGAGGTAAGTATTCATATAAAAGGATTTCACAATTTTTGTATAGCACAATCAATTATTTTCTATTTCTTTTTTTTTTTTTTTTGACAAAAATTGAAGGACCCAGTAGTTAGATTAACAATAATATATTATTAGAGTTATTCTTATTGTGTCATTTAAATAGCACATTGTTTGAGAACTACTCTTTCTTGTTAGTGTCTGATACTTATGTGCTTAAGTTTGGTTTTTATTTTTCCAAGAACATTCTTATAGATAATTTATAATGTAAATTTTTTTTTTTTGTATTGAAAAGTTTTATAAGACTTATGTAAAAGTTTGATTTTTTCTGTATTTATAATACTTATGTGCTTATAAGTTTGATTTTTTTTTCTATATTTGAGAATTATTTTTTATATTGAAAAGTTTTTGAAATAATTTAATTTTTTTAGTTTGTTTGTTATTTATTATTTGAGTTTACTGAAGGGTAATTTGAAAAAAAAATAAGGTGTAATGATAGTAAAATAAAATTTTAAATAATTACATAGAATATATTTAAAAATTAATTAATAATTTTTTAAATGTAAGTAGAATCCCCTCGCACACCACCAAAAGCTAAGCCCCCAATGTTACTATTTGCCACCTGATCAAAGGGTTGACGGACAATCACTTCTTCTCTTTTTAAAAGTACTTTTATTTCAATTTTTTAGAATAAATTTATTATTAAAAAATTAATGTGGTTGGTAAATATTTAAAACATTATTTTTTTTATTAGTAAGTCTACTTTTCTTCTATTTTTTTTTTTTAATAAAAAAAAGTGTTGACCACTGGGGGTGGTGGCCCAGTGGAGAATGCATTGGCCTCCACCTGCCCGAGTCAAGTTCGACTCCTGGGGGGCGCGAAAATCCTGGATTTTCCAGGGGCTCTCTTCGGAGACCTCGCGCTGTACTCCGATCGAAACTTGTCCGTGGTTAGGGGCGGCTGATGAGCTCCACTGGTGCCTCAGTGGTGGGTCCCCCACATGGTGGGGGTTAATTCCTGACTGGCAACCGGCTATTCCGGGGTCAGGGCCCGCAGGGGCTGTGACGACACCACAGAGCCCTTTTTTTCTTGTTCAAAAAAAAAAAAAAAAAAAAAAAAAAAAAGTGTTGAGAAAGCACTAATAAATACTAAGAGTGTAACTTGAACGGGTTTGATCAGGTTGAGAGGTTATCCAAGTCCAGTTCAAATTTTGTTGAGATTTGCCCAGGTCTGCCCAGGCCCGAATTGTAACCCGAGATTGTCTGTCCAAACCCGACCCAAGTTAAATCCGGATTGTCCGAGTTGCCTGAATTGTAAATAAAATTCAATTTTTTTTTTTTTTTAAAGCTACCTTATTAAATTTATAAAATTTGACTCTATTTATATTTTTTTTATATAGAAAATCATTAACACCACCAAAATAAATAATTTGTATAATATACAGATATACCGCTATAGTAGTCTTTACAATTTATGAGTGAAAATAAAAATTAAAAAAAAAAATTTATGTTATTTGTATATATAATATATATTCAATATGATTTAATAATCTAAATTACTTTAATATCATATAATGGCTAATAATTTATATATATATTTAATATTTTTATATATCTATATATGTATAATTTGGGTTTCAAGTTTTTTAACATCTTTGTCCAAGCCCGTTCAAATTTAATTCGGGTTTCTGAATTTTTCTCCAAACTCGTACCGAATTTGAAAATATCTTATCTAAACCCTAAAAAAATTTAAATTGGATTCGGTTTGTTCAGATTGAGCCCGCCTAAGTTACACCTCTAATAAATACACAAAAAATAAGACGCTGATACACCTAAAAAAATTCAAATCATTGACTTCTTAATGAATTGTAGAAATTTTAGGGTTGGTTTGGCGTGTCTTAAAAAAGTACACTTTTTGTCTTTTTACGAAAAGATGTGCAGAAAAGTAGAGAGATAATGTGATGAAAAAAAAATAAAAAAATAAAAAGATGAATTATATAATAGATGCTAAACTTTGCCTTAACCAATGAAATTAACGTTTATTGATTCGTAAGTACATCAATTACGTGCTGATCCCATTACTGCAATAATCATATTTACTTATTTAATATTTTTTTTTGTTTGTCGTCCTATTAGTAATTATTACAATGACAACAAATGTGAAAGCCGTAGCTTGTTTATAAAACGAGTGCCAACTGTAAGGGAAATGATACAGAGTTCTAAATTTAAAGGTTTAATTTGAGTTTTAATGATGTGTCAAATCAAAAAAATAAAAAATAAAATAAGACACAAACATCACATCATGAACGGATGTCAACTCATTGGAGCCCTTATAGAATCTTATATTTAGAACTTCCAATCTTTTTTTCAATTATAAAAACACAGAGTAAACTAATCAAAATATGATGTAATCATCCTAGTTTGGCCAGTCGGGCAGCAAAGCTTATGTTGGCCCACAATGGGAATGACTTCGCGGGGGGCCTATGATATTCAGTTGATTCTTTGGTATGCAAGTTGGTGATTATTTAGGGTTAGTTTGATATAAATTAAATAATATAAAAAGTTAAAAAGTTATTATTTTATTTAAGTCATATTATTTTATTTAAATCACATCACTTCTCTAACATATCACATCAAATCCAACTTAAATCTAATCCATATAAGCTAATAGGTCAAAAAGTGTAATTTTTTAGAACATCCCAAACTAACCCTAGTATTTTCAAAATACGTGGGGTTCGTTTGGTTTGAATTTCCCAAAAAATTTTGGGAAAATTTCTCTACAAATGAGTTTTCAGAAAAACTCAAACCAAACAAATTTTCCCAAATTTTTTTTTCAAAACTTGTAAACCAAACAAGTTTTCCAAACAAATCTCTCTCTCTCATACACATCAAATCAATCACTTTTTCCAAAACTCTCTCTCAAAATAATTTTCCAAAACATCTTTCCAAAAAAACCAAACCAAACAACTTTTCGTACTTTTTATCTCTCAAACTCATCTCCCAAACTCAAACCAAACATACCCGTGATATTTTATAAAATTTTAATTGATAAGAAAGAATAAAAATTTACGATTTATGTTAAAAATAAAAGAATAATATAAGATCAAATAATTGATAATTTAAAATATAACTACGTAATATTTTAAAATTATTAAATAATTTTTCATACTTTATCTATAAATCTGCATATTCCCGATTGTCTTATCATCATATAGCATTTATTTGGACACTACATGTGGTGCTCATCATCCCGTATCCAACTCTATCCACTGCCTAAAACAAAACAACGAAAAAAATTTCAAAACCAAAAACAACACCACAATCATCAGCTTCTTAGAAATTGATCGAAATGGGAATAGTTGAAGAAGCTCAGAACGTGAAGATCTTGGGTTCAGGCAATCAGACCATCGTCCTAGCCCATGGCTTCGGCACCGATCAATCAGTTTGGAAGCACCTCGTCCCTCACCTCCTCGAGGATCACCGAATCATCCTCTTCGACACCATGGGCGCTGGAACTACCAACCCCGATTACTTCGATTTCGATCGATACTCTACTCTCGAAGGCTATGCCTACGATGTTCTCGCCATCTTAGAAGAGCTGCAAGTCCAATCCTGCATCTATGTCGGCCACTCTGTCTCCGCCGTCATCGGCGCCATCGCCTCCGTCAACCGCCCTGACCTCTTCACAAAACTCATCATGATCTCCGGTTCTCCAAGGTATATTCAAATTCTCTCGCAATGAGGGTTGTTGTTGGAATCAATTATTTTAATTAATTTTTATTTTTTTATAAAAATACATGTATAAAAATAGAAAGAATAATTAACTTTTTATAATGATTTTTTAATATTTTTAACGCATTGTCAAAACAATCTTCAATTGTGAAAAAGTCCTTAATTAACTTTAATTTGATTTTGTTGTTTTTAGGTATTTGAACGAAGTGGATTACTATGGGGGATTTGAGCAAGAAGATCTAAATCAGCTATTCGCGGCGATGGCATCGAATTACAAGGCGTGGTGTTCTGGATTCGCGCCATTGGCGGTGGGAGGAGATATGGAGTCTGTGGCAGTGCAAGAATTTAGTCGGACTTTATTCAATATGAGGCCAGACATAGCACTGAGCGTGGCTCAAACCATATTCCAGAGTGACTATAGATGTATGCTGGGACATGTGACCGTGCCGTGTCACATAATACAAAGCATGAAGGACTTGGCAGTGCCAGTGGTGGTGTCGGAGTACCTCCACCAGCACCTTGGCGGTCAGTCCATCGTCGAGGTCATGTCGACCGAGGGTCATTTGCCACAACTTAGCTCGCCGGATGTCGTCGTCCCAGTGATTCTCCGTCACATCCGCCATAATATTGCAACATAATTTTGTTCTGTATCTAATGGAACAGAATTCTCTGCAATGGCGTTACAGTGTTAATGTTTAATTGTGAACACTAGTCTATGTGAATGTTTAAAATTAAACAAAATTATGTTGTTAGGTGTGATTTAATGTTATTTTACTTCAATTGTAAGGTTGAATTGTGTACTTTATTGATGGCAGTTGATGTGATTAATAAATAAATAAAAAAGGTAGTATTATCATTGCAAGAATACATTGACTCATACTTTAATTTGTATTAATTATCAACAATATTAGGATTGTAAGAATAGAACTCAAAAATTGAACTATACAGAAAGTGAATTATGTAATTGATATTGAAGTTACAGTTTTTATATTTATTTATTTTTAGAAGAGTGATAAATTGATAATGCAATTTGTGTATAATAAAAACAAACAAACAGCATATAAACAAAGAGAAAAAAATACAACAAAGCCATAGACTCAAAAAAAAAACCTACACAAATTATAAAAAATTGTCAAAAAAATAGTTACAATATTAAAAAAATCACCGATCTTCTATATATATATATATTTTTATGCATTTAGCATTATAAATTAATTATTAGGGATTTGTTTAAAATTTGGAAGGTTAATTCTCTTTTGAGGTGTCGTTTTTAATCGTTGCACTGAATTTTTTCTCCAATTTATGTGGTTAATCAAGACTCAAAGTTGGCAATTTGCATGGGAATTAGATTTGTCCGTGTTGTGTGTGGGGCTGGGGACTTACTATTTTTACTGTATACGTGGCACGAGTTTAAATTTGACTAGAGCTTCTTTTTTTCTTTTTTCTTTTTTTCTTTTATTTTTATTTTTATTAGGCTTGGTTTGGGGTACACTAAATAATACAAAAAGTCAAAAAGTCACTATCCTATTTAAGTCACATCATCTTATTTAAATCACATCACCTCTCTAACACATCACATCAAACTCAACCCATATAAGTCAATAAATCAAAAAGTATACTTTTTTAGAACATCCCAAACCAACCCTAAGTGAAGCGGAGTTGATGCATAACACCACATCTGTGGGGCTTATGGAGTCTGGTCACAAGTTTATATTCGTGATTTAAATTTTTTATATTATAAAATTTGTTAAATAAATAATTAGTAAAAATTAAATTAATTAAATATTTATTTATATTTTTAAAAAATAAACAATTAATAGAATTTTAATAATTTATTTTAAAATAATTAAGACTTAATCATAAGTTTTTACATATTTAATTAATTTAAATTTTTTATAATTAATTTACTTAACAAATATTATAATATAAAATATTCAAATTATCAAAATAAATTTGACACAAATTCTCACGCCACCTCACGACGTGTGTATCCCGGTCCGAGTTTTAGGGAGGCCAAGTGACAGACTAGACTGTACCATGGATTCATTCTATGTCAGCATTTGGTCCACTCTAGACAGAAAACAATAATTTCAATAAAATCTTTGCTTGAGGCATTCTTATATGTGGACAAAGATGTCTAAATCAATAAATAATTGATGTTTTCTTTTATTTATTTACAAATTAAATGATGGTCAACAAATTATTCTGGTTTACATTCAGGACAGGCCGGTCCATTGTTTTATAGAACCTTGGCAAATTACTACGAGGGAATCTTTCTATATATTACTAACAAAAAATTTGAATAATATGATAAATAAAAATGAAAAAAAAAAAAAGAGCTAATATCTACGCACAAATTTAATTACATAAATTAAGATGAGAATAAATCACTACAAGAATTTAAATATATACATATATATTTGTCATGTTATTTTATAGTTTAGTAAAATTTAGTTTATAACAAGAAATATATTGTTTGGGGTACTCTAAAAAAGTCAAAAAGTTAAAAAGTCATTATTATATTTAAATCGCATCACCTCTCTACCATATCACTTCAACCCCAACCCATACCCAACTCATATTTCACAAAAAGTCAAAAAGTACTTATTTAGATCATCCCAAACTACCCCTAATTAACTATTTGATTTTTACAAAAATATATACAAAAAAAATAGACAAACTGATATGATGAAATATTTTATTTTATTGACTATTTTACTCTAGAATGAGCTATTTTAGCCCATTCCAATCTTTTTTTCAATTGGACCTAACAATAATTTTTGTTGGGGCCTTATTTTAATTTCTAATAACAGATTAAGAAAATGGGGTCCTCTATTTTGATCCCAATTTCTAATGACAAAAAATAATTACAAATATATGGGGTGTAACTTTTGAATGTAATAAAATTATGGTAAAAATTAGACAGTTGCTGAATGTTCCTAACTTTTTACTTTGGGCCTCCTACCACCTAAATTGTTTCCCTCTTTATTTTTCTTTGGACTCCTATCATAATCTTAAATATACCCTTTGAACCCCACCTTTACACCTTCCACCTACAAATCATCATTTCTTTCTCTAGCAGTCCCCCTTTCACTTTGGCTATCATCCCCCATCGATAACCTATTCGGATAGTGATAGCAGTAGCAGCAACAAAGCAACTGTTTGTTTTCTCGAAGTATCAAACAGATGCGAACTATGTCTCAAGGAATGTAACAACGTTGGAAGGTTTATAGTTGAAGATCCATTTTCGAAAAATTCAATGATAAGTGAAGATCACAAGGATGGTGATGTTGATCAAATTGGGGCTAAAAATGGAAGTCTAATGGGCCTAAGTTCAAAAGATGATTCCTCCATTGTATAGAATCACATTGATGTTGCCAAAGATGAAGGATAACTAGTTCGGAAAACTTCTCTTTTTGCCTTCGCAGCCACTCTCGTCGTCGTTCAGAAAATCGATTTTGAACAAAAGCTTGATGTTCGATGCTATATAGCCGAACAAAAGGCATAAGTTCGGTTATGGAGCACCAAACATATTCAACAAGTTGAAGATAAATCAACCAAACTGTAAGGTGGGGAGAGAAATCAACGGGGAAAGAGAGAGTCGCACATGAAAAAGAGAAAAAAAAATAGTAGGTTTCAGAGGATATAGATGAAGATTGTGAAAGAGAGTTGATCTAGGTTGCTCTGTAACACCCCAACCCTTAATATGTCATCAATATTGTCTACTTTGGGCCACGCCCACATGGATTTGTTCTTCCTAGTGGGTCACCCATCCCAGAACTACTCCAGCCTAAGCATGCTTAACTGGAGAGTTCTGCTAAGGATTTCATCACTCGGGAAAAGCCTCGATACTATATAAGGGTCTAAATTTTTACTTTTATAGTCCAGGAATTCCCCCTTTATTCCCGATTTGGGACATCAGGACCTTACAATCAACTCCCCTTAAGGTTGCACGTCCCCGTGCAGTAGCCTGCCAGCTCACAAGCCTGCCCACATGCACCGAAAGATTCTAGGGGCCCACACTCGGTGCTCCGGAAAGTCAGCTTTGATACTATTTGTAACACCCCAACCCTTTACATGTCATCAATATTGTACGCTTTGGAGCACGCCCGCACGTATTTGTTCTTCCTAATGGATCACCCATCCCAGAACTACTCTAACCTAAGCACACTTAACTAGAGAGTTCTGCTAGGGTCACCACCCAGGAAAAGGCCTCGATGCTATATAAGGGTTAGGTTTTTACTTTTATAGCTCATGAACTCTTTCTCAATTCCCGATGTGGGACACCGAGACCTTACATGCTAGTTGACAAGAGAGGCTGTTGACGGGAGAAAAAAGTGATAGTGGGTTAGTCACCAAAGGGTGGGTTGGTCGCCGAAGGGTCTTGGCAGTAATAGAAGTGGCAGTGGGATTAAGGTTAGCGTTAGACTTGGGACGATAGAGATAGGGACAAAATTGAAATTTGATGTTAGGATAATAAAATAAAATAAAAAAGAGTGTTGCTATTTGCACCCCATAAATTATTTTGGACCCTCCAATTTTTAGCTTTTTTTTTATTACAATAATAACCTTAAATAAAATTATTACAAAGGACATCATTAATTTTGGGACATCCCACCTCACAATTAAATCTACATACCCACTACATCATGAATTAGGGCTTATGAGAGCACCCACCTCCATCATCACCCATCTATCTTTCCCAAATCCCACCTTCGAAACTTACCTATCCTCAAAATCTTGAAAACCGTTTGGCAGCAATATTCTGGCAGTAACGGTGGTAGCCATTTGATTACCTACACCTCTCCAGCAATGACAATGAGTAAAAGTTTTTTTCGCAACTAACAATCCATAAGACGAGAGGAGTACAATAATAAAAGCTTAAAAGAGGTTCATAACTTTGATGTTGTTCTTAACTCAAAGGAGATTGGTCTTGTAAAAGTAAGTTTCTTGGAAAAAATGACAAAAATAATAAAATCTCTTCGTCATTTTTTCGAGACTGAACTCCCGAACATATGATCGAAATTCGGGAACACAGGCCTGAACATTGTTTATTTGTTTGGAAACAAGTAACCGAACATTATTCACATGTTCGGACTTATTTTACTGATCACATTTTGAAATTTAATTTGTATTGTTATTTATTTCAGGATGATGGCGAGTCAACGGTTAGAATTCTTAACATTTGTAGAAATTTTATTTTTTCAAGTTTGGGAATACAGGTCCAAACATTACTTATTTGTTCATGAACACATTTCCGAACATAGCTTATTTGTTATGGAAGGCAGGTCCGAACATGAAGAAAACTCGCCATTTTTGGGTACACAACAACTCTGTTTTATTTGTGGCTCTCCCTCAATCCTCACCACGTACACACCCACCTACCCACACCGCCACAGTTCCAAGATAGAGATAAAGAGAAGAAATTGAAGATATGTTATGGTAGAAACGGGAGCACATCAATAGGCTATACCATGTTAAACAAGAGTAATTGATCAACAAGTCAGCATATCAGATGACCCAAATGAAATTAAAAACAAAAAATATAGATTTCTCTCTCTCTCTCTCTGTGTAATAGTTAGTCAAAATGCAATACCATGTTATAGCTTATATGAACGTAAACATTCTTCTTCTTCTTCTTCGTGGGTTTTGAAAAAGATGAGACTCTTCTTCTTTTTGGTGGGTTTTGTGAGGGGTTTTTGAAATGGAGGTTTTTTTGGGGGGAGGGGTATGGAGGTGTGGGGAGTATGCATTCAATGGGTGGAATGTTTAAGGATAATTTTTGTATTATTTGGGAGGAGAAAAGAAATTTTAAGGGTTTCAAAATTTATAAGCGGGGGTCCAAAGAAATGGAGGGTCCAAAATAATTCATGGGGTGCTAATAGTACCACTCTAAAAAATATAGGAAGTCCAAAATAAAAATATAGGGGCATTTAGCAACCCTAAAAAATTATAGGGGAAACTACACATCAATGTAGTTTTTCAAAACAAATTTCAAATCAATAGAAAACTATAAAAACATTACTAATTAAATTTAGGAAAAATTATTTGTAAGTCCTATTTCGAAGACTTATTTAGTGTGAAATTCTATGAATCTTTTTTTAGAGTGTGTGTTGGACCATTTTAATATCTTTTATTTATTTATTTATATATTTTGTTCGTGAATCTTCTTTTGTTTTGTTCATGAATCTCATCTTGTTCATGAATGGAGATTCATTACTTTGGTGACCTTTTGTCTTGTTCATGAATGAAGATTAATTAGAATTCATGAACTTGGTGGTGAGTTAATATTTGGATACACTCTCCCTTTTTCTCTAGGTTCATGGTCATTATTATTTTTTGGTGTATTTTGTAAAGTCCTAGTGGCCTATAAATAGTTCCTCTCATCTACTCTTTTCTACACCAACACACCAACTATTTTCTATACAAGAGAGATTACTAGCAAAGAAGGGTATTTTTCTTGGTGGAGCTTTGGGTTCACCATCTTGTGCAAAGTTGGCCTGAACCATACGACAAATGGTCGGGTTGTTGTATCCTGGAGGGGACAAGTCATAGTTTTGTGACTGCTGCATCGGTATTTGGATTCTTCTTACCGCAGTGGGCTTAATCTCCTTAAAGAAAACAAGATATTCATGCCTCAACCTGATCTATTTGTATTTTATTTTCTTTGCATTATTTATCAATAAAATATAATTTTTTCTAGTATTTTTACCAATAATTTTAAGGAAATCAACCATGGATCAAGTACCAGAAAAAACCAATGATGGAATTGTAAATCTCAACAAGCCTTTCAAGTTCAAGGGAGTTCATTTTAAGAGGTGGAAATGAAAAGTTCTTTTTTACCTCAGCCTTTTGAAAGTTGCATATGTTCTTACCGAAAAGAACCCAGACAAAATCCCAATCGAGGAGATAAATGATGAAGACTACGAGGCACATGAAACAAAAGTGGCTTCCTATAATACAGATGAGTATAAATGTCGCTTTTATCTCTTAAATTGCATTACTGATCAATTTTATGATTACTATGACACCACTACACTTCTGTAAAGAAAATTTGAAAAGCTTTACAGACTAAGAATGATACTGAAGAGGCAGGAGCAAAAAAGTATGTAGCTAGCCGCTTGTTTTGCTTCCAAATGGTGGATGAAAAATCTGTTATGGACCAAGCACAAGATTTCTAAATGATAGCTGCAAAAGTAAGATCTGAAGGCATCAAGATTAGTGACAACTTGGTAGTTACAGGACTTGTTGACAAGTTACCGCCATCGTGGAAAGAATTCCAAAAGAGCATGCGCCACAAACAAAAGGAGACTTCCTTAGAGGCATCGATCACTTGCATCTGAGTCAAAGAGGAAGCTAGAGGCCAAGATGCATTAATAACACAAGCAGGTAATGACAATTCTACCACAAAGGTAAATTTTGTTTCAGCAAATAATAACTTACCCAAAGGTCACAATTCCAAGAATGCTTATTTGAAACCTTATAAAAAGAATATGAAGAATTATGGTAAACCTCACAATAAATGGATTAATCCAAATAAAAACCAAGGTTCATCACCTCCACAAAATTTTACATGCTTTGTCTGTGGCAAAAGTGGGCATATTGCTAGAAACTTGCAAATTCCGAAAACATGCACTTGCCCCAAAGGCTAACGTTATCGAGGAGCCATTTGTGGCGATGATTACAGACATTTGCATGGTTAATTATGTGGACCGTTAGTGGGCAGATTCTGGTGCCAATAGACATGTTTGTTATGATCAAGCTTGGTTCAAGGTGTATACTTCCTTTAATGATGAGAAAAAAATTATGCTTGGTGACTCTAGTCTAACCAAGATACTTGGGAGTAGTGAGGTTGACCTTAAGTTCACCTCCGGACGTGTGCTTACTTTAAAAGATGTGCTTTATACACCGTCTATGAGGAAGAATTTGATGTCAAGTTATTTGTTGATAAGGCTGGTTTTAAGCAAGCTATGGAATCGGATCAATATGTGATTACCAAGAAGGGTATTTTTGTGGGTAAGGGTTATGCTTGTGATGGGATGTTCAAATTGAATACTGAAATTAATAAACCATCTACCAATTCGGTTTACATGTTGTCTTCTATTAATTTTTGGCATGCTTGCTTGTGTCATATTAACAGTAAATATGTGGGAATCATGAGTAGTTTAGGATTAATTCCTACAATGGCAAAAAAATTTGAGAAATGTGAAATTTGCAGTAAAAGTAAAAATTACTCAGAGGCCTTATAAAAGTGTTGAAAAAAATCCTGAATTGCTAGAATTATTTCATACTGATTTGTGTAAGTTTGAAGGAATTTTAACTTGAGGTGGTAACCAATATTTTATCACTTTTATTGATGATTTTTCAAAATACACAAACGTATATTTATTAAAAAATAAAAGTGATATTTTTGAGAAATTTAAATAATTTCTTCTTGAAGTGAAAAATCAATTCGGTAAAAAGATTAAGAGAATTAGAAGTGATAGAGGCCGGGAGTATGAATCTCTAGGATTTAACTCTTTTGTTCAGTCATTGAGAATTATTCATGAGACTACTCCATCATATTCACCTTCATTTAATGACGTAGTTGAAAGAAAAAATAGAACGTTAATTGACTGGACGAATGCTGTACTTATTGATTCAAGTGTTCCCTTAAATCTTTGGGCGCGAAGCTATTTTGACAGCTTACCATGTGATAAATAGAGTGTCACACAAAAAGACCAAAATTGCACTTTATGAGTTGTGGCGGGGGCATAAACCAAATCTAAGTTATTTGAGGGTTTGAGATTGTTTAGCTTTTGTGAGGCTTGCAAATCCTAAACGACCTAAATTGGGTGAATGAGCTATCACCTGTGCTTTTCTTGGGTATGCGTTGCATAGTACAACTTATAGATTTTTTGATATGGAAAATAATATTATTTTTGAATCAGGTGATGCTATTTTTAATGAAAATAAATTTCTCTAGGTTTATAGCCATTATTATTTTTTTGTGTATTTTGTAAAGTCCTAGTGGCCTATAAATAGTTCCTCTCATCTACTATTTTCTACACCAACACACCAACTATTTTTTATACAAGAAAGATTACTAGCAAAGAATGGTATTTTTCTTAGTGGAATTTTGGGTTCACCATCCTGCGTAGAATTGGCCTGAACCATACGACAAGTGGTCAGGCTATTGTATCCTGGAGGGGACAAGTCATAATTTTGTGACTGCTGCATCGGTATTTGGATTCTTCTTACCGCAGTGGGCTTGATTTCCTTAAAGAAAATGAGATATCTGTGCCTCAGCCTGATCTATTTGTATCTCATTTTCTTTGCATTATTTATCAATAATATAATTTTTTATGATATTTTCACCAACAGTTTGAAGTCCTATTTAAATAGGAATGTATTCTATAAGGTCCTATGAGTTGTAAATGAATGATATTGGTATACTATTATACCCCTAATTTGTTTCTAATGTCACGTTGGATTTGGGAATGTCACATTGTGTTTGGGATGTTACATGTTACATTTACGTTTTGAATTTCAAATTTCCAATCATATAAATATGACCACAATCTATAGTAACATTGGATTTTTCATACATGATATTTCCATTAATTAAGTTATTTTGAATTTCAGAAGCATATGAGAATGTTACGTTGGATTTGAGATGTTACATGTTACATTTACGTTTTGAATTTCAAATTTTTAACTATATAGATATGATCTCAATCTATGATAACATTAGATTTCTCATATATAGTATTGCCATTAATTAGTCCATATACAGTATTGCCATTAATTAGATTATTTTGAATTTCAAATTTCTAACCATATAGATTTGATTATAATCTATGGTAACATTGGAGTTCTCATATATTCAACTATATAGATATGATCACAATCTATGGTAATATTGAATTTCCTATATATAGTATTGCCATTAATTAGGTTATTTTGAATTTTAAATTTCTAACCATATAGATATTATTACAATTTATAGTAATATTGGATTTCCTATATATGGCACTGCCATTAATTAGGTTGTTTTGAATTTCAAATTTTTAACCATGTAAATATGATTGTAATATATGGTAATATTGAATTTCTCATGTATAGTATTATCATTAATCAAGTTATTAATTAATTAAGATTGGACGTGGATGTGTCCATAAGAAAACCACAGGACCTATTGGGTTATAAGTTTTTTCACAGGTTTGTATAAGTTTTCCAAATAAGACTTATAAATAATTTACTCTTAAATTTATAAACTTTATCATTAATATGTAAATATTTTGCATACTTTTCACTGATATGTAATTTTTCCAAAATTATACATCTTTTAGAAAATATTTTCTCTATTTCTCACGATCTTGTAATTCTCCTGCTCCAATCTTTTAGTTGATGAAAGCATGTTCACAGAATTTGAGGGAAGAGTGATGCCTTCCAGGATGGGCTTATCTGGGCCCATTGGGACGTTGAGTTGCTGTAATCCAACCCAAAATTTATGCTTCTCACTAAAAAGACACAAAAAGCCCTGTTTGGCCCGGTTTTTTTTTTTTTTTAAAATATTTATTTTTTTAGCATAATTTAAAAATAAAATTTAATCCATTTATGTTTGTTATCTCTATTTTAAAAACCTCTAAAAAAAAAAAAATTAATTTTGATTTTTACAAATTAAAGAAAAAATGACTAAAAAGTTACCTTGAATTTGAACTTTTCTTATCCTATGTCCTTTTATCTTTTTCACTTGTTTAAGCAAGGGATTTCTTACTCCCACTTCTTCTTTACTTGGACTGGGAGGAAGCATCTGCGTGTGCAGTGGTCACGTGTAATCACGTGACTCATATGATTGTTTTTGAGCAAATTACAAATACACATTTAGAGATTTGATTAAAATACGAATTATGATTCTGAAAATTACATTCCACCTCCTAAGATTTATAATTTCATAACAAATCACCTCTTTTATTAATAAATCATCAAGTTAATTGGCAGTTTTTAATAATATTATAAATGAGAGGGTAATTTATACTTAAAGTGGGCCGAGCTGGGTAAATGGGTTGTAGTATGAAGGGATGAGCAGATGGGCTTTGAAGTTAGTCCGGTTCGATAAACCGCAGCGCGTAGTCCGGCCCTAGAAGCCATGGTTAGTCCGGTCCAAGGTTGATGTTGTTATCTCGGTTCAAAGGAAGTTACGTTTAGCCCGGTTGAGTCTTCTGACCGAAGTATGAGACATCTTTATGACTGTTCTGTGGTAGTTCGGCAACTGTCTTCTATGGATAGCACGGCCTTTGTATGTGGAGCCGAGATAGGAGCCAGTATGGAAGAGCCGAACTGGGATCAACGTCAGTTAAACTTTTAGCTCGGTGTTGCAGTGTTACTTCGGTCGAAGCGTGTGGAAAATCGAGGTAAGCCATGGTGCTGAGTGTAGTTCGGCTTAACTCCTTTATGGATAGCTCGGTCTTAGTATGGGAAAGCCGAGGTAGGGGAGAGTATAGTGAGAGCCGAACTAGCAGTCACTCCGGTCATCTTGGAGCCCGACCATGGAAGACCATCTCACTTGGTTTAAGCAGTGAGGGGGGTGTTGAAGGATAAGCATTATCCTTTAGGAATGTGAGTCCTGAGAGGACTCTACATGGAAGAGTCAGAGTCCTACTAGGACTGTGCCACACGAAACCTATATAAGCTCACCAATATCACCTAAAAAGAGGTAATGCAACTTTTACTCCCTGACTACATTGAGCTTTTGCCTATTTCTTGCTTACTGACTTAGGCATCGGAGAGGTTTCCGACACACACCCGCCGGCCAGCTCACTTGGTGTTTTCAGGTGTTAGAACGACGACGTGCAGAGGAACATAGGCTTGATCAACAGGATTATACGTGAAGGAGAATCTCTTTCCCGTACAATTGGCGCCGTCTGTGGGAAGAACAGACAAGAACAACCTCTTGATCAAGCTTTTTCTCTCAAAATTCGATGGTGAACAACGAAGAATTGCCTCAGTCCGCCATTGACGGACAAACTCCAGACGGAGCCGTAAGGCGCGAAGGCCTACCTTTGGTCCCTCCCATGGCGAACCTGGAACCACAAAGGCAAAATTCCAGGAGGGATGCAAGGGGACGAAGGAGGAATAACAGCCCCCATCCCTCTCGTTCGCAAAGCCCAGAAAGGCAAAGGCGCAGGGTTGATCCTCAAACTTTGGAGGATCGCGTCAGGGAACAAGACGAGTTGATACGGCGGATGGCGGCAGACATGGAAGCTCTAAAACGCCAGATGAAAGGAAAAGAGGTGGCGACAGGAGAGGGGTGCACAAACAAGACGCCCCCTCGCCACTCAGAGGGTCGTAGTAGGAATTCTACACCCTCCCAAGCAGAAGACAGAAGCCTCAGGACAGGCGATACGCAATCAAGATCTTCCAGAACTCATCACTCCAGGCCTGAGAGAGCGAGATCTGAAAGGTCTTACACGGAAGGAAGCACATACCGGCCTTCGCATACGCACCAAACGAGGTCCAGACAAACGGAGTTACCCAGGTCGTCCGACCTACGAACCGTGCTAGAGGAAAAGGCACGATGCAGGGAGGATGCGAGGGCGCGTGATCCACATAGAGTTTCGGCCTTACAGCGGTTGGCTCCTCGGACGCATGGAAGCGTCGAGGTTGGAATGCCACAACCGCGCCCGGCCTACGAACCGACGGACAAAGTGTTGGCGAGGCTGCAGACCTCACCGTTTGTCCCAGCAATTGAGAACACGCCTCTTCCATCAGGCTTTCTACAGCCGAAGTTCACTACATACGAGGGAAAGACGGATCCCTACTTACACTTAAGCCACTTCCGCCAGGTCATGGCTGTATACCGGCGGAACGAGGCCTTAATGTGCATCCTATTCCCCTCAAGCCTTGGTGACCTAGGCTTGACTTGGTTTGAGAAACTCCCAGAGGGCAGCATAGCCTCTTGGGCGCAATTGGCAGAAGCATTTGTCACAAGATTCAGAACAAACACTAAAACCCCAGTGGAGATCGACCAGTTACTCTCCATCGACATGGGCGAGAAAGAGACCCTAAGATCATACAACAGTCGCTACTGGGAGACATTCAACCAGATTGGGGACTGCCCAACCAATCTCGCCATTGCGCAGTATAAAAGAGGACTCCCAGTTGGGAACAGACTGAGGGATTCTATAACCATGACGCCACCTCTTACCATGGAAACCCTGATGGAAAGAGTGCATCAGCACATCAGGGTGGAAGAGGATGGCGCCCGTGCCAAAGCAAAGTCTGGCACGACCGCAGCACCAGAAAAGAAGGCCTCAGCAAAGGTCAATGCGGTAAATCGGCCGAACAAAAACGGGCGTGGTAGACGGGACAACGGAGAAGACCGGGACGAAAGATGGTTGAGAGTCCGCACTGCCATCACCACGGTCTTCAAAAAGCCGATCTACCGAATACTTAGCGAGATTTGAGACAAGCCTTTCGTCAAGTGGCCAGCCAAGCTAGGCGAGGCACAGAAGGACTATGACGACAGATCACGGTGCACCTTCCACAAAGAAAAGGGGCACCGAACTGAGAACTGCACCCCATTGAGGCAGCACTTGGAGGAGTTGGTGGCGGCAGGCCACTTAGACAAATACATTGAAGGAGGGGCACAGCCGGCCCCCCAGGACCGTAATAACCCCAATGGGATGCCGATCGATGTTCCACCTCAAGGTACCATCAATGTTATACATGGAGTTTTCGAACCTGAGCGTGTATGTGAGCTCAGAGGTTCGATCAAAAAGGTTGAGCACTTAAGGGAGGTACTAAGTGCCCAACCTGTCGTCAAGAAGGGGAGGACAGAGGCCACAAATGTTATGTCTTTTTCGGATAAAGACTTGGACAGAATATATTGCCCCCACAATGATGCCCTGGTCGTCACTCTCCGAGTCAAGGATTTTGACGTCAAGCGGATTCTGATTGACCAGGGTAGTTCGTGCGAAATCATGTACTATGAGACGTTCAAACAATTGAAGCTGCAAGATAAAGACTTAGCACCTGCAGTGTCACCCTTGATTGGATTTAACTCGATGCCAGAATGGCCAGTTGGCAAGATCATCCTTCCAGTCAGAGCAGGGAGTGTAGCGAAGCAAGTAGAGTTCTGGGTGTTAAAGGTCCCATCCACCTATAACATCATCTTGGGCAGAACCTGGCTGCATGCCATGCGCTCGGTGGCGTCATCCTACCACCAAGTGATGCGGTTCCCAAACGACACCGGAGTAATAGAGGAAGTCTATGGAGACCAAATCATGTCCAAGCAATGTTTCGTCACAGTGAATGGAAGCCGCGCTGCGAAGGGGTATGTTCATTCGGTGGAAGAACCGGAGAGTAATGAACTATTCGCAGACGTCGGCAAAGCAGCAAGCCAGAAAGCGGTGGAAGACTTGGTGGAAGTCAGAATAGATGAAAAGAACCCGGATAAGTTCTTTCTGCTCGGTTCGTCGTTGTCCAGCACTGAGAGGTTAGAGGTCTTGGAATTTTTGACCTCTAACATCGAAGTGTTTGCCTGGACTCCATACGACATGCCAGGCATTGATCCCAACTTCATCTGCCACCAACTCAATGTCCACCCATCTGCCAGGCCAATCATTCAGCGCACCCGCAGATCGGCACTCCACCACGCCGAGATAGTGGCGGAAGAAGTGGGAAACTTGTTGGAAGCAGGGGCAATCAGAGAGGTGCACTACCCCAGATAGATCTCCAACACGGTCGTAATGCCGAAGAAGAATGGCAAGTGGCGCGTCTGCGTCGACTATAAAACTGTCAACAAAGCATGCCCTAAAGATAGCTTTCCTCTACCACGGATTGACCAACTGGTAGACCTGACGGCGGGGCACAACCGTCTAAGCTTCCTGGATGCATACAGGGGCTACCACCAGATCGTAATGCATGAACCGGACCAGGAGGTCACATCTTTCACCACACCAAGAGGACTCTACTGCTACAAGGTCATGCCCTTTGGCCTAAAGAACGCTGGGGCGACATTCCAGAGAATGGTCACCAAGATGTTTGAGCCGTTGTTAGGCAGAACAATGGAAGCTTACATCGACGACATGGTGGTCAAGAGCAAGGATGAAAATGACCACCTCAAGGACCTAAGTGAGATGTTTGCGATTCTGAAGAAGCATAAGTTACGCCTCAACGCGTCGAAGTGTGCATTCGGAGTAGGATCATGCAAATTCTTAGGCTTCTTGGTGACCAACCGAGGTATAGAAGCAGATCCTACTCAGATCAAGGCAATTCAGGATCTGGAAAGACCAAACTCAGTAAAAGAAGTACAGCATCTCACCGGCATGGCAGCCGCGCTCAATCGGTTCATTAGCCGATCGTCAGACAGGCTACGACCATTTTTTCATGCCCTCAAGGCCAAGTTTGAGTGGGACGAAGAATGTGACCGGGCTCTGGAAAGCTTGAAGGAATACATGTCTTCTCCACCACTACTTGTAACACCAATTCCTGGAGAAGAACTCTTCCTGTACCTGGCAATCTCACAGCACGCAATCAGCGCGGTGTTGGTCCGTGCAGAAGGAGTCGAACATCTGCCCATCTACTATGTTAGCAAGACACTGCTGGGCGCCGAAACAAGGTATTTGCCACTGGAGAAACTAGCATTGGCCTTGATGATGGCCGCAAGGAAGCTACCGCACTACTTTCACGCTCACACCATTGTTGTCCTCACGGCCTTCCCACTAAAGGCTTTATTTGAAAGGGCGAACTTCTCCGGGCGAATTCTGAAGTGGGCAGTAGAGTTGGGACAATACGACATCAAGTTCCAACCTAGAACCGCAATAAAAGCTCAAGCATTGGCGGATTTTGTCGCAGAGTTCACTCCTGGGAGTCATCATATCTGCCCAGTCGACCTGACTGACTCAACCGAACTAGGGACGGAAGTTGACGTCGGAATAACGCAACCCCTAGTATTGGTTACTCAGCCAAGTCCTAAGGCAGACCGGAGTAATACAAACAAGGAAGAAGTAAACCATGCTAAACCAAGTCCAGACTCGCCAACAAAGAAAAACTTGGTGCAACAAGATGACAAGGGGCAGGCAGCAAGCCTGGACTTAGAAGAAGAAATCAACAACGTGGAAGATCCCAAGGCATCATCCAATCCCTCCACTTGTTGGAAGTTGTTCGTTGGGGAGATGTGGAAGCTCTTCGTGGATGGAGCATCCAACCGACATGGAGCAGGACTTGGCATAGTCCTCATCTCTCCAGACGGCCTAGTGGTGGAGCAGGCAATCAACCTTGGCTTCCCAGCGTCAAACAACGAAGCGGAGTATGAAGCGCTTCTTGCAGGTCTCAAATCGGCATTCCACATGAAGGCCACCGAGCTAATGGTTTACAGCGACTCACAGCTAGTGGTAAACCAAATATCAGGCGACTATGAAGCAAAGGATGACAGAATGGCTAAGTACCAAGAGCTGATCAGAACCGAAATCAAAAAGTTTGAGGTGGTGAGGATAGAACAGATCGGTAGGGAGGAGAACAGCAGAGCAGACGAACTAGCGGGTTTCGCTTCAATGGCAGATACCTCCATCCCACATCCTCTATTGATCGACTACCTGCCTAGACCAAGTATCGAAGACCCAGAAGCAGAAGAAGTATGCTGCGCCGATCTAGGCCCTTCTTGGATGGATCCTATCATCTTGTTCCTGAAAGACGGCATCTTACCAGAAGACAAGAAAGAAGCCAACAGAACCAGAGCAAAGTCGCAGCGATTTTGGCTCTCTCCATCCTTGGCATTATACAAGAAGTCGTTCACAGGACCTTACTTAAAGTGTGTGCACCCCAGCAAAGTGGAAGCATTCCTGTTCGAAATACATGAGGGTGTATGCGGCAGCCATCAAGGAGGACGATCATTGGCATACTGAGCTATTTCACAAGGATACTGGTGGCCGTACATGCAAGCGGATTCAGAGAAGTATGTCAAAAAATGCGAAAAGTGTCAGAAGTTTGCGCATCAAATACACCAACCGGCCAGAGAACTTCTACCTCTCACTAGTCCATGGCCTTTCACAATGTGGGGCTTAGACATAGTGGGACCGCTCCCAACAGCACCAGGCAACAGGAAGTTCTTTCTTGCGGCAACAGACTACTTCACAAAATGGATGGAAGCAGAAGCCTTGGCGTCAATCAAGGAAAAAGATGTGAAGAAGTTTGTCTGGCAGAACATCATCATTCGCTTCGGCATACCAAAAGCACTGATCTCAGACAACGGCACGCAGTTCGACGGTAAAATTTTCAGAGGCTTTTGTGAGGAGTACAAGATAGAATTCTACAATTCTACACCGGCGTATCCCCAAGCGAATGGTCAAGCAGAAGCTTCAAACAAGATAGTCTTGGATGGACTGAAGAAAAGACTAGAGAAAGCTAAAGGCAAGTGGGCAGAAGAACTCCCTCATGTTTTATGGGCTTACCGCACCACGCCTCAGCGATCAACAGGAGAAACACCATTCTCCTTAGCTTACGGCATGGAAGCAGTCATCCCATTAGAAGTTGGTCTCCTCATAATTCGGAGTGAAAACTTTGATCCAGACTTAAACGTCGAAGCAATAGCATTAGAACTTGATCTCGCGGAAGAAAGAAGAGACAGAGCATTGGTTCACATCGCCTCCTACCAACAAGAGTTGTCTAGAAAGTACAACAAAACGGTGCATCCAAGACAGTTCAAGATCGGCGATTGGGTACTTCGCAAAGTGATGGGAAACACCCTGGTTCCAGGAGATGGCAAGTTGGGGCCAAATTGGGAAGGACCTTACAAAGTGGTCGGTTTAGCAGGCAAAGGGGCATACCACTTGGAAGATAAGGACGACAAAGCAATTCCTAGGCCGTGGAACACTGCCAATCTTAAGTTGTTTTATTTTTAGCCTTTTTCTTTTAAGAAAGTGTAATTTTTTACTTTCTCAATAAAACAAGTCGATTCTTTTTCAGTATATTTGTTTTCGGTAGAGAGTAATTTTAGTAAGTCAGTAGCACTGTAAACATAGTTGGCTGGAATAACCAACTTTGACCCCTCCTAAGCCCAGGATAAGGATCCAGGCTGCAGGACGTTTGGTCGGAATAACCAAACACCTTATTCTCAGTTGGCTGAAAAAACCAACTTAGAGGTTGGCTGGATTAAACCAACACTCTGTACTCTTCAGCCGTAGTATGGGAATAGGCTGAAGAGTGGTTGGCTGGATTAAACCAACACTCTGTACTCTTCAGCCGAAGTATGGGTATAGGCTGAAGAGTGGTTGGCTGGATTAAACCAACACTCTGTACTCTTCAGCCGTAGTATGGGAATAGGCTGAAGAGTGGTTGGCTGGATTAAACCAACACTCTGTACTCTTCAGCCGAAGTATGGGAATAGGCTGAAGAGTGGTTGGCTGGATTAAACCAACACTCTGTACTCTTCAGCCGAAGTATGGGTATAGGCTGAAGAGTGGTTGGCTGGATTAAACCAACACTCTGTACTCTTCAGCCGAAGTATGGGTATAGGCTAGCTTGATGATCTCCTCCGCTGATTTTTCATTTCTCTTCTTTTGTTCTGAACTTTTGTAACCGGGCTGTGGCTCCCAAATTTGTACTTGGTTTGCGTTTGCACTTTTAATGAAAATTTCTTGAACTTTTATTCCGGTTTTGTGTGTGTATGCTCATACTTGCAATGAATTTTTCATTAACTGTGATCTCGGTCTAACTATCTAACTTGCTAGCCAACCACTCTTTAGCCGATATAACTCACTTCGGCTCAAGAGTACACAGTTTGTTTAATCCTGCCAGCGACTCTTCAGCCGATAGATCACATTTCGGCTGAAGAGTACAGAGTGTTGGTTTAATCCAGCCAACCACTCTCATCGAATTCCGCATCATCACTTGTTGGGAGCCCGGTGTCAACTGGGAGAATGGTTTGATCTGGGAGCTCGGTCTCAGCTTGAACTTCGGTTTCTGTTGGCTGTGTGTTGTCAACCAGCAGCTCGTCAGTTAAGTCCTCAATGACCGGCTCCAACCGAATTGCCAGATTGTTTGATTGTTCGTTGACAGCAGGGGTAAGAGTTTGCTCATCTTCATCAGACTCCTCATCATCATCTTCATCAGAGCCTTGGCCTTCAAGAAATTGCCTCTGCAGATCGGCAGCGTACTGCGAGAGCGAGGCCGGAATAACACAAGCCGGAGCATTATAAACCTCGGTCTCAACCCCGCAGCCGAGCTTCTCCACAGCACTCCTCCAACCGCACTTAAAGAATAAGTCCTTGGCGGCGTTGCACTGGAGGGTGTATGCATCCTCGGCATCTTTAAAGCCTTGTTTCTTGGCTTCCTTGACGTCCTCCTTCAACTGGCTTATTTCGGCGCCTTTCTGCTTTTCAATCCTGGCCAGAAGGCGCAGGTACTTGTCCTTCGCTTCGGCAGCAACCTTCTTCTTTTCGGCTTCAACCGAATTTGCAACTTCGGTCAGCCGATCATTTTCTGCCTGGAGTTCGGCCAGTTGCTTTTTGGCCTCCTCCAGCTCGGCCCTCTTTACTTCGGCTTCTGCCATGGCTTCCCTGGTACTTCGCCTAAGTTCCATGACCTTCCTGTGAGTAACATGATTTTTCTGGATGGCCTGCAAGGGAGAAGTGACGTTAGCCGGACTCAAAGTTTGAAAAAATTCACATAGAAAGAAGAAAGATGTTTACCAGGATCATAGACTTTGTAGAAGACCAGATTGACTTCAGCTCGGTGTTAAGCTGTTTGTAGTGGTGCTCCATGTCCTTGGGGAGGCACACACTTTTGGCTAAGTTGAAAGCCATCAAGTGATCCTTCTCCGCAACAACCGAGTCAGTCTCCTGGATATCTCGGTTGTTGAAGGACAGCTCTGGAACCCACTTGGAAGAGGTAGCACGGTTGGACTGCTCCGGTTGGATTCTTGGCTGGGGGCTGGGAGGCTGGATTGGTGGTTGAACGATCTCGTCCTCATCAACAAGTTGCTGCTCGGTTTGGCTAGTCCGGGCACGCTTGCGTTGGCGAGATGAGGATGGTTGTTGCGACGGAAGAGCTACCACGGTCTCAGTTGTTCGACCGGTTAGTGGTACCTCGGCTGGAGTGGTCTCGGTTAGAAGGGCCTTCAGCCTGTTCTTCTTTGCCATTTCTTGTTCGGCGGTTAGTGGTACCAAGTTTATTTGCGGCAAGTTTGGGTCCGGTTCCGGTGCTTCTTCAAGCAGGAAGTCAGTCACCTTTGCTTTTCGGCGACCGGAGTATCGGTAAGTTGGTTCGAATTTGAGAAGTTTAGCCCAACTTCTTTCCCGAACTCGTAGTGCGGCGCGCAGGACACCGAGGTTGGGGTAGTTGTAGTTTGAGAGGAGATGGGCTTTATCTGCAAAGAGAAAACAAGTGTTAGTTCGGTCCAGAGTACAACGCCGAAATAAAAAAAAGAGAAAAAACGAATGATGAAAATGGAATGCAACCGAGGTGTGTATACCGGGCTCTCCTTGTTTCCAGTTTATTCTCCAGCCAGGAATCTGGGCTTGAAGGTCTTCAAAGTTCCCAGATACCCAGAAGAAATCATCGTCATTCAGGTCTTTGTCCGGTGTATCCTTAATTATTTTTTCTCGGCCACGGCGTACTCTCAAGTAATAACACCAGCCGTCGTTCTTGGATCCTATGGAGTATTGATGGAGTATTTCGGCTAAACCGAGGTTCAGACCGGTTTGGTAGTTCAGTGCGGCTATACCCATTATTATTCGGTATGTATTGGTGGACAGCTGGGTGGGACATAGTCTGGTTTGTCTTAAAAATTCACAAATTAAGGGTTGGACTGGGAATCTAAGTCCGGTCTCTATTATTGATTGGAGGGTAAAGGGGACAAAACCTTCGTTGCCCCATGGGTCAACATCTTGTTCGGCTAAAATAAGGTTTACATCGGCTGGAATACGGTAATCCTTTCTGAATTCGGCTAAGCCGCCTGGGGTTTCTACCAAAAATCTGTACTTCCCCATTTATGGTATAACTTATCAAAATAAATTAGTCCGGCTGAGAATTGGCACTCGGGAGCTCGGTTGAGCGCGGAGAAGAAGTATCTGGGCAACCTAAGTCTGCAAAGTGGAAAAACAAGGTGTTAAGCACAGATCATCGACTGTGCTATAAAAACAAAACAAGGAAAGGAAGCCTTACTTCGGCTAAAAGGGGGTACTACATTCTCTACCTCGGTTTCTAAAAAGGTTTTTTCTTATCTCGGTTCGCGAGATGCTTGGCTATTTCGGTTCTACCTATGGTTTTTGGTACTCCGGTTAAGCATCAAGGGGCAGCTTTTTGGGTTCGGTGCAGAAACTCAGAAAGTTGGCTTAGCCCCCAAAGCTTAGCTCGGTTGAGGCACCATTGCTAGTTCGGTGAGTTTTTATTCCGGCTAGTGTGAATCATGTGGTGTCCTATTGAAACTACTTCCTCGCGCACAAGTTCTAGTTCGGTTTTAGTCTGCCTGAATTTGTGTTTAGCAAAAACAGTTTCCTAGTTCGGTTGCTTCGTGATTATGGATCAAAATCAAATATTCTACGGGGTGTTGTACGTATTCATGTGTTCTTATGAAGTTCTTTCCAGAAACAAAGCTAAGCACGAAGAATGTTTTGCAAAAAACAAACAAAACACACTACAAACGGATTAAAACGAAAGCAGGAAATGAAGGGAAAACAAGAAGAAATTCATATGCTTACCTGGTAAAGAGGAAGAATTGGAGGAGGGAGCGGCAACAACAGTAAGAACACGAGCTCGGAAGTTGGAAGGAATTGGGAAAGCAAAAACACAGAGAGAGAAGATGAACAGTAGGGTGAAAATTTTTTGTGAATGATCTGAGGATTGAAGAGGTTTTTTTGTTTTGGAGGAAAGGAAAAGAGCGGGAACTGTTCAAAAAGTGTGGAGTACGAGGGCGGCTGTACAGCTGTGGAGAGCCAATCAGAGCATGCCACGTGTCATTGGGAGGACAATCGATTCAGTTTCTGCAAACTGAAGGGACGTTTTGACCGGACGCGCACAGTACGGCTCAAGTTTAGCTCGGCTGGATAAGCTAAATGGTTTTTAGCTCGGCCGGATAAGTGAACTGGGTCTTAGCTCGGCTGGAGAGGCGTAAAGTTTTAGCTCGGCTGCTGTGATTGAAACTGAAGCTCGGCCGGAAGACAAGTAATCCCTATCATGCTTTGCAGATGGAATTAAGGGGCAATTGAGAGGGTAATTTATACTTAAATTGGGCCGAGCTGGGTAAATGGGTTGTAGTATGAAGGGATGAGCAGATGGGCTTTGAAGTTAGTCCGGTTCGATAAACCGCAACGCGTAGTCCGGCCCTAGAAGCCATGGTTAGTCCGGTCCAAGGTTGATGTTGTTATCTCGGTTCAAAGGAAGTTACGTTTAGCCCGGTTGAGTCTTCTGACCGAAGTATGAGACATCTTTATGACTGTTCTGTGGTAGTTCGGCAACTGTCTTCTATGGATAGCACGGCCTTTGTATGTGGAGCCGAGATAGGAGCCAGTATGGAAGAGCCGAACTGGGATCAACGTCAGTTAAACTTTTAGCTCGGTGTTGCAGTGTTACTTCGGTCGAAGCGTGTGGAAAACCGAGGTAAGCCATGGTGCTGAGTGTAGTTCGGCTTAACTCCCTTATGGATAGCTCGGTCTTAGTATGGAAAAGCCGAGGTAGGGGAGAGTATAGTGAGAGCCGAACTAGCAGTCACTTCGGTCATCTTGGAGCCCGACCATGGAAGACCATCTCACTTGGTTTAAGCAGTGAGGGGGGTGTTGAAGGATAAGCATTATCCTTTAGGAATGTGAGTCCTGAGAGGACTCTACATGGAAGAGTCAGAGTCCTACTAGGACTGTGCCACACGAAACCTATATAAGCTCACCAATATCACCTAAAAAGAGGTAATGCAACTTTTACTCCCTGACTACATTGAGCTTTTGCCTATTTCTTGCTTACTGACTTAGGCATCGGAGAGGTTTCCGGCACACACCCGCCGGCCAGCTCACTTGGTGTTTTCAGGTGTTAGAACGACGACGTGCAGAGGAACATAGGCTTGATCAACAGGATTATACGTGAAGGAGAATCTCTTTCCCGTACAATAAATATACTTCAATTAATAATTTGCGTGATTTTATTATTGTATAGAATAATAATTATGAATTTCATTTTTTTAGTTAATTCTATTAAATAAAATTTTTTTGATGAGGGAATATTTGTATTTTTCCAAACACAAGGAACAATCTATATTTTAAATAAATCTCAAAAGATATATTTGTAATTTGCCATTGCTTTTTTATGAGTGTTGCTATTAGCACCCCATAAATTATTTTAGACCCCCAATTTTTAGCTTTTTTTTTACTACAATAATAACCTCAAATAAAATTACTACAAAGGGCATTATTAATTTTGGGACACCCCATTTCACAATTAAATCTACACACCCACGACATCATGAATTAGGGTTTATGAGAGCATTCACTTCCATCACCACCCATCCATCTTCCCTAAATCCCACCTTCAAAACTTATCTATCCTCAAAACTTTGAAAACCTTTTGGCTGCAATATTTCGGCGGTAACGGTGACAACCATTTGATTACTTACACTTCTGCGACAATGACAATGAGTGAAAGTTTGTCTGGCAACCACAACTCCATAAGACAAGAGGAGTACAATAATAAAAACTTAGAGTAGGTTCATAGTTTTGATGTTGTTCTTAACTCAAAGGAGATTGGCCTTGTAAGGGTAAATTTCTTGAAAAAAATGGCAAAAATAATAAAATTTGTTCGTCATTTTTTCAAGACTGAACTCCCGAAATTCGGGAACACGGGTTCGAACATTGTTTATTTGTTCGGGAACCGGTAACTGAACATTATTCATATGTTTGGACCTGTTTTACTGAGAGAATTAAACCAATTATTATTTTTTTTTCCGCAAGAGAATAAATTATTATGAGAAAATTAATAAATTATGAGTATATATATAGAGAGAGAGATTACCAACTGTGACAATGGTGGATGAGGCAGCAGAGACAGTAATCACATTGCCTCTTCTTTTTCTTCTTCGTGGGCTTTGTTGGGATTTTTTTGGAAGTGAGATTTTTTTAGGGTGTGGGGGGTGTGCATTCAATGGATGAAATGTTTTCACAATGATGATTTTGGTATTATTTGGGGAGGGAAAATAAATTTTAAAGGTTTCAAAATTTATAAGTAAGGATCCAAAGAGATAAGGGGTTCAAAATAATCCATGGGTTGCTAATAGCATCACTTTTTTTATTCTTGTTACAATTACAAAAAATAACCCCATGAATTGAGCCGTTTAACAAAATAAACCACAAATTTTTTATTTTGCCTATTTAAATTATAATTTTTTAATTTGTTTTCTATTTAAACCTGTTACCTATTTTCATAAGTAAAATTGATAAAAAAAAAAAAAAGTGTTTTAGTCATTAAACTCAATAGAGATATACATAAATAAAATATCATTTTTTATTAAATTTTAATGACTAAAATATATTTTTTTGATTGATTTTACTTAACGAAAATAAGTAAATAGTTTGAATTAAAAATAAATTTAAAATTTAAAATTTAAATTAATATAATAAAAATTCAAGATTTATTTTGTTATAAAAATTAAAGGTTTGAATTTTATTTTATTTTATTTTATTTATTTATTTTCAATGACCCCTTTGTTCTTAGTGGACACCATTTTATTTTTTTTATCCATACATTCTGTCTGAAAGATCGTCCAGGTCTGCTGCTGAGAGTTGGTCGAAAAAGCCATCCCCATCTCCCATGGGTGGTTCATTGTGCCATTGATCATCTTCTTCCATTACTGGTGACTCATGAGAGACACTATGCTGATAATTGGGATACTGGCTTTCATCGACGAATGTTTCTTTACTGAAGGGATATCCTGGGATAGCTAAATTGCAAAATATCTTCTGATTTCTATCTTCACAGACTAGTCGTCCATAATTTCCATTATAAGCTAATAGAGGATTGTAGGCAAACTTCCTTCATTTATTGAGCTGGTCTCTGAGTGGAAATCTTCTGCATAGCCAGGGTCTCCTATTGAAAAGTCCTGGGTATCCTGGAAATGTCGAGGTTCCTCTGAGATACATTTTATGTTTAGCTGGATTGCACCATATTCCTTTCCACTCTAGTAGTCTGCTATCTATTAATGCCTTTACGTACGGATGATGCTTCTCCATTACGCAAAGTACTCCATGAGCTAGTTTGTTTCCAAAGCTATCCGTCTGATCTGGATCTGAAAAAATCATTCTGGAGACGAAGCCATAGTCTAACAATTTTGAGGCTGTTAGATAACGCGTTTCGCCCCTGATTTCTATCTCCAATGGCTCGAACATTGCTAAATTTATCTGGCAAAAGCAGATGCTGAAATCTAAATTACACTGGCATCGACCAAATTGTTCTGACCTCTTCTTACATCTTTCTTCTTCTAAGCAGGGCTGCTCTTCGTCTTCGTAGGCATAAGTCCATTGATATGCTATACCGGGGCATTCGATTCCCGCTATGGAGAGGTCTTGAAGAAATTGCTGAATAGTGACTAGCTCGCTATTTCTACTATCTTCGGCTAAGGTGTATATATAGGGCTTTAGGTTTTCTATTACTTGGCTTTTCTCACAAAAAGATCGAATGATAGAATGCCTGAAGAAATACATTCTAGCACTCAATTGTTCAAATTCCTCACTGATAAGTTGTCTGATTTCTTGGTCAGGAATGGGGGCAGTTATTTTTCCCGGAGCTAATTTTTTAAGCTGGATGGTTAGGGTTCGAATGGTGGCTCTCAATTGTTTTTCTTCGTCTCGGAGCTGGTTTAGCTCTTCACTGACTCTTTTGCCTTTATCCATAATTTTCTTGAAATTTCTAGTAAGGCCTTCACAATGTCTGCACATCTGGAGAGGATTTTGTGAATCTATCTGAGGGTTAGAGCTACTGCTTCCAGAGCTATTGCTTCCAATTATCTGGCTAACTAGAACTCCACTAGTAGCAAGAATAGTTGTCCTCATCTTGCTCAATGTGTCCAGGTAATCTTTAGCTATCTGGCTGATAAAGTAACTGGTTCCTATCTGTCTTCAGGCATATGTACTGGCTGACTCAAAATCATAAAATCCCTTATACTGAGGTATGGGAAAATTCTTAACTAAGGGTTCTACTTCTATCCAGTCATGGTAAATACCGGGCTTGGTTCCTTTAGCTACTACATAGAAATAAAAACTTTTAGATAGAGGTTTATTTTGAATTTTTGAGAAATATATACTAAGAGAGTTTAGGGCTGAAAGGCGTTTAGCTGGGTGGCTATGGCTATTCCAAAGGTTATCTAGGAGACATTGTTGAACTGGGTCTAACTCAATTCCTGTTAAAGGTCTGAACTTGTTTCTGCCTTCATGAATGGGAAGAAGAAATCCCCCAAAGTTCATGGTTTTGCTGTTCTCCATTATCTGCACAAAAATCAAACTGATCATTTTCTTTTTCTAAATAAATTTTCCTACTTAACCAATCTGTTAACCTATTATCACTTCCTTTAATATGTTCAAACTCTACTTTATATCCTTGTCCTACTATACAGTCTAAAAATTTTGCCCATCTTCTAGTACTTAATTTGCACTCGTTAAGTTTGTTATGAAATCTAACTATAGCTTCACAATCTGTTCTAATTGTAAAAGGTTTGTGTAAAAATAATCTAAATTTATTTATTGCATATACTACTCATAATATTTCAAAATCTAGGCTGGTCATGGTCGTGTCTTTTTCTTTAAATTTTCCAGAACTATATCTACAAATGCGTTCTTTATTTTTGCTATCATACTTACTAGGTTTAGCTAATAATATTGTTCCCCATCCTAATTGACTTGCGTCTATTTCTACGACTATGTATTCTGATTCTAAGGGGAGTTGTAGGTCTGGTAAATTTTTACAAATGTCTTTAATTTTTCTAACTAGGGCTATATCTTGCTGATTAAAATATTTTTGTCCTGTGGGTGTGGTCTTGCTGTATAGAGGTCCTATTATTTTGCTAAGGTTAGGAATATACATTCTTGCATGATTTAAAATTCCTAAAAAAGATTGAAGTTGTTTTGTATCTTCTAATTTATCTGGGTAGTCTAAAATTTTCTTAACTATGTGAGGTTGTAGCCTGCTTTTCCATCTCCTAACTCCATTCCTAAAAATTCTATGTGAGGTTTATTTAATAACATCTTTTTCTTGCTAATTATTATTCCATTATTTATGAATTCCTTTAATGCTATGTATAAATGAGCTATGTGACTATTTTTATCTGGACTGAATACTAATATATCATCTATGTATACTAGTATGAAACTATATTTATTAAATATGCTATCCATCTTACGCTGAAATATGGAAGGTGCATTTTTTAGTCCAAAAGGCATGACTAGCCACTCATAATGTCCTTGTGGGTAACAAAAGGCTGTCCAAGGTATGTTTTCCTTTTCCATTTTTATCTGTCAAAATCCTGACTTGCAATCAAATTTACTAAATATTTTCGCTGTCTGTATTCTATTTATGAGCTGGTCTTTATCTGGTATATTATATTTATCGTCTTCTGTATTATCATTTAGTCTTTTATAATTTATAACCATTCTAGCTTTTCCTCTTTTTATCTCTGCATGATTTCTAACCATAAATGCTGCACTCCTATGTGGACTATTACTAGGTCTAATTACTTCTAAATCTAGTAATTCCTTAATCTGTATTCTAAATTCTTCTATATCTGCTGGCGTATGGTCTATTTGTGCTGATGTAATCCTATAATCTTTATTTTTTATATCTAAACTGGCTAAAACTTTATTTCTTTCCCAATACTTCATGGGCTGTTCTCCTAAAATCTCTGTTGTTTCAGCTAATCTTATTATTTCATCTAAATCATTCTCTGTTCTTCTATATACTAGTTTTTTCTTTAATTTTCCTATTTTTGCAAAAATGAATTCTAAGTTAACTATTTTTTGAAAATCTTCTAGGTTCCAATAGTCTCCTTTCTCTTCAAAATCAAACTCTTCGAACTCATACTTTTCCATATCTAAATTTTCTAAAGAAGTATTTACTATCTCATTAGGTGTGTATGTTTGGGCTAGCTCGGGAAAAATATTTCTACTAGGGAATAAAAAACTAGCGGGAACGGAATCTACTCCTATGGTACCACTATGCTTCGCACGCAACTCTGATGAATGGGCTGTGGTGCTAAGTGTATATGCTGTGGGTGTATGTACAGTTCGCTTGAAGAAACTAATGTTGTGTTGGCTGATAAACATGCCTCCCTGTAAGCCAAGTATGAAATTAAGTCCTAAGATGAAAGGATGATTCTGCCGGGTATTTCCAATCCAAACTTGAGGTAATGGAAACCATTCTATATGCTGATCTTGAGAACCTAGATGATGAAAGCTAATCTGTGCTCCATTGATGCAATGTGTATATGTTTGTTTAGTGCCATCAGCTATACTGACTAAAGCTGGGGTTATTAAGGCTGTACTCCATCCTGGTGGAACTATGTGTTGTTCAATGTATGATTTACTGGCTCTTGTATCTATCATGGCATCTATACTAATGGTTTTTTCTACAAATTTAATTACACAAGAAATCTCAACTAAATTTTGCTTGGGTATAACAGGATAATTAAATGGTAAATATGTATTATCTGACTTTGCTTGAAAGTATTGACTAAAGGGTTGAGAATCAACTAGGTTGACTAATTCTAAAGAATTCATATGTTCTTCAATCAGTTTATCTTTTAAAGGGTATTTATTGTGAAATTGTTCTAACTGTTGTTTAAGCTGTCTATTTTCTAGTTCTAAACATTCTATGTCAAAACTAGTCTTAATCTCTATCTCTCGTATTTGAAGTTTAAGTTCTCTTACTTGTATTTCTAATTCTTTAATTGTTAAATATAATTCTCTATTTTCTATACTATGCTCTTCTCTGTTATTTTCTAATGTTATCTTATGTGTCATATTTAATTTTTCAAGACAAGCTGTACAATAAGTTATGCTGCATAATAAACACTGAGCTCTCTTATCTTTGGCTGGGAACCAATTACAATAACTGCATCTAGTAGTATCAAATCCTAATCCTATTTGAAAATTATGCTGACATTCAGTATCTGCATTACATTCCATCATAAAGAAAATATCATGAGAAGGAGTTGTTCCTATTTCTTGATTGAGTTGTCCTAAAAGATTATCTATATATGTATCACTTTCTGAATCACTATCTGAACTTATGGCTTCTATTTGATATTCATAATTACTGACTATGCTATATACTTCTGAATCATCACTATTTATGCTGACTATATCTTCTTCTAAGTCTTTTATAATATGTAGTCTTTCTATCTGTTTATTAGTATTAGGTTTTTGTCTTTTTGGGCAGACTTTTGCAAAATGATTGGGTTCTCCACATATAAAACAATTACATTTTTTACTATTGGGTTTTCTAACATATCTCTGTTTTCTTTTATCTCTTTCTTCTTTGGGTAGTTGCTTATAATTTATTCTATTAAAAGTTCTACTATTTCTAATGAATTTTTGTTTTTTCCATGGTTTTTTATATTTTTTCTTCCAATATTTTTCTTTTCTATATTTTCCATATTTTTTGTATTTTTTCCCATTATATTTATCTTCATATTGCTGAGGAGTATATATTATATTTCTACAAAAACCATAATTTTGTTTTTTCAAATCTTTCTGTATTTTAACCTCTACACATTTTTCTCTGAGCTTGAAAAAAGTATAAACTATTCTAGGTCCTATTCCTAAAGTTCCTCCTCTTATTTTTACTTCTCCTGAGGCTATTTTAGTTGGTAAACCTGCATAATAAGCTGACCATTTATTTTCTATCTCTCTTCCTAATTCTCCGGGTAGTTTTCTAAAATATTTATTTCCTATTTCTTCATCAAAACTTTTTCCAGTTCTAGCTGCTATGGCTAAGTATTCTTTACTAAAAGGTACATCATATTTCCAACTTCCTAACGTTATCTGATCTAACTCAGTTAATGCTACGCTTTGAATGGAATCATTTCTTCTAGAAGTGTCAAATCCTATAAGTATTTCTTTTATAAAACTAGTAAAATTCCATGGGTTATCTCCTAATTCTTTAAGCTGTTTAATTGTTTCTTCATATTTTCCTTTAAAAGTTAAATAAATATTTTAAGCTGAGTCTCCTAAAAGTGTTTCCATATATTCCTACATATCTATTAAATCATAAGGATTACTCATCCATGCCTTTACCGCATTTTTTTCCCATTTATCTATTACTTCTTGCCATAACTGTGGGTCGAATCTGGCTAAATCTAAAAAGGTTCCTTGATTATTAACTGGCTATAATTGTATACTCATATCTGGTTGTCTACGCTTTCCGTGAAATCTATAGCTCTTATTTGGATCTGCTTTACTGCGTCCTGAACTAGCTAATGGTTTTCTTCCTCCTACTGCATAATGCATTGGTTCTACCGGATCTTCTACAGTTGGTTGTGGGTTACTAGGCCCTGTGCTTTCTGTGTTCATGTAAAAAGTATCTTCTAAGTTAGATTGTTTTGGTATTTTAAATATTTTGCTAGGATGTATTTTATCTTCTATGATGTCATCTACATATTCTGTATGGAATTCTTGATCTAAAAATGATACTGCTTTATCATGGGTATCTCCTCTAGCTAAGTATTCATAATACCTAGTATCTAATATTTTATTCATATCTTCTAGGGTGAAATTCTCTAAATCTATCTCATCAATATTATATATTTTATTTTGTGATATTGTTTTCTCTTCTGTCATCACATAAAGCTGATTTATTTCACTACGATTATCTTGATTTTCTTCCCTATCTATACTACTAAATTCATCATCTTCAGATTTTTCTGGTGCTACATAAGTATACTGGGTGTATGAAAGGGTTCAAGAAAGTAGTTAGAAAATTCGAAGATCCTTGAAGAACAACTTCGAATTCTCTAGAAGATGATGAGAGGCTTAGATTCTTCAATAGTCTCAACTCAAGAACACAAGAGTAAAGGAGATGATGGAGATAAGAGATTGGGTGAAGAAGAAGGCAAAGTGGCTAGAGAGAGAATAATGGCAAGGCTCTCCCATGGATCTCCCACTCTCACTCTCAAGGTTGATAATGGAGAAGGGAAATTAGTTCTTTCCCAAGAGTTAAATCTCCAAAATCCATCCCTTGTAAAGCTATGGGTGGGTGATATTTATAGGCACCTCATGATGTAGGATGGAGCCCATGTGCAAGGCACATGGGGAATATTCTCTCTAACCACCTTGTCCGAGGAGGTGACCTCTCTGAGGATGAGAAAAACCCCGAAGAGGAGATCAACCCCTCGGTGAACCCTTCTTCTTAGCCACACCTAACCAATGATCCCCAATCATCCCAAAGGGTCAGGGGTAGTCCCAGAGGACGCCCTGCCGCAAAATGTTGCCGAGTCTCATGGACCCCCCGGAGTCGTGCCACCTCGACCCGGGTATAGGCTAGTTTAACCGAAGAGTGAATTTATCTCCACTCACCATCCTCGGAATCGGGTCCTTTGTTCGGACTCCATTACGCCCATGGTTCTGGTGCGTAGATCCTGGAAAGCTCCGAGCCCGCAAGTGTTCTGGGGTTCATTAACAGAGCGACTTCTAGATTGCGTCTGAATCCGTTCGAAGCCAAGTGCTTCGGATCTCTAAGTTCGTGGATCCGAACCTTTTCGAGTCCGAGTGCCTCGGATCTCTAGGCTTGCTCAAACCCCTTTCGAGTTCGGGCCGGAGTAAGTCTCTAAGTTCGTGGATCCGAACCCTTTCACAGCTTAGAGCGATTCAGCCCGTTTTATGGCGATAAATCCGGGCCCACCAATCTTGGACTATTGGGCCTAATTAATTTAGTGGGCCCAAATCGCTTCTCTTACATTTGCCCCTTGCGTGTATGAGAAATTTCAAAATTTCTCGGACATGCATATTGTCATTTCTTCGGCCCTACTTCACATCACGTCCCAAAAAAAAAAAATGTTGTCTCGACAGAGCCTATGGATAAAGTTCATGACGCACTGTAATTTATAGATAAAATTGACAAGCAAAATTTTTTCTTTTTTTTCTATTTTTTTTTTCGTCCCACTGAAATATATTTTTATAACATCTGAGAAAAATACACATATTCATATATATATTTTTAAATCCAAGCAAATAATAACAAAGCTCCCATATTTTTATTTTCTGAACAAATATGAAATACCAAACAAGTGGAGTCAGCAGGCCGTTATATATATGGATATATATGAAGGAATATACGATGGAATATCCCAAGCATGATGCCTCTTCTTTTTCTATTTAAAGAAAGGCCAAAACCCTATTTCACCAACTTTTTTGCCTCAGCCGTCGAAATCACTAACCTTCCTCTTTCTTTTATTATTATTTTTTGATCTTTTGCCCATAGCTATTTCGGGCCTCCTTCTCTCTCTAAAACCAAGACCGACTCAGCTCTCTTGTTCGTCAACGAAGACCCAGCTCTCTTCTTCTTCAACGAAGCTCCGTAGCTGCTTGCTCACAGCCCACTACTGCAACTCCAAGTGCCAGCACCGTCTGTGTCACCGAAGACCCACGCCATCTTCATCAGCAGTGCAGCAAATCAACGACGCAGAGCATTGACTCGCTCACAGCCATCAACGCACTTAGCACGTCGTCCGTCGCCACAGCTTCGGATACTACTATTCCATGCCATCGCCAACTCTATTTCACCATAGGTGCTTCATTTCAGCCTAGAGATTCAGACACTCCGAAGCTCGGTTGTACCGACCAACACCGACGTCGACCTCTCTGGAACGTCACTGCTCCTCTGCATCGTTACGTCCGACGCTGACCTTGACTGGCCAACTACTCCGGAGCTCGGTGTTGGCTTTACTCTGCTGCCACTTCACCGCCAGTCTCAGTTGTCCAGCGTTCTTCCCCATCTTTGCTCTTAGTAAGCATTTTGAATATATATATATATTATTTTATTTTTTTTAGAGCTCAGATTACCCAGCCCTTAGTTCTGCTTGCACACGACTGCATCGCCGTAGCCCAAGCCGCTGTCGGCCTCTCGTTGCTCCAGCTCCGACCAAGCCGTCATCGGCCTCTCTCTGCTCCACCTCCGGTTACTGTTAGCTTCAACGGTTCCAACGCAGACCACACACGTTGCCCACTCAACGTGACGTGTGTGGTTGCCGACTCTGCTACGACATCCCCGTTGTCTTCGTCTTCAACCATCCAGTGCTGACCACGCCGTTGCCCATTCAACATAACGTGCGTGGTTGCTCACTCTGCTAGCTTCGGATTGTCCAACGCCACTCACACACGCCGCCCTCTCAACGCGTCGTGTGTGGTTCGGCCTAGCACGGTTCAGCTTCAGTTTGCACTATCAATCATCTTTTTTTTTTTTTTTTTTCTGTGTAAACCCACTTTCTCTCTTATGGCTTTAATGGACTTTTGTGCTTAAGAAATAAATATATAAATCCATGCACTGCTATATTAAATTAAATTCATCCATGCTTGAACTTCCATGCTCTGATACATTAAATAAAATGAGTCCATGCTCTGATACATAAAATAAAAATAATATTGGTGATTTGAAATTCCAATATGAAGCTTGAATTTGTTTGGGCTTTGTAATTTTTGAAATAGGCTATGGGATTTATTTAAATGGTTTTTTTTTTTTTGGACTTGAAATTTGCCAACGAAATTCTGGATATAAATTGAACCATTGCTGCTGGATCTTGCACTTGTAATAGAATACTTGCCACCTGAATTGAGCAATTAACGTTGACTTGAGAGGAATATTCTTGTAATTCGCATGACAATCCATTGAATCCTGTTACTTATGAGAAATGTAAAGTACTTCGGATCTTGGGCCTGAAATTTGCTATTGAACTTCACTCTATCCAAATTTTGAGCCTTGTATAAATTGGATCTTTAATATGGAACGTAGTGACTTTGAGAAAGTGACCCGCTTGAACTTCATCACAAAATGGCCTATGACATTGCACCTCTTATTGATGATAGAAACCGGAAATCTGTATGTTGATGATGCACCCATTGGTATTAAAATTTGTTGAGCTTGAAGAATACCCGAGAAAATGAATTGTTGATGACATCCGAGGATGAATTTGTTGATAAACTCATCATTTTGCATGTAAATCTTATTATAAAAAATGACTGATTGTTGCGACCCTTAGAATAGTAGACATCGTGCCTGAATTCTTGGTGTAAAAATTTCTCGTAGAATTTGTTAAATTCATGGATCCTCTGAGAAACGAATAGTTGATGTCGAAATTTCATTTGAACGTGTTGCTTTAATTCCAATATTCTGAATTTTAATACGGTCAACTCCTTGCTATTTATACCTGTTATTTCAGCCATATGTCTTCTCGAAAGAAACCCATTGTCCCGGGGTCATCAGAACCGGCTCTCATGAAAGAGAGGGATGTACCTCTAGCATCTAAGTGGAGGAAATCTCCTTATTTTGGTCGGAAAGACCCGTTCTGGCGAGCGGCTACCTCCACCACTTCTCTTCTATCTCCGAAGGGGGCTCCATTATGTCTCACTGAGGACACTGACTCCGGACATGAGGCCCTCATTTCTCCTTCCTTGGTGCTACGCTTTCTGATTGAGCAGGGGGACTTTCCATACTGTTATCCTCAGTTCAAGACCTTCTCAAACCCTCCTTTTGGTTGGCAGGAGTGGGTCGATGATGTCTTCTCGGACAGGAGCCTCTGTCAGCGGCTTCAGGAGGCCTGGCTATTGATCCCGGTGAAAATATCTCGATCCCTATCCATCCGGCGTAACAATGCTAGCCTTGAGGCCATGGCTCTTCGGTGGAGCACCGAGACACACACCTTTATACTTGGCCAGCACGAGATGGGGCCCACCCTCGAGAATGTGTTCATGTTGCTGCATCTGGAAGTGACCGGCCCTGATGCCTTCGACCCTGAGTAGACACCCTCCGAGGATGATTCTTTGATCCAATCTCTAAAGCTGAATCTTCAAGCTTGTGGTCGGTGGAGTTCCGTATTTGATGGTTCAGCAAGGAGGACTACTCAGGTAAGGATGGACCGTGCCTCCTATACTGCATGGATCCGTCACTTCTTCAAGGATCTTCAGCCCTTGGCCAGAGATGCTGACCTGACTCTCGGGAGTATGAGGCTGGTCCGATGTATGGCTCTAGGCTCTATTTCTTGGAATTTCTGGCTTGCTTCCTTTCATTCTTCATTCTTCCGAGCACACCTCCGGATTCTCTCAATCCCTTTGTCTTCCCCTTGGCAGTTAGGCTCTTCAGAGGAGATCGGATCCCTTTGGCTCTGCTATTTCTTGGGAATCTCTATTACCAGCTAGATCTACTACATCGAGATATGGTTCGTTCCGTGGGTCGATATGAGCTTGTCTCCTTTATTCACAGCCAGTTCCTGCTTTGTTTCTTCTTCGAGAGGTTCCCCAAGTTTGCCCCTTCTCCGACTGTATTCGAGGCAGAGGTTCTTCGGGAGATAGTGGATAAAGATGGTATCCCCGTGCTCGGTACTGATGGGTCTCGGACATTTGAGAAAGTGAAGTCTTGCTAGCCGTTGATTACACGTTGGTCATGTACCATTTCCACCTTATCCTTGAATACTCTGGTAGATGATCCCCGGCGCTTTATGGCACGACCGTATGTATGCCCACCGGTGGGTGTGGCCACACTGCTTATTTATCATGGTTCCTCCCGCCTGGTGTCCTTTCCTTTGCCGAAGGGTATCTCTGTATGCCTTGTTGATATGCTAATAATGATTCGTCCGAGTTCATTACCGGTTTGGCATGAGGAGGGCATTGATAGCGCTGTCTATAGACCTGACAGAGTGGCATGCCAGTTCGGGTTCGACCAGTGCGCCCTGGGGCCAGCACCTCCTTCATTATCTTTCTCGGAGAGCTACGGGCACTTTACCCGCGGACTCATACATACCGTGCTTCCTATATCCGGGTCTTTGACGATGCCAAGCTTGAGCCGAGTAGGGGGTTTCACCCCCTCTTTCAGGCGATATTGGCGAAAGAATATCGATGCATTTATTGCATTTGTCCAGAGCAGACCGACCATATGTTTGCTCCAACTGACCCTCTGTAGACACCCCATTTTTGACCGTCCTCAAGACTTGGACGTCACCGTTTGAACACTCGGTGATCATCCATGTTTGTGTTCATCTTGAGTTCCCGGAGATCTCAGCTACGCGCCTTGCCTCAGGATCTCTCGACTCGACCGTTTTGTGTTTGGTTTTACACCAAACAATTGTGTTTTTGCTTTGGGGGGTAGGGAATGGCTTGTTGGCCATCCCCACACTCCACCAGCCATGGCTTGAGGCCACCGGCTGTGTTTTGTTGCCATCGGCCAAATGTTTGGCCGGCCGGCACTATAGATGGTCGACCGGCCATCTTTTTTGGTCAAATTGCATTTTTGGCTGGCCGACCACTGTTCATCTGCTTTTGCAGATATTTTTGTGCCAGCTGTGATAGCTGGCACCCACCTTTGCTCCCCTCCATACACGTGTATGGAGGGATTTCAACCTTGTTAGCTTGCCTTGGAAGCTTTACAAGAGGGATTGTCTATAAGAGGGAGTCTCTTCTCTCTTGTTTAGGGTTGAACAACATTTTCAGAGAGCTTTGAGTTTTAGGGTTAGGGTTTGCATATCCTCCATCTCCTATATCTCTCTCTCTTATGTATTTGTGTGTGTTTAGCCTTACTATTGCACACAAACACCCACCATTACACCTTATCTTGGTTGTTGGGGGGCCAGAGGTCTGTTCTTGGTGTTCTTGGGTGGTTTCGAGCTCAAAGAAGCAGCTGGTCCACCATTTGTGAAGAGGGTCTTCAAGGGTAACATTCTTGCTCTTTTTACCCCATTTTTGCATAGATTTTTTGACTACCTTGCAACTGTTTTTAGACTTGGTGTATAACATATAAAAGTCTTGTTTTTTCCTACTCTAAATAGTTGTTTAAGAGTGTTTTGAGCTTTGAGGTTGTTTGACCCCTCTTAAGCCTTGTTAGGCTCCATTTTTGTGCATTTCTGGTGAGCTCTGGGACCATTGTGTTTGGGCCTCCTCACCACTGAAATCTTGAGGGCTTTCAGTGGTGAGGATGGTGCCTTGAGGTCCTAAGAAGGAGAGGGCCACCCCCTCTCCTCGTTGTCCTTGAAAAGGGCCATTTTTGCCTTATGTGTGAGCATCTAATTTAGGTTCATGTTGGCCATGTCCTAACTGATTTTTGTGCTTATTATGTCATAATATAGCTCTATTTTTACTTGGTTTGGACACACCTTGCATGCCTTGCATACTTGTCTTGTAATGCCATGTTTTAGCCTTAACATGTCTTGTGCTTTGAGCCTTGTTTCTAGCATATTTTTGGCTTAGCTTTGTGAAGCTTATATGCATGTTTTGATGTGCTTAAGGCCTGTTTGGGGTCATTTGGGTCGTCCATGATTTGCTTTGTATAGCTACCATGTAATCGCTCTTGTATGCCTTAAGCATTGACCCCTCTAGCATGCCATCCTTGCATCATTTCGGTGGTTTGGAACCACTTTTCATGTGATTTCAGTCCTCATGGTGTGCTTGCATGCTTGCATTTGATGCCCCTTTAATGTGTTAAAAGGTTGTTGTCTTATGCCCCTTGTTTAGGTCATTGTGCATGCTTGCATATTTAAGCCATTTAGATGCCATCTAGATGTGTTATTGGCTTTGTCTTAATATGCTAAAACTCTGATTTTGGTTGCTTAATTCATGCCATGTTCGATTTTTCTAAGTGTAGTTCAATACACCTTTGACTTGCCTTGAATTTTGGCTTTGCTTGCATGCCTTGTTTGTCTTGTCTAGTTGGTTTGGCACCTTTCATGACTTGATTTTCAGAGCTTATAATGCATGCCATTTGTCCATGTTTTCATGCTCTTAAGTGTGCTTGAGACTTGATCTTCATTGCCTAAGTGTTGGTCCTTGTGTGCATGCATGCTTGCATGTTATTTGGTCCTCATTCTCTTAGCAATTGGCCACTGATTTTGGTATGCTTGAGGGCTACCCATGTTAGTGTAAGTCCATTTTACCATGTTGTCGCATGCTTGTTTCATGTTGCATGCTTAGTTTGCATGTTTAGGTTGCATGTCATAATATGCATCTCTTGCCTCTTGAATTGATTATGATAGAGGTTTGGGGGCCCATTATTTGTTTCGTGCATTTCATCCCATATTAAAATTGCACACTTTGATTTCTTGGGCCATCACGCATTAAAATGCGCGATTGGTGGTCCGGGAATCGAGAACCATGTCCCTTTGAGTCATAAACATGATAAGGGATATGTTGGTGCATACATTTGCTTGAAATGCATTACCATGCCTTGTTTTGCCCTCTGCTGTTGTCAAAAACAGATTCTGCAGGAACCTTTGGCCGGCCGGCCATCTCCAGTGCCGACCGGCCATCCATCAATGGCCGATAGCTTAATCAGTGGCCAGTGACCATTCCCCTTGGCCTGTGGCCATTCCTCTCAGCCAGTGGTGTTCCACAGCACTTAGAGAAGCAACCCTGGGACTTGTGTAGTCTTCAGAGGAGGATAACCGTCAAAGCAGAGGCAACTTGTGCATGGCCGTGGACTTCCGAGCGGAGCCGAGCACGCATTGCATTGGGCCCTCTTCCCGAGGCTGCTTACTGCTTTCTTAGATTAGTTAATTTGCTTAACTAGTTTAATTAGTTTAATTGATCTGTAACATTTTAATTAGCTTGTAGGTTAATTAATTGTATTATTCTTTCGGTCCCTCCGAGCGAGGGCGAATTTGTAATAAGTGTGGGTGTGTGTGTGCATGTCTTCCAACCCCCACTTCTTTCTCCCTTTTACTTACCTGTTTTTGATGGTTAGTATTAGGGCATATTTAAATTAGCATACCTTATGCGATGCATGTGTGCATCCATACATTTGTCTTGCATGCACCGGGCTCGGCGCATCATACTAACTGCATTGTATTTCAATTCCAAGTTGAATACATGTTATTTGTAGCATCTCATATGCCATCTTAGATTAGCCGAGCCTATTCTAGCTACATTTTGCCTGTGTTGCATTAGCCATCTTAACATGAACTAGGATCATGCATTGATTACTAACTAGTTTCTGTTTTGGCTTGGAGTACTAGGTAAGCTTTTATGCTTTAGCATCCTTGCATGCGTGTGAGTGTTTGCCATGACAGCATGCTTGCCATGAGGCTAATTACTTATGTGATATAACTGCCTGAATGCCTGTGGGTGAAGGTTAGGTTATTTGAATTGAAACAATGCATTGAATGCGAGTTTTTAAGCCCACTTGGAAGTGGCAAAACCATATTTTCTAAAAGCCCACTTGAGGGTGGCAAAATTCACGTCTTAGCCTACTTGCGGGTAGCACCATCAAATCATTTTCAAAATAAACAAGCATGACATGTTTCGTTCCAATTTAGGCGACTTAGTCTATACTTGTTCGCTGTGCGCATCATGTAGTAAATCTAGGCTAATAACCGGAATAAGAACGCATAATGTTTTCAAAACAAGATATCAGAGTCAGTAGAGACCGATCTTCGGATCGGGCGAGAGGGGGTGCTCATAGTTGACCTTCCCCAATCGTACCCAAGTTCCCGAGCCGAGGCAACTTTGGTGACGACGGACACGTGGCCTTAGGCAAACGAGTCAGGGTTTCCTAAATTCCCCCATAAAAAATATTTAGGTGGCGACTCTGTATCTGGCAAAGCAGTCCATGTTTGGCACTTCTTTTCTAAAAATCTGTTTTCTCAAAACGATTTGTCGGATTTGGACTCTTTGGTTCAGATTTAGAACCGTGACGATTTGAGTCCGAACTGTAGTAGACCCACAGACGAACCGAATGGAAGTCATCCACCCGGGGCGTTCGGGGACGTCTACAGTTTCTGGCGACTCTGCTGGGGATTTAGAAAACTTGACTCGAACTCATGATATCTTGTTTTGACTACACTTATGTGTTTCTTTGCATTGCATGTGCATTGGTGCGCCTAGGACACCGTGTTGGCCATCTACTATTCCTGAGTGGTTTGCCAGAGGCTTGACTTTGTCAAAGCATGCTATAAGGCTGACCGGTTGCGGGCTCTGCCAATATGGGAACACAAACCCCGGTTTTACCGGGGCACCCTTTTCAACCAATCGACCTAGGGCATATTCGGAATCCATAGTGACCATTCTAAACTAGGACAGGTTGCTTACCCGATATAGGTTGTTTGAAACCGCTGCATGCGTAGTGAAACCCTAGCTCCTGACAAAATAGGACAGGGAAACCCTACCCCAACATAGGGGTATTTTGGCTCTCACTTATCTGCTATGTGCTTTAGAGTGCGTCTCTACAGGAAGACGTGTATCAGTTTGCAAGTTTGAGTATCAGACCTGAGGGCACCAGTATCAGTATTTGTGAGAATCAGTTATATCTGCGGGTATCCAATTCAGTGTTTTGAGGCAGTGATTTTGGGGAACAGTGATCAGTAGTAGAGTACAGTTTTTCGGCTACACCTGTGTTTGTTTCGTTTGGGCTGAAATGCTGCTTGTTTTTCCTTTCAGTTCAGAGGGTTGATACAGAATAGCCAGTGTTCCCCCTTGCTGAGGCAAGACAGATATCTAATTCGTCAGTCAACGTTCAGTATAGCGGGTTTATCATGACACAGAATTCAGAGGAAATCGTGGTTATGACAGCCGCAAGATCAAGGAATCACTCTGCAAAGTGAGACCAATGTTGATGTACCGCATCCACCTCGGTCGCCTATTGCGCACCCGGTCTGGACCCCCCAGTTGTACCAGTCTCGTGAGCCCACCACATTCTAATTGATAGGGATGATTGGTGACCTCCAGAGGTCTGTGGCGGATCTCGCCTACGGAATGTCGGCTTCGCCACCAGCTGCACCATATGCCGGGAATTTTGTACCACAGGATCCCCCGCTATTAGGGCGAATCATGATTGAACTTAGCCAACCCGAGGTGGTCTCAAGCTATAGCAATGACGTATCAACATCAACCCAAACCCTCGATCAGGCTGAGGCCAGAGGCAAGAACAAAGCGGGGACAGATGCCGATCCCGTTGAACAGCTGCTGTGGGCAGTCGAGGCTTTGAAAGTTGGGGGGATGAGTAAACAACAGGTATTCGCAGTCGCGGCCAAGACTGTGCATGATGTCTTCCCCACTCCAATTGAAGACAGTTCAAGCCAGGTAGAAAACCGGGATAGGCGCTGTCATGCCAGAAAAGTTCCCTCCACTCCCAACTCCACACCTGGGAAAGATCAGAAAGCCAAGGCAGTGCCTGCCGACCCTTTCACTAGTGCGTCTAGCAAGAATTCTCAGACTTCAAAGTACCTGCCCCGAGGGCTCAGGGTCTTTCACGCTCTCTACATGCCTTTGTCTAAGGCGCTCCAGATCCTGGCCGAAAGAGGGCATCTTAAACCCTTGGAGCCTCGGCCTCTTCCAAAGAATCTCCCTCTCACACATGATGCTACTTTGTACTGCGCGTACCACCAGCAAACCGGTCATGCTACCGATAATTGTTTCCGCCTTCGTCATGAGGTGCAAGATTTGATCGACAATGAGGTTATCCTCCCACCCACCTCAGCCAAGTCTGTTACTACCCAGCTATTGGACTTCGAAGATACTGCGAGTATGTGATCGGGGTTGGACCACCTGTGGGCGGCGCCTGGCGTATTTTGGATGTGGCGTCTGGCACGCATTTTTAAGCATTCGCGAATGCTAGTTTTGTAACTTCTGGCTTGGGTGTCGAGTCAGTCTTTTGTTTTGTTTTGAGTCTGTCTCATCGTCTTGAGTCAGTTCTTTTTGCTTAAGGGTCTGTCTTGTTGTAGCTAGTCAGTCCCCTTGTATAGAATGTCGGGTGGTTCCGGGGTTGTTGCCTCGAACACCGTTTTGTTTTACAATTACCCTTTTGCTTTCTTTTGGGTCTGTCTCTGTTGTGGAGCCAGTTGCAACCAGGAAATCCGAATGAAACAGCTGCAGCTATCATGTTTCCGTGCTTATTGCTATTTTGAGCTTGTTGTGCCAGAGGATCCAAATGGAACGACAATACATTCCGCCTGCTCTCTTGTGCCCTGAAAATCATTGTGACGGCCTAAGTTTTTCAAAAAAAAAACCTTTTTGAACACTGTGGTGATGAAAACGAAGAGGAAGGAATTCCTCGGGTTTTGCAAAACTTTGATCAATTTGAGAGAAAGATAGGCGTGCTAAGCCTTTAATGACTGAAATCATGCTTGTTAGCGTGAGTACTGAGAAGGACCCTAGCTTGATCCAGATTCGTTCCACACTATCTTCAGCGCGAGCGATTTGTCGCTTTCGTAAAAACTTTCAAAAACAAAATGTTTTGCGCGATCCTGTGAAGACCTGTGTGGAATCGCTCTCGAGATTGTACAGCCTAGGATCGCTCTCAGCCTCAAGATTCAATTCGTTTGTTTTTTAGCCTTGACCACAATTCGGAGTGTTCAAACGGTTAATCGTCGTGTGAGGCTTGTGTGGCCAGATTTGAAGCAGCCCTCGAACAAGAGGCACCAAACTCAGATCAAGAGGTCAGACATCGTCAACAGAAGCTTGTGAAGCTAGAACGGAAGCACCCCTTAAACTAGGGGCAAAAATGTCCAAAGTGCTCGAAGAGCCGGGGATGGATCCTTTTACAAATCAATAACAACAGTCGCTCTACTGGACATGGATGGCTTCAAAACCCTAAAACCATTCGACATGGGCTTGTTACACTTTTACCCTTTGAGAGGCTCGCTGGGCTGAAAACCCGGAAGGGCGACCCAGACAAAAGTTAGAGCAAAAAAAAAAAATGCAAAAAAACATATATATAAAAAAAGAAAGCAAAAAAGGAGAAAAGAGAAAAGAAAAGAAAAACAAAGCTCGCAAGGTCGAAAACCCGCATCAGGCGCCTTGGCAAAAGTTAGAGCCTAAAAAAGTGAAGGTTAAAATACCCGAGTGTACCTTAAACCGGAACTACGTAAGGCTTGATTCCCATGTTTGGAATACGTAGGCAACTTCACTCCGAAGTCCAGCCCCCAACGCTTTCATAGCGACTCTGTCCATGTAATGGTTTTGATCATCCTTGCCTTCTCTGAATCCGATAGTTCGGTTGTGACACCGGAACTACGTAAAGCTTGATTCCCATGTTTGGGATACGTAGGCAACTTCATCCTGAAGTCCAGCCACCAACGCTTTTAGAATGACTGTGTCCATATATTGGTTATGACCATCTTCGTCTTCTCCGTGTCCGAGAGTTCGGTCGTAATCATCAATGAGGACTGTTTACAAAATGTTGCGGCATCATCCAAACAAGGGGCAACTTTCCATTGCCATGAGTTGCCATGAGTCACCATTCAAACCAGGGGCAACCTTCCATTGCCGTGCAGCTCTTTCAAGCAAGGGGCAATTTTCCATTGCCTCTGATCCGAGGTTGTGCACCTCGAGGGTAAGTTCCGTGCTCGTTCAGCATTGACCGTTTGCAAAAATAGTTTTTGAGAATTTTTACTGAGGTTGACTATTTTCTCGAAAATTATTCCATTTTTTTTTTAAAATTGGACCATTTTCTTAGACCCAAAAAAAGGAAAATTTTCAGTGCTCATAGCCTAACTTGCATGATTTTCAAATCAAAATCGAACAAGTATGTTAACCTAACTCTCATATTGATCAAAACTGTTTTAGTAGAAAACCAAAACAAAAAAATGGTCAAAGGGATGAACTAGGGGCACAGTTGAGTCAGGTGTTTTGTCTTTTCCCCCCCCTCCCCATCATCAACATACTTGCCAGAAGAGCACTCTATTCACCAGAAGAAGGCACAACTGAGGTTAACAACAAAAGGGCTGAAAGCTCTCACATCCTCCAAACAACGAGGTATCAAGCCAAGTGCGAAGCACAAATTGGAATGGATCGAGATACTCCATCCCCCATCTAGAACATCGACTAGACGTCCCGGGAGGAAATAACCGCGAGCTGAGTATGCTGGGCAAGAGTCCACAACCTGCAATTTGTCCATCGACCATACCTGGGAAAGGATGAAAAATGAGAGAATAAAGAATAGAGAGACGTACGATGTGAGAAAAGTGAGAAAAGGGTTTTGAGAGAAAAATCGAGCCTGAGGGCCAAGTGATGTGAGAATCACAAATAAGAAAGGGTGGGAAACATACTCGGAGGAACTGGCTCCTCGAGATTTGAGGTCTCTCGTTTCTGTAAACACGTCCGTGTGTCGCGTCTTTTGTTTTGTTTACCTCGACTTTTGTTTTGAGTCTTTTCCGAGCGTGTCTCGTTGTATTTAGAGTTGTGCCCTTTTGTTGAGTCTTTTTACTGTGTTCAGTCGTAGGCTCGATACCCCGGTTAAAAAGCCCTTTTTAAAAAAATATATATATATATTTTCAAAAACAAAACCATCTGTGCTCAGAGTGTTGTGCCGTTCTCCACATTTATGTGAAGCAAAAGAAGAAGGGGACAATTTGGGGCATCTGAGTGTGCTTCAACTTCAGCAGATTCAAACTTTATAGTCTTTCTTGTCAGATTAGACTGCTTGTTCAGGATCCGCCGTGTGCAGAATAAACCAAGCGCTATGTTATGGGCTGTATGCAGATTAATCCCCAGTAGAGTATGAGCCGAGTGTTCAGAATGAGCAGTGGTTTGTATGGGTTGTTTTGCTATTGGTTGGTTCATTACCTAGTTATTACAATGTAAATGGTTGGTTTTCAAAACAAGAGATCAATCTCATTTACATTGAGGTGTAATATGATGCAATGCGATGCAATATATGAAATGTACAAATGTAACACTTTTTCAGATAAAAAGTTTTATTTCATTTCATCATCTTTTTCAAGTACAAAGCTTTGGAAACAAAAACCTACCTGCGGCAGTACAAGATACTCTAGCTACCAGTAAAAAAAGAAGAAAAGTACAAAAAAGGAAGAAAAAAAAAACAGCAAAAATCTGGATCAATGTCAAAAGGCCTCAAGTCTAGGGGTCTGTCCTCGTCCTCTTCCTGGACGAAGGTCCAGGAGCATCATCATCAGCATCGTCATCTGAGTCTGAGCCTGAGCCGTCTTCGGTCTTCTCCTTGGACGACTCTGCCTCCGCCTCTACCTCAGCCTCAGACTCATCACCATCATCAGGGACGGGTGCCCGTGAGCTACTCCCAACATGAGTGCGCCCCGCCTTGGTGCGGGGGTATACTCTACCATCTCGGGTGGAAACGGAAGGTTCGGCCTGAGCACCTCCCACAGTAGGGATCTGGAAGGGATGCTGAAAAGCACAAAAAGCAAACGCATCAGTATACTGTGAGTAGTTTATCAGCGCAGAATGTAGTGTATGAGTACAGTGTGTGAATACTGTGAGCAGTTTATCAGTGCAGAATGCAATGTATGAGTACAGTGCGTGAATACTGTGAGCAGTTTATCAGTGCAGGATGCAGTGTATGAGTACAGTGCGTGAATACTGTGAGTAGTTTATCAGTGCAGAATGCAGTGTATGAGTACAGTGTATCAGATGCCGCGAGGGCAGTGTATCAGGTGTTGTACTGCGCATCAGAGTATATGAAGCAGTTTATGTATGGTTCGAGACCGTGGCCAGAAAAACATACCGGAATGCCATAGATGGCCAGAAGATCGAGACTCCGCTGGAACATCCCCATCACCGAAGCAGTCAGCTCCAGGGACTGGCGGGTGTACTCGGAGGAAGCCTGCAAAAGTATTAAATGCATCAGTATTCTGCGGAATATCAATAAACTGAAATGAAATAACAATGCAAGATGCAAGATGAAGTAGTACATACCGGAGGTAAGTCGTAGAACCCGACTAACTCATGATCAGCCGAAGGGGGAGTAATGGGGGTCTGATAAGTCTCCCCACCCTGCCCTCGGCATGTCATCGTAGTGGGTAGTGCTGGCCAACTACCCCTCCGTCCTCTCCGAGCTCCACTCCTGCCACGGACTCGAGTCATCCTCGATGTCCCTACCCCGCCTCCTGTTCTAGCCGCTGGCGTCGCGGGCCTCTCTCGCTCAACTCGACGGCCACTGCTCAGAGGCCGCATAATGTACGTCCGAACGTACTCTGAGTAGTTGCCTATGCCTCTGAAGCAGATCGCATCCCAGCCGATCGTGTAGTCGGCCATCTGCTCGGGAGTGAACCTCTCCATATCCCTCATATGCTCAGAAGGGTGGACCGGGACTATCTGCTCCGGTAAGCCTAGGGTCTGGCGTAGGAAACGCTCACCTAGGTACCAAGCCTGATAGACCGGGCCCTCTAGCAAGATCCTGAACCGGGCGGTCTCCTCAGCACCGGCAAACCTCCCCCGAATCATCGCGGGCAATAGAGCCCAAGGCTGCCAAGTGATCTGTGAATGACATATAGTTTGTTATCTACTGTCATCAGAAAATACAGTGTAAAGCAAAGCTTAAATGAACTGCGAGTTCTAAACATACCTCTGCGGGGGTGAGGGTGTCAAAGTAGCAGCGGAAGAAGATGGACGTCTCCCGGGGTCTCCGCACACACCTGACGTCGAAACAACGGGAGAAGGGAACACCGAGAGGGGTCTCTACATCTGGCACGGGCGCAAGTCTCGGAAAGTAGGCATAGACCCACAACTGTAGAGCAAATATCAGTATGCTTATCAGATAAGACAGAACACAGAATAAACCAGAAATTGCAGAACCGTGTATTGTGCAGTGTATTGTGCAGAGTGTACAGTGTGTGCAGTGTACAGTTAGTGTAAAGCAAAGTATGTGTGTGCCGTGTATGCAGTATACAGTCGGTGTGAAACAGAGTGCTCAGTGTGTGCCGTGTACAGAGTACAGAAAATGTAGAGCAGCAATGAAAGACAGAAGAAGAAAATGTACCTCCCAAGCTCACCAGTAGCCCCCGAGTAACTGTTCGCTACAACGAGAGGCTGAGCTCATATATCCGTACAGAGTGGCCAAGGCAGCGCCACCCCAATCGAAGCGCAAGATCCTAGTGATGTCCACGAGAGCGCTGAGCAGACAGAGGGGCACGGTGTTCGCCCGATCGGCGAAAATAGTCATCCCCAGCAGAAATATGAGAAAGCCACGCGCATACCGCTCCACTTCCTCCTGAGTCATCGGAGCCTCCTCGACCAAGGCTGGCTGAACCCTGAACTGGACCTCGAACCACGAGTACCTAACGAAGCCGGGACGCGTGAGAGGCGGCACCTCGCCGAGCAGGTAAATCTGAGCGGCCTCCCACTCGTCCATGTCAGTGTCAAAGGGGTTCGGATCACCCCTTACCCCGATGCCGGTGAGCATCGAGAAGTCATAGGGAGTCATCGTCATATCTCCCGTAGTAGAGAAATGGAAGGAGTCGGTGGTGTCCCACCACCTCTCCACTAGAGCAACAAGGAGAGGCCTGCTCGCAGTGAGGCGTGAGAGTCCCCTGCAGAATGCGCCGAACCCGGCCTGGTCCACGGATTGACGGACCGCATCGGGCAGCTCCATGTACTAGTCTCGAGCGGTGATGTTCCCATACCCCCGGAAGGCATGGGAATCTCCCTGTATTCAAGAACAAAACAGTCGCGAAGCAATATAAAATGTACAGTTTTGAAAAGCATTTAGAATTGGTAATGATACACCGTATGTGCACGTATTCAAGTTCAAACAAACGTCGGGTGCCGGTGTGCTTACAGTGAACTACAACATGTGATGTGTCAGCGTGTTTCGGTGGTTCAGTACAAATACAACGTGTGTGCACGTTTTCAAGTCCAAACAGATATCGGGTGCCAGTGTGCTCGAAATAAACTACAACATGTGATGTGTCAGTGTGTTTGAGTGGTTCGGGGCAAATACAGTGTGTGTGCGTGTTCCAATTCAAACAGATATCAAGTACAAGTGTGTTCACAGTCAACTACAATATACAATGTATCAGTGTATCCGGACTAAGCAGTTAAAGAACAGAATCAACTACGACAGTTAAAATGTTCTACATTGCGGGAAACGAAACGGGGAAGAATGTACCTCAGAAGCGCCAAATGACAAATGCAACTCCGGCTCACGCAGGAGAACCTCTGGAGGCACCGTCCTATCGAAGCTCCTGAACTGGCGAAGTCCATCAGGAGGCAGTATGTGAATCGCCGGCCGGTAGGTCGCCGAGTCGAACGAGCGGACGCTCAAGGGGAGGAGCTCGGCCTCTGGGTCCATCTCGTGATCCGGGGGAGTCCCACCCCGTGGAATATCATCCGCCATGTCAAAAGTGGTGTGAAGACGGCTGGAAGAGAGAAAATCGAGCTAGAATGAGAAGGGTCAATGAAAAGTCAACCCCGAGAGGGCGGAAAATGGCCGAAAAAGCCAGAATGTGGAAAAGGCACGGAAATCAAGAAAAACCCGAGGGAAACAAACCCCGAGTGGTGAAAATCAAAAAGGAAACACCGAAACGAAGTTTTGTTCGTATGAAAATGTTCGAAACACGAAGGGCTTCGCGAATCGAACAACGAAACGGGCGCAAAAACCGAGGAAAGCGGTGAATGGAAGGGGGAAAAATACTCTAGAGAGAGGGGGAAAGGAATTTCGGCCAAGAGAAAGTGAAAAAAATAGGGCTTGAAGCCCTATTTTATAAAACCCATGCCGAAATGACCAAACTGTCCTGACTCAGCAAGATTTGGCCGGTCGGCCAAATATTTGGCCATTGGAATGTTTTTGTGGCCGGTGGGTAGCCGGTGACCTTTTATGATGGCCGGTGAGCCTCCTACAACCTTTTTTGGGTCAGGTATGTGGTTTGGGGCCTCCATTTTTCAAGATAGTGCAAGACAGTGCATTTCCGAAGTTCAACCGGACTCCATTTTGACCTCGGACCGTGTTTTCTGTACGAAGCACTCAAGTACGTGCGTGGCGTATCCTTTTTGTATCCTTTTGTCTCCTAGAGAGATTCAAAAGTTGCCCTGCATGCATAAGTTGCAATGTTTTGTCGTGAAACGCGCATTGATTATACGCCATCTCACTCGTTACGCACACATCTCGCATTGTCATGCGCACGCCATGCTTGCATTAGTGTGCACATTCTTATATCGCATTGTCGTGCGCACTTCATTTGCATCGTCATGCATTTCGAGGGACGTGCGTTGTAACGCACATTTGAGTTTAGTTTGCATTGACATGCATTTCTATAGTTGCATTGTCATGCATTTCAAAAGCCGCACGGTGTCACGCACTCCAAGTATCATTTGCATTATCATACACCTCCATTCGGTCTGGCGAGACCTTAAACACGCGTTTCGAGTTCATATGCATTGTTATGCATCTCGAGCGACGCACATTGTCACACATTAGAGTTAACATGCATTGTCATGCATTTCAAGCGACGTGCGTGGTCGCGCATTCAAGATCATGTGCATTGTCGTGCACATCAAAGGACGTACGGTATCACGCATTCGCATCAACATGCATCATTTGCATTTTCAAAAAAAACAAAAACAAAAAAACGTATTATCATGCATTTTCCTTTCATGCATTGTCATGCATTCATTCAAAAGAAATCGCATATGTCATGCATTTTTCTTTCATGCATATGTCATGGATCATTGTAAATATTGCATATGTCATACATTCACTCTATACATTCCATTGCATATTTGTATATATTGCATTGTAGATTGCATGCATTGACTGCATCACTTCCATCTATGGCTTACGCCTTTCCATGTTGAGTTTGGTCTGGTATGTGCCCATACTTTTCATGTTAAAACACGGTTATGAGATTTGGTGTACGCCGCCTATTCCACGCTGGTATGTTGGTTTGAGGGTGACGGCGCCATTTTTCGTGTTAAATGTGGTTTGTGTGTGTCCATACATTTCCTAAGCAAGACACAGTTTGGCCGCAGGCCTTATCCATTGTAAATATTGCATATGTCATGCATCATTGTAAATATTGCATATGTCATGCATTCACTCTATACATTCCATTGCATATTTGTATATATTGCATTGTAGATTGCATGCATTCACTGCATCACTTCCATCTATGGCTTGCGCCTTTCCATGTTGAGTTTGGTCTGGTATGTGCCCATACTTTTCATGTTGAAACACGGTTATGAGATTTGGTGTACGCCGCCTATTCCACGCTGGTATGTTGGTTTGAGGGTGACGGCGCCATTTTCCGTGTTAGATGTGGTTTGTTTGTGTCCATGCCTTTCCTAGGCAAGATATGTTTTGGCCCGCGAGCCATATCCATTGTATATATTACATTGTAGTGTAATTTTTGCATCCAGGATTAGGATCATGTTCTTTCATTAGCGGGTCATTCCCCACTTATGTCATTCCACCCAATTACTTGTCCTTGTGTCCGTCTATATCACTCATAGTTCTGCATGTGTACGCGCCTATTCCATGTTGAACTTGGTTTGAAGGTTGCAGCACCTTTTCTATGGTAGACGGACTTTGCACCTCCATCAATCTATTTGACATTTGTGTGGTTTTGAACTGTTCATGATTGGATCATGCTTCAATTGTATTGCATATCATTTGCATTATTTATACATAGTTTTGTATGTTTTGCATTTAAATTTGTTTTGTAATTTCGCATATCATTTGCATTACATTAGATTCAATTGCATATCATCGCACTGTTTGTGCACCTCTTGGTCTAAGGAGACCTTAAATCCTACATTCGCGTTGTCGCGCACTTCTCGCTTGCATTGTTATGCATGTTGCTAACGATATTGTACCTGTTGAGTTTTCTTTCTCTTTCAGGCACGATATTGTATGTACGGTTCATTTGAAGCTGGTGCAACCAAACGAGCTGCACAGGTATTGTATCCTCCGAGTGAGACGTATCGAGAATTACATAATTCTCTTACATCCTTTCTGCATTGTAGTGTAGTTTGGTGTATGCTAGCTTAAAACTGTCGCATGTTATGCTTCGTTACAGCTTTCTTAGCATGATCATAAGTTATGCTCGGCTTCTTGCATTGTCAGTTGCATTTTGCCCCTGCCTTCGAGCGCATATCTTGTCTGCAGCTTGTATGCTTTGTCTAAGTCTTCGGCCTTGTCAAAAATGGGTCGTCTCTGGGTCTTGACATTCACTCCTGTCATTGTTATGACTTTCGAGTTCTGTCAAAGAGGGGCAACTGTAGATACCCCATTTTTGACCGTCCTTAAGATTTGGACGTCACCGTTTGACACACTCGGTGATCATCTATGTTTGTGTTCGTCTTGAGTTCCCAGAGATCTCGGCTACGCGCCTTGCCTCAGGATCTCTCGACTCGACCGTTTTGTGTTTGGTTTTACACCAAACACTTGTGTTTTTGCTTTGGGGGGCAGGGAATGGCTTGTTGGCCATCCCCACACTCCACCGGCCATGGCTTGAGGCCACCGGCTGTGTTTTGTTGCCATCAGCCAAATGTTTGGCTAGCCGGCACTATAGATGGTCGACCGGCCATCTTTTTTGGTCAAATTGCATTTTTGGCTGGCCGACCACTGTTCATCTGCTTTTGCAGATATTTTTGTGCCAGCTGTGATAGCTAGCACCCACCTTTGCTCCCCTCCATACACGTGTATGGAGGGATTTCAACCTTGTTAGCTTGCCTTGGAAGCTTTACAAGAGGGATTGTCTATAAGAGGGAGTCTCTTCTCTCTTGTTTAGGGTTGAACAACATTTTCAGAGAGCTTTGAGTTTTAGGGTTAGGGTTTGCATATCTTCCATTTCCTATATCTCTCTCTCTTGTGTATTTGTGTGTGTTTAGCCTTACTATTGCACACAAACACCCACCATTACACCTTATCTTGGTTGCTGAGGGGCCAGAGGTCTGTTCTTGGGTGGTTTCGAGCTCAAAGAAGCAGCTGGTCCACCATTTGTGAAGAGAGTCTTCAAGGGTAACATTCTTGCTCTTTTTACCCCATTTTTTCATAGCTTTTTTGACTATCTTGCAACTGTTTTTAGACTTGGTGTATAACATATAAAAGTCTTGTTTTTTCCTACTCTAAATAGTTGTTTAAGAGTGTTTTGAGCTTTGAGGTTGTTTGACCCCTCTTAAGCCTTGTTAGGCTCCATTTTTGTGCATTTCTGGTGAGCTCCAGGACCATTGTGTTTGGGCCTCCTCACCACTAAAATCTTGAGGGATTTCAGTGGTGAGGATGGTGCCTTGAGGTCCTAAGAAGGAGAGGGCCACCCCCTCTCCTCGTTATCCTTGAAAAGGGCCATTTTTGCCTTATGTGTGAGCATCTAATTTAGGTTCATGTTGGCCATGTCCTAACTGATTTTTATGCTTATTATGTCATAATATAGCTCTGTTTTTACTTGGTTTGGACACACCTTGCATGCCTTGCATACTTGTCTTGTAATGCCATGTTTTAGCCTTAACATGTCTTGTGCTTTGAGCCTTGTTTCTAGCATGTTTTTGGCTTAGCTTTGTGAAGCTTATATGCATGTTTTGATGTGCTTAAGGTCTGTTTGGGGTCATTTGGGTCGTCCATGATTTGCTTTGTATAGCTACCATGTAACCGCTCTTGTATGCCTTAAGCATTGACCCCTCTAGCATACCATCCTTGCATCATTTCGGTGGTTTGGAACCACTTTTCATGTGATTTCAGTCCTCATGGTGTGCTTGCATGCTTGCATTTGATGCCCTTTTAATGTGTTAAAAGGTTGTTGTCTTATGCCCCTTGTTTAGGTCCTTGTGCATGCTTGCATATTTAAGCCATTTAGATGCCATCTAGATGTGTTATTGGCTTTGTCTTAATATGCTAAAACTCTGATTTTGGTTGCTTAATTCATGCCATGTTCGATTTTGCTAAGTGTAGTTCAATACACCTTTGACTTGCCTTGAATTTTGGCTTTGCTTGCATGCCTTATTTGTCTTGTCTAGTTGGTTTGGCACCTTTCATGACTTGATTTTCAAAGCTTATAATGCATGCCATTTGTCCATGTTTTCATCCTCTTAAGTGTGCTTGAGACTTGATCTTCATTGCCTAAGTGTCGGTCCTTGTGTGCATGCATGCTTGTATGTTACTTGGTCCTCATTCTCTTAGCAATTGGCCACTGATTTTGGCATGCTTGCGGGCTACCCATGTTAGTGTAAGTCCATTTTACCATGTTGTCGCATGCTTGTTTCATGTTGCATGCTTAGTTTGCATGTTTAGGTTGCATGTCATAACATGCATCTCTTGCCTCTTGGATTGATTATGATAGAGGTTTGGGGGCCCATTATTTGTTTCGTGCATTTCATCCCATATTAAAATTGCACACTTTGATTTCTTGGGCCATCACGCATTAAAATGCGCGATTGGTGGTCCGGGAATCGAGAACCATGTCCCTTTGAGTCATAAACATGATAAGGGATATATTGGTGCATACATTTGCTTGAAATGCATTGCCATGCCTTGTTTTGCCCTCTGTTGCTGTCAAAAACAGATTCTGCAGGAAGCTTTGGCCGGCCGGCCATCTCCAGTGCCGACCAGCCATCCATCAATGGCCGATAGCTTAATCAGTGGCCGGTGACCATTCCCCTTGGCCGGTGGCCATTCCTCTCAACCGGTGATGTTCCACAGCACTCAGAGAAGCAACCCTGGGACTTATGCAGTCTTCAAAGGAGGATAACCGTCAAAGCAGAGGCAACTTGTGCATGGCCGTGGACTTCCGAGCAGAGCCGAGCACGCATTGCATTGGGCCCTCTTCCCGAGGCTGCTTACTGCTTTCTTAGATTAGTTAATTTGCTTAACTAGTTTAACTAGTTTAATTGGTCTGTAACATTTTAATTAGCTTGTAGGTTAATTAATTGTATTATTCTTTCGGTCCCTCCGAGCGAGGGCGAATTTGTAATAAGTGTGGGTGCATGTGTGCATGTCTTCCAATCCCCACTTCTTTCTCCCTTTTACTTACCTGTTTTTGATGGTTAGTATTAGGGCATATTTAAATTAGCATACCTTATGCTATGCATGTGTGCATCCATACATTTGTCTTGCATGCACCTGTAGACGTCCCCAAATGCATCCCGGGAAAAAGGGGGTGCGAGTCCCCCCCCTGTTCTGGTTCGATATTGGGTCACTACAGTTTGAAGGACTCAAAACGTCACGGTTCTAAATCTTGAACCAAAGAGTCCAACTCTGGCGAATCGTTTTGAAGGAAAACTGATTTTGAAAAGAAGTGCCAAACATGGACTGCTTTGCCAGATTACAGAGTCGCCACCTAAATATTTTTTAAAATGGGGAATTTAGGAAACCCTGACTCGGTGCCGAAGGCCACGTGTCCGTCATCACCAAAGTGGTCTTGGCTCGGGAGCTTGGGTACGATCGGGGAAGGTCAGCTATGAGCACCCCCTCTCGCCCGATCCGACGACCAGCCTCTACTAACCATGATATCCGTTTTTGAAAACTTTATACGTTCTTATTCCGGTTATTAACCTAGAATTACTATGTGATGCGCACAACACAAAAGTATAGACTAGATTGCCTAACTTGGAAATAAACATTGCATATCCGTTTTGTCTCAAAAAACGTATTAGATTTTGCTACTCGCAAGTAGGCTAAAATACGGATTTCAATGAGTTATTCCAACTCAAGCAATCCAACCTTCACCCACAGGCATTCAAACAGTAATATCACATAAGCATTTAGCCGCATGGTAAGCATACTGTCATGTTAGCATTCACACGCATGTGGTATGCTAAAGCAAAAATACTTACATCGTACTCCGTGCCAAAACAATAAACTAGTTAGCAAAACATGCATGACCTAGTTCATGTTAAATGGCTAATGCAACACAAGCATAGGTGCAATCTAGAGTAGGCTCGGCTAACCCTAAATATGGCATGTGAAATGCGCGAGTAGCACGTATTCAATTTGGAATTGAAATACAATGCAGTTTGTATGATGTACCGAGTCCGATGCATGTCAACAAATGCGTGGATGCACGCATGCATTGCATAAGGTATGCTAATTTAAATGTGCCCTAATCTACCATCGTAAGCAGGTAAATAAAAGGGAAGAAAGAAGTGGGGATTGGAAGACATACACCCACTCACACACACTTATTACAGCTTTGCCCTCGCTCGGAGGGACCGAAAGAATATACAAATTAATTAACTACGCAAGCTAATTAAAATATTACAAATCAACTAAATTAATTAAACAAAATAATTAATCTAATTAAACAGTAAATCGCCTCGGGATGAGGACCAAATGCAGCACGCGCTCGGGACTGGCTTGGGACCGCATTGCCATGCACGGATTGCCTCTGTTTCCCCTGCTATCCTCCTAAAAAAAAATGCTAAAGTCCCAGGAATGCCTCTCAGGGGACTGGGGAGTACCACCGGCTGGGTTAGAGCACCACCGGCTGAAGAAGGAGACCACCGGCACTAGATGAAGTTATCGGCTGAAAATTGACTGCCGATCGGCACTGAATAGTGCCGGCCGGCACTTAACACCTGCAGAACCTGCAACCCACAGCAGCAGAGGACAACAACATGCATGGTAGTGTGATTCAAGGTATTTATGCACTATACACACCCCTTATCATGTTATTGACTCAAAGGGGCATGTGCCTCGATTCCCGGACCACCAATCGCGCATTTCCATGCATGATGGCCCTAAGAACCAAGAATGCAACTTTGATTTCAAATGCATGCAATGCAAACAAGCAAACAAGGGTGCCAAACCTCCATCATACTTTATTTCAAGAGGCTTAGTATGCATGCTAATGCAATGCAACCCTAAGCATGTTATCTATCATGCAACATGGACTATGCGATACACTTATGCAAAGCATCCAAGCAAACATGCAAGGCAAGCATGCAAACCAAGTAAATGATGGACTTAGACATGAATTGAGCAACTCTAAAAAGGCTCAAAAACAAGGGCCAAAACCAAAGAAATGAGGGCTAAAATGCACACACACATGCATGCAATCATGGTCCAACACTTAGGCACAAACATGGCAACTCTCAAGCACATATAAGAGACACAAACATGGACTATTAGTACACATGAAAAGCTCTGAAATTCATGCAAAACATGATGCCAAATCATGCAACAAAGCAAGCCAAACAAAGCATGCAAATGGCTTAAGGTTCAAAGCAAGTCAATGGGGGTTTGAACCACACTTAGCACAACCACACATGGCAATACTTAAACACTTAAAAACAGAGTTTTAACACATAAAACTAAGCCTAGAGGACCACCTAGATGGCATCTAGATGACATGAGTCCGAAGGCATGCATTAAAGCCAAGACGTGGAGCATTCAACATACACTCTTAAAGCATTAAAGAGGCAATTAAGGCAAGCATATAGGCGCACCAAAGGGTCTGAAATAACATGTTGAATGGTTCCAAACCATCAAAAATAAAGCAAGCAAGGCATGCTACACACTCATGCTCTTAAGGCCAACAAGCCAAATACAAAGAGGCTACAAGATACATGCTAAGATTGACCAAAATGACTTGGGACAGACCTAAAGCATGGAAAAATAAGCATACAAGCTTCATGGATCTAGGCCTAAAGCATGCTCAAACTAGGACACACAACCTAGGCATGTTAAGGCATCAAAGGGCATTACAAGACAACTATGCTAAGCATGCATAAGAGATCAAAACCAACTTAAAGTCATGTTATAACATGGCAATATAAGCATGAAAAACAAGTCAAACATGCTCAACACACACTCAAGCATGAAGCTCCATAAGGAAGCCAAAACTTGCCCTTTTCAAGGACATTAAGGAGAGGGGGTGGCCCCCTCCTTTTGGAGACTTTATGGCACCATCTCCACCACTGAAATCCCCCAAGATTTCAGTGGTGGAGAGGCCTAAGCACCAAAGTCTCAGAGCTCTCACAAAATGGCCTAAAATGGGACCTTTTCAAGGCCTAAAGGGGGTCAAACTTCCCCAAAGTGCAAAACACTCTTGATAAACAATAAAGAGGGTTAAAAATCAAAACTTTTATGTGTTAAAGACTAAACACAAAAACAACTCTAAGCTAGGCAAAAATGGAATGCAAGAATGGGGGAAAAAAGGACTAGTTGGCTCACCCTTGTAGACTTCTTCACCAAGCTTGATGTTGTTGCTTCCTTGAGTTCCAAACCAGTCAAAAATCTTAAGAACAAGCTCTGATCTTTGAGAACACCAAGAAAAGGTGAAAGACTAGGTGCCTTAGTGCAATAATGTGAACTAAAACACCTAGAACACCAAGGAAAAGAGAGAGATAGGATGTGTATCTATCCTAACCCTAAAAACCAGAGCTTGGTCTGTCTAAGGATGTCTAAAAATTGTGTCAACCTTCCAACCCTTTAGCCAAGAGAAGAGGCTTCTCCTTATAGGCAACCAAAGCTTACAAGTTAAGGCATCAAAGGGCTCATCCCTCCATACACGTGTATGGAGGGGAAACAAAAGGCATACAGCTGTCTGAAAATATCTCAGAAAACAACTGTATAAGAGTCGGCAGGGCAAAATGGTCATTTTGCCAAAACAAGTGCCGACCGGCACAAAAGAGTGCCGACCGGCACAATATAGTGCCGGTGGCAACACCAGCCAGCCGGTGGCCTCTAGCCAGAGCCGGTGGTGTGTGGGGATGCCTCACAAAACATTCCCTGCCCCTCTAGGGCAAAACACAAGTGTTTGGTGCAAAACCAAACACAAAACGGTCGAGTTCGGAGGTCCTGAGGCAAGGCGCGCGAGCCGAGAACTCCAGGAACTTCAAACGAACACAAGCATGGATAATCACCGAGTGTTCCAACGGTGACGTCCAAGTCTTAAGGACGGTCAAAAATGGGGTGTCTACAGCACCGGGCTCGGCGCATCATACTAACTGCATTGTATTTCAATTCCAAGTTGAATACATGTTATTTGTAGCATCTCATATGCCATCTTAGATTAGCCGAGCCTATTCTAGCTGCATTTTGCCTGTGTTACATTAGCCATCTTAACATGAACTAGGATCATGCATTGATTACTAACTAGTTTCTGTTTTGGCTTGGAGTACTAGGTAAGCTTTTATGCTTTAGCATCCTTGCATGCGTGTGAGTGTTTGCCATGACAGCATGCTTGCCATGAGGCTAATTGCTTATGTGATATAACTGCCTGAATGCCTGTGGGTGAAGGTTAGGTTATTTGAATTGGAACAATGCATTGAATGCGAGTTTTTAAGCCCACTTGGAAGTGGCAAAACCATATTTTCTAAAAGCCCACTTGAGGGTGGCAAAATTCACGTCTTAGCCTACTTGCGGGTAGCACCATCAAATCATTTTCAAAATAAACAAGCATGACATGTTTCGTTCCAATTTAGGCGACTTAGTCTATACTTGTTCGATGTGCGCATCATGTAGTAAATCTAGGCTAATAACCGGAATAAGAACGCATAATGTTTTCAAAACAAGATATCATGGTCAGTAGAGGCCGATCTTCGGATCGGGCGAGAGGGGGTGCTCATAGCTGACCTTCCCCAGTTGTACCCAAGTTGCCGAGCCGAGGCAACTTTGGTGACGACGGACATGTGGCCTTAGGCAAACGAGTCAGGGTTTCCTAAATTCCCCCATAAAAAATATTTAGGTGGCAACTCTGTATCTGGCAAAGCAATCCATGTTTGGCACTTCTTTTCTAAAAATCTGTTTTCTCAAAAGATTTGCCGGATTTGGACTCGTTGGTTCAGATTTAGAACCGTGATGATTTAAGTCTGAACTGTAGTAGACCCACAGACGAACCGAACGGGAGTCATCCACCCGGGGCGTTCGGGGACGTCTACACCCTCCGGCTCAGGCGTCTGCTTCTAGTTTGGCAATTGCTTCTCCAGAGCCAATCCTTTTGAATAAGGCCTCTGGTCCTTGGACGACCCGCCTTAAGAAGATGGCTCATAAGAGGGCTTTTGATGCCAGTCCTTCCGTTCCTCACCTTTCCAAAAGGCTCCATCAGGTACCCGAATTTTTTTTTTATTACTTTCTTGCCCCTTTCGATAAAAATGTTTTATCTAGGACAAAGCAATGAAATGACAAAATCTTTGCTGTTTGGATATTTTCGCATTGTTTTCTCATTCTACTTGATAAAATATTTATTTCGAATGATACAATGGAAAGAACAATCATATGCACATATTTATAAAAGCTGAAATATTCTCATTAATTCTTCAACTTTCTTGACAAAAGTATAGTAGATTCACTGCAAGTGATGGGATAAAACATACACCATAGAGAAAACCAGCTTCTTCATAACGCAAGGGAAATACAACTTTAGACAAAGTAAGAAAATGAAAATGAATTTCAACATAGATGAGTCTAACTACGGGTAGTAATGCTTGATAAACTTTGCATTGAGTAGGCCAGTTTGGAAGGCATCTTCAACCCTTACAAGCTTGTAGTACCTGCTTGAGCTTGCCTGAACCACCCTATAGGGCCCTTCCCATTTTGGAGAAAACTTGGGCAAGGGTTGTCCTCGCATGATTGGGTCCATAATCTTCCATACTAGATCACCTTCTTCGAACTTTCTTGGCACCACAGTCTGATTATAGGCTTGGGCGATGGACTCATGATACCTTTTCATGACTTTTGCAGCTCTGTCATGCTTTTCCTCTAATGCTTCTAATCTGGTGGTTCGAGGCTCCAGTACCATCCCCGAGGCGAGAGCCATTCGAGCAGATGGTGTTTCCAACTCTATAGGTAACACTGCCTCGGACCCATACACAAGGGAGTAAGGAGTTGCTTGAGTTGGCTTTCTTTTTGAAGTGCGATATGCCCATAAGGCTACTATCAACTGTTCGGACCAAATCCCCCCAAATTCATCCATCATCTTACTCAGAATCCTTTTCAGTGTCTTGTTTGTGGCCTCCGCTTGCCCGTTCCCTTTTGGATAGTAGGGTGTGGATTTGTGATGCTTCACTTGGTAAGTCTCTAGGAGGCTCTTCACATATTGTTTATGAAGGGAGTGCCATTATCCGAGAGGATGGTGTTTGGTACTCCAAACCGGCAAATGATATTCTCCTTGATGAAGTTCGCGACTGCAGGCCCCGTAGCGTTCTTCAGAGGAATTGCTTTGACCCACTTTGTGCTCAATTCTGTGGCTGCGAGAATCCACTTGTACCCTTTAGAAGGTGTGGAGATGGGCCCTATCAGATCAAAAGCCCAGGTATGGAACGGTCATGGCGTTCGGATGCTATGCAGGTCTACGGCTGGAGCATGGATCAAATTTTCGTGTTTCTGACAAGTCTGGCACCTCTTCACGTGATGGGATGCATCTGACTCCATAGTCGGCTAATAATACCCAAGGTGTATAAGTTGTTCGAACAGTCGAGCCCCTCCTTGATGCTCAATTTCGTGGGCTCTTCCGAGGACTAGATCCGATTCTTCCTTGGAGAGACACCTCAGGGGAGTGCCCTCAATGCTTTTTCTGTAAAGCTTGTTCTGATCAAGAAAGTACCGCCTCGCTCTCCTCTTGAGGTGTGCAATGTCCCTCGGGCTCTCAGGTAGTGTCCCCTCTTTGAGATAGTCAATGTAGACTTGTCTCCAGTCAGGGGTATCAATTTCAAAGCAACTCTCATGCTCCCAGATGTATGACTGACACTTGGGGCATTCTTTTTGTAGTTGATTCGAGGCCTTCTCCATCTCGGGCCAATAATAGCCTTGTCTTTGGATCCTTCTGTACAGACTGATATCCCCATCTCCGCAGGATTTTTCATGAATCTGTTGTAGTCGGAAGCTTGCTTCTTGTTGGCCAACACACTGGGCTAGGAATCCGGTACTTCCTCGGAAGTAAAGTTGGGCAAGCTTGGCCATAGTCAGTTTTCCAACTTTACTTCTGAGTTGTTCAAGGACTTCTGCTCTCTAGTCCTTCGGAATGTCTTCGTCTTCAGGTATTATTGAAGGCTCTGTTCTCTTCTTAATAACAATTGTCGCCTCATCCTCTGGAATGTCAACTCTTGCCCCTAATGTTGCGAGGGCATCTAAAAACTTGTTGTCGGAGCGAGGCACATGCTCTATTTCAACCTTCTGAAATTTGTCAAGAAGCCTTTGGACTGTTGTTCGATATGTGGCCAAGTCAGGTTCCTTTAAGACGAACTGTCCTGAAACTTGCTTCATTATCAGCTTTGAGTCCCCCCGAATCCGAATCTTCTTGATACTGTGCTTCTCAGCTGCTATCAAGCCTAAAATAAAAGCCTCATACTCGGCTTCATTATTTGTGCAATGGAAATCCAGTTTATAAGACAAATATAACTTTTCCCCACTTTTGCTTGTAAGGACTATCCCGGTTCCTACTTTCCCTCCGGCTGCTACTCCGTCAAAGCTCAATGTCCAGAAGCTTTCCTCGGAAGCCATAGCTGCATGCACCTCTCCTCTTAATTCTTCATTCACTGGTTCATAGTCACCATTTGGGAATTGAGCAAGGAGATTAGCTAAGGCTTGGCTTTTGATTGCCTTGGGAGCTACACATGTGATCTTGAATTCACCCAGTGCTAACAACCATCTTGCTACCTTCCCGGTTAGAGCAGGCTTGCTGAGGAGGTATCGGATTGGATCACTTCTAGTAACAATCTGAATCTGATGTGCTAAGAAGTAATGTCTGAGCTTTTGGGCGGTGAATACCAAAGCTAAGCAATGTCTCTCTATCAGGTATATTGGACTTCTGCTCCTCGAATCTTCCGGCTGATGTAATACACCGAGCGTTCTGCTCCATCTACATCTTGGACCAATAATGCCCCTATGGACTTGGGGGTTGAGGTTAGGTACAACATTAGAGGGACCCCGGGCTGCGGGGCTATCATGGTCTGAGGCGAGGTTAAGGCCACCTTGATTCTCTCAAAGGCCTTTTGCTACTCTTGATTCCACTCGAACTTGGTATCTCCTTTTAACAATGAGCCAAAAGGGGCAGAGATCTCTGCGAGTGCTGGGATAAACCTCCGAATATAAGACACCTTCTCGAGGAACTTCTTTAACTCCTTCTGAGAATGTGGGAGGGGGGGCATTGCTTTGATAGACCTAACCTTGTCTTCATCTGCCTCGATACCATGCCTATGTACAAGAAACCCGAGGAACTTCCCGGCCGTCACCCCGAATGCACATTTAAGAGGATTCATCCTCATTTTGAATTCCTGGCACCTCTTGAATACTTTCTGAAGGTCTCGGAGATGGTCCTCTTCTTTCTTAGATTTCACCACTAGATCATCAACATAATCTTCCACCTCATGATGGATCATGTCATGAAAGATTGCAGTCATAGCCCTTTGGTAAGTTGCTCCGGCATTCTTGAGTCTGAAAGGCATGACTGTATAGAAGAAGTTTCCGAGAGGTGTTCTAAAAGCAATCTTTTCTGCGTCCTCTTCAGCCATCTTAATCTGATTGTATCCACTGAATCCATCCATGAATGAGAACATCTGGTGTCCCGAGGTGGCATCCATGAGGGTGTCGATGTGAGAAAGAGGGAATTCATCCTTTGGGCAAGATTTGTTCAAATCTCAAAAGTCTACACATACTCTAATTTGACCATTCTTCTTCTTTACTAGCACAATGTTTGCTAACCACGTGGGGTACTGTATTGGCCGGATGAAACCAGCCTGTTGAAGTTTTTCAATCTCCTCCTTAATCTTCTCTTCGAGATCTAGATGATATTTTCGAGCAGCTTGCTTAATTGGCTTGGAGTTTGGTAACACATCAAGATAATGAGAGACTAGGTCAGGATCTAATCCGGGCATTTCCTTATATGACCAAGCAAACACATCTGAGTACCGGCTTATCAACTTTAACAACTGTTCCCGCTTCTCTGGGCTAAGGCTTGAACTTATGAATATCGGCCTCGGTGCATCTTGTCCATCACTCAGATCTATTTCAATAAGTTGTTCGGGCTGAGGCTTCGGCCCATCTTGCATGCATTCTGGAGCCACTTCAAGCTTTATCACTATGTCATTGTCAGGAGGCTCTTCTTTTGACTCGGAGTCGGTGACTGAAGAAATTGACTCCTCGCACCTTCATAAATAGTACACCATCTTGCCCCCTTCTCGGACTTTCATCACCTTCCGAGGAATAGGCAGACTTTCTGGTCTAGACATCACCCGTTTACTTGATTCTGCCCTTGGCTCCTTGTCATCTTTGATATCCTCCCAATGAGGAATTTTGACCCCCCGAGGCTTAGAGGTGGTGGGAACTTCTTCGACAGCCAATTCGGTGAAGTAGATGGCATCAGAATAATGAGCTTCATGGGTCTCGAAAGGCCTTTCTGTAGCCTGAATTGTCACCGTCTTCTTTCCCCATTTAGCCTTAACACACTGATGATAACTTGACGGTACTGCCCCATATCTATGCATCCAGGTCCTCCCTAGAATGATGTGATAGTTTGCCCCGGAGTCGATAATGTGGAACTTGGTGGCCGAGCGAATCTCTCCGACAACTAAATCAACTGTTACACATCCTATAGTAACTCTCCTTTCTCCACCGAAGCCAGTGATGACTATCGGTTGTTTCACAATGCGCTCTTCAGCGATTCCGGCCTTTTCTAGAGTAGCGCGAGTCATAATGTTGATAGAGGCTGCGTTGTCCAGAAAGGCTCTTTTGAACTCAACCCCGTTAATAAAAGCAGTCACGTAAAGCGGGCGGTTGTGAGAAAAGGGATACTTTCGATCAGTCTCGGAGAAAGTAATGGTACTAGATTACTCTTTTGCCTTTCTCGGGATAGATCCCTCAGACGACATGCATTTCTCATGGTGTGCCTCGGCTATATTTATGATAGACTTGGTGATTTCCGTTCTTGCCTCCCTAGAAAGTCCAAGCTGGTTGAAGAATTGCTTGAACTTTACACAATCTTGCAGGGTTTTGGCATAGTGATCCGGATCTTTTTCCACTCTTGGAGGCTCGTAGTTAACCATCTCCTCGGTCTCTTCAAACTAAGATGCCACATAAACATGGTGTCCTCCTTTTCCGTAGTACTCTTCTCCTCCTTCTGGATCAAAGGGATCTTTGCTGTGAGTCATAAATGTTCTGCCCTCTAGATCGAGAGCACTTCCATAGTAAACTTGCTCACCCTCTGGCTCGAGGATGTCGTCCAGATAATAATCATCGTCATCGAGATTGGCAATAGCCTCAATCATCGGGCCTTCATAAGCTATCATAGCAACAATCTTGCCCTTGTCTCGGTGCTGAGGATACGGTTGTTCTCGGATGTCTTGAGTCCCTTGCTTTTTGAACCTCAATTCGTCTGCCTTGACTTTATCTCTGAAGATTTTCCTGAGAGTCCAACACTTCTCTGTCGGATGTTTCAATGTGCGATGGTAGACACAAAATTCAGGGCTCTCACGGTCCTTTTTTGATGGCATTTCTTCAACATAAGGCAATTTTAGCTCTCCGTCGGCCACCCATTCCTTAACTAGAGCTTTTACTTCCTCGATTCCACATGGATAAGAGACATTTCCCTTTTCACCATTATATTGCTTTCTCTTCTGGCCTCTATGACCTCCTCCTTGTGACTTTAGTTTGAATTAAAATAACGAAAATATAGTTTGAATTACTTCCTCGAAAATATATTTTTTTGATTGATTTTACTTAACGAAAATAAGTAAATAGTTTGAATTAAAAATAAATTTAAAATTTAAATTAATATAATAAAAATTCAAGATTTATTTTGTTATAAAAATTAAAGGTTTGAATTTTATTTTATTTTATTTATTTATTTATTTTCAATGACCCTTTTGTTCTTAGTGGACACCATTTTTATTTTATTTTATTTTTATTTTTTTTCATCCATACATTCTGTCTGAAAGATCGTCCAGGTCTACTACTGAGAGTTGGTCGAAAAAGTCATCCCCATCTCTCATGGGTGGTTCATTGTGCCATTGATCATCTTCTTCCATTACTGGTGACTCATGAGAGACACTATGCTGATAATTGGGATACTGACTTTCATCGACGAATGTTTCTTTACTGAAGGGATATCCTGGGATAGCTAAATTGCAAAATATCTTCTGATTTCTATCTTCACAGACTAGTCGTCCATAATTTCCATTATAAGCTGATAGAGGATTGTTGGCAAACTTCCTCTATTTATTGAGCTGGTCTCTGAGTGGAAATCTTCTGCATGGCCAGGGTCTCCTATTGAGAAGTCCTGGGTATCTTGGAAATGTCGAGGTTCCTCTGAGATACATTTTATGTTTAGCTGGATTACAGCATATTCCTTTCCACTCTGGTAGTCTGCTATCTATTAATGCCTTTACGTACGGATGATGCTCCTCCATTACGCAAAGTACTCCATGAGCTAGTTTATTTCCAAAGCTATCTGTCTGATCTGGGTCTGAAAAAATCATTCTGGAGACGAAGCCATAGTCTAACAATTTTGAGGCTGTTAGATAACGCGTTTCGCCCCTGATTTCTATCTCCAATGGCTCGAACATTGCTAAATTTATCTGGCAAAGGCAGATGCTGAAATCTAAATTACACTGGCATCGACCAAATTGTTCTGACCTCTTCTTACATCTTTCTTCTTCTAAGCAAGGCTGCTCTTCGTCTTCGTAGGCATAAGTCCATTGATATGCTATACCGGGGCATTCGATTCCCGCTATGGAGAGATCTTGAAGAAATTGCTGAATAGTGACTAGCTCGCTATTTCTACTATCTTCGGGTAAGGTGTATATATAGGGCTTTAGGTCTTCTATTACTTGGCTTTTCTCATAAAAAGATCGAATGATAAAATGCCTGAAGAAATACATTCTAGCACTCAATTGTTCAAATTCCTCACTGATGAGTTGTCTGATTTCTTGGTCAGGAATGGGGGCAGTTATTTTTCCCGGAGCTAATTTTTTAAGCTAGATGGTTAGGGTTCGAATGGTGGCTCTCAATTGTTTTTCTTCGTCTCGGAGCTGGTTTAGCTCTTCACTGACTCTTTTGCCTTTATCCATAATTTTCTTGAAATTTCTGGTAAGGCCTTCACAATGTCTGCACATCTGGAGAGGATTTTGTGAATCTATCTGAGGGTTAGAGCTACTGCTTCCAGAGCTATTGCTTCCAATTATCTGGCTAACTGGAGCTCTACTAGTAGTAAGAATAGTTGTCCTCATCTTGCTCAATGTGTCCAGGTAATCTTTAGCTATCTGGCTGATAAAGTAACTGGTTCCTATCTGTCTTCAGGCATATGTACTGGCTGACTCAAAATCATAAAATCCCTTATACTGAGGTATGAGAAAATTCTAAACTAAGGGTTCTACTTCTATCCAGTCATGGTAAATACCGGGCTTGGTTCCTTTAGCTACTACATAGAAAGAAAAACTTTTAGACAGAGGTTTATTTTGAATTTTTGAGAAATATATACTAAGAGAGTTTAGGGCTGAAAGGCGTTTAGCTGGGTGGCTATGGCTATTCCAAAGGTTATCTAGGAGACATTGTTGAACTGGGTCTAACTCAATTCCTGTTAAAGGTCTGAACTTGTTTCTGCCTTCATGAATGGGAAGAGAAAATCCCCAAAAGTTCATGATTTTGCTGTTCTGCATTATCCGCACAAAAATCAAACTGATTATCTTCTTTTTCTAAATAAATTTTCCTACTTAACCAATCTGTTAACCTATTATCACTTCCTTTAATATATTCAAACTCTACTTTATATCCTTGTCCTACTATACAGTCTAAAAATTTTGCCCATCATCTAGTACTTAATTTGCGCTCGTTAAGTTTGTTATGAAATCTAACTATAGCTTCACAATCTGTTCTAATTGTAAAAGGTTTGTGCAAAAATAATCTAAATTTATTTATTGCATATACTACTCCTAATATTTCAAAATCTAGGCTGGTCATGGTCGTATCTTTTTCTTTAAATTTTCCAGAACTATATCTACAAATGCGTTCTTTATTTTTGCTATCATACTTACTAGGTTTAGCTAATAATATTGTTCCCCATCCTAATTGACTTGCGTCTGTTTCTACGACTATGTATTCTGATTCTAAGGGGAGTTGTAGGTCTGGTAAATTTTACAAATGTCTTTAATTTTTCTAACTATGGCTATATCTTGCTGATTAAAATATTTTTGTCCTGTGGGTGTGGTCTTGCTGTATAGAGGTCCTACTATTTTACTAAGGTTAGGAATATACATTCTTGCATAATTTAAAATTCCTAAAAAATATTGAAGTTGTTTTGTATCTTCTAATTTATCTGGGTAGTCTAAAATTTTCTTAACTATGTGAGGTTGTAGCCTGATTTTTCCATCTCCTAACTCCATTCCTAAAAATTCTATGTGAGGTTTATTTAATACCATCTTTTTCTTGCTAATTATTATTCCATTATTTATGAATTCCTTTAATGCTATGTATAAATGATCTATGTGACTATTTTTATCTGGACTGAATACTAATATATCATCTATGTATACTAGTATGAAACTATATTTATTAAATATACTATCCATCTTACGCTGAAATATGGAAAGTGCATTTTTTAGTCCAAAAGGCATGACTAGCCACTCATAATGTCCTTGTGGGCAATAAAAGGCTGTCCAAGGTATGCTTTCCTTTTCCATTTTTATCTGCCAAAATCCTGACTTGCAATCAAATTTACTGAATATTTTCGCTGTCTGTATTCTATTTATGAGCTGGTCTTTATCTGGTATATTATATTTATCGTTTTCTGTATTATCATTTAGTCTTTTATAATTTATAACCATTCTAGCTTTTCCTCTTTTTATCTCTGCATGATTTCTAACCATAAATGCTGCACTCCTATGTGGACTATTACTAGGTCTAATTACTTCTAAATCTAGTAATTCCTTAATCTGTGTTCTAAATTCTTCTATATCTGCTGGCGTATGGTCTATTTGTGCTGATGTAATCCTATAATCTTTATTTTTTATATCTAAACTGGCTAAAACTTTATTTCTTTCCCAATACTTCATGGGTTGTTCTCCTAAAATCTCTGTTGTTTCAGCTAATATTATTATTTCATCTAAATCATTCTCTGTTCTTATAACGATCCCGGTTTTCCCTTTCTGTTTTTGCTGTATTCCGAACTCGGTTCCGCGGAGTTAGTGGTTGTATCTATCGTGTTGTCATCCTTTAATTCCATTTGTTTGAGTTTTAGGATGTGTTGGGCATGTTTCGAGCAGGTAGGTTGAGCCTTGGTCTTAAATCTTGTTGCTAGGTTTTTGGTCGTTCCGCTCGAGCGGGTCTTAGGGCGCTTGAGCAGAGATTGCACACTCACAATATTTTTGTGCCCTGCAAAAACTTCTGCAGGTGTGATTTCTACGCTCGAGCGGGTTTCCTGCGCTTGAACGGGTCGCGCTCGAGCGGGCTTGTTGGCGCTCGAGCGGGTAGTGCATTCTTGGTGTAAGTTCTAGGAGATGAAAATCTACGCTCGAGCGGACTGGTTTTCACGCTCGAGCGGGTGCGTTTTGTCTTTGTATCTTGGCGCTCGAGCAGGCCTTCTTGCGCTCGAGCGGACCCAGATTTTTGTTCTTGACGCTCGAGCGTTGTGTTTTCCGCTCGAGCGGACCTGTCGTATATCAGAAGGCAGTTGGGCATTTTTAAGTCACTTTTTACGACCTCACTCTCTCTTACTTTTCAAAAACGCCATTTGAGACCTTCTCTCTTCAAAACCTTGCCTTCTCTCTAGGTATTGATCTAGTAGGAGTTGTTTCCTCACCTTTGGCCTTTACAAAAAAAGTTGTTGATCGTCGAGGGCTATCTTTGGATCCGAGAAATTTGTGATTTAGAGCATTTTCGTTTTCTTATCTTCTTCGTTGGGTGTCATCATTTGAGGCAGGGATTCCTACTCACTCTTATGGGTTTTAACCTAGTTTTTGAGCTTGTTGTTTAACTGGTTTGATTTTGGGATCTAGGGTTTCAAAATGTATAAAAGGGGGTTTGTTATTTTGATTCTAAAATGTGTATTTTGGGTTTCAAAATAATGATATTGTTGTTGGTTGTTGATATATGGACCATTGGGTTATTATTGGAAAAAGGGGGTAGAAAACCCTAATTTGTTGTATAAATTAATTGGTATAATTAATTTGGAAAAATTGTGATTATATGGAATTGAGTTGGAAATAATGAAATTGGCTCATTATATTGTAAAATAGTGGAGTTGGATTTATTAATCGCTCACTTTTGAAAACATTGATATTTTATCTGTTGGAGCTTTTATTATCTGTTTAGAAATAATTGCTTTGGGCTACCCGTGGAGGGTAGCTATGATTGTTGTAGACAATGCATGATGATTAGGCAAACTAAAACTAATCAATGGGATGTGTTATAGAGTATGACGGTTGATAGAATACATTAACGTTATGTATTGATTGATTGTGTATATGACCTATGTGTATATACGTTGTGTGTGTGGGAGGAGATAGGGGATGTACTCTACGGTTTAGGGGAAGATAGGGGATGGACCTCTAAACCGGATGTTGTTTGGGAGGAGATAGGGGATGGACTCCGCTGATACAGCTCGTATGCTTGTCAGTTAATGTGCTGATATAGCTCATATGCTTATCTTTGGAAGTGTTAATAAAGCTCATATGCTTATCTGTTGAAGTGTGGATACAGCTTGTACGCTTATCTGTTGAGATGTTGATATAGCTTATATGCTTATCTATCGAAGTGTTGATATAGCTAGTATGCTTATCTATTGTGAAATGAGAAATGTTTAATATGAGTCACTGTCCCATATAAATTGTTGGCCAGGTTCTGAGCCGTTGTTGTGAGTTGTGAATTTGACAAGAAATGAAAAATGAAATGAAACATGGACATAGTGGTCATGTAATGGAAATGGTTTATGAATTGATTTATGAGAGTCAAACATTTATCAATTGCTAATGTCTTAGTTAATGCTCATAATGTGTTTAGCATATTTCTACTGGGCGTTGGCTCACCCTTTATGGGACATTATTTTCAGGTACAGGTAGCATGCCACCTCCAAGGACATAGCTTGGAGGGTTATGGGAGTTAAAGACTCTTTTTTTTTTTGATTATTTTGTTTGTATTACATGTATATCAAGCCAAGGGCTTATTTTGTATAGAGTTAGTACTCTTCTTTTGTGTAACCAAGTGTTGACTTGGAAAGTTGTAAGCCCGTAGGGCATTTGCTTTTGTTGTTAACATGTAATACTGTTGTAAGAACTACTCTGATGAATGGAAAGGTGTTGATTTTCTTATATCACTGCATGTCTGAACGATGGGTATCATGTATTATTTTGAGGGCGTTACAGTTCTTCTATATACTGGTTTTTTCTTTAATTTTCCTATTTTTGCAAAAATAAATTCTAAGTTAGCTATTTTTTGAAAATCTTCTAGGTTCCAATAGTCTCCTTTCTCTTCAAAATCAAACTCTTCGAACTCATACTTTTCCATATCTAAATTTTCTAAAGAAGTATTTGCTATCTCATTAGGTGTGTATGCTTGGGCTAGCTCGGGAAAAATATTTTTACTAGGGAATAAAAAACTAGCGGGAACGGAATCTACTCCTATGGTACCACCATGCTTCGCATGCAACTCTGATGAATGGGCTGTGGTGCTAAGTGTATATGCTGTGGGTGTATGTACAGTTCGCTTGAAGAAACTAATGTTGTGTTGGCTGATAAACATGCCTCCCTGTAAGCTAAGTATGAAGTTAAGTCCTAAGATGAAAGGATGATTCTGCCGGGTATTTCCAATCCAAACTTGAGGTAATGGAAACCATTCTATATGCTGATCTTGAGAACCTAGATGATGAAAGCTAATCTGTGCTCCATTGATGCAATGTGTATATGTTTGTTTAGTGCCATCGGCTATATTGACTAAAGCTGGGGTTATTAAGGCTGTACTCCATCCTGGTGGAACTATGTGTTGTTCAATGTATGATTTACTGGCTCCTGTATCTATCATGGCATCTATACTAAGGGTATTTTCTACAAATTTAATTACACAAGAAATCTCAACTAAATTTTGCTTAGGTATAACAGGATAATTAAATGGTAAATATGTATTATCTGACTTTGCTTGAGAGTATTGACTAAAGGGTTGAGAATCAACTAGGTTGACTAATTCTAAAAAATTCATATGTTCTTCAATCAGTTTATCTTTTAAAGGATATTTATTGTGAAATTGTTCTAACTGTTGTTTAAGCTGTCTATTTTTTAGTTCTAAACATTCTATGTCAAAACTAGTCTTAGTCTCTATCTCTCGTATTTGAAGTTTAAGTTCTCTTACTTGTATTTCTAATTCTCTAATTGTTAAATATAATTCTCTATTTTCTATACTATGCTCTTCTCTGTTATTTTCTAATGTTATCTTATGTGTCATATTTAATTTTTCAAGACAAACTATACAATAAGTTATGCTGCATAATAAACACTGAGCTCTCTTATCTTTGGCTGAGAACCAAATACAATAACTGCATCTAGTAGTTTCAAATCCTAATCCTATTTGAAAATTATGCTGACATTCAGTATCTGCATTACATTCCATCATAAAGAAAATATCATTCTTGATTGAGTTGTCCTAAAAGATTATCTATATCTGTATCATTTTCTGAATCACTATCTGAACTTATGGCTTCTATTTGATATTCATAATTACTGACTATGCTATATACTTCTGAATCATCACTATTTATGCTGACTATATCTTCTTCTAAGTCTTCTATAATATGTAGTCTTTCTATCTGTTTATTAGTATTAGGTTTTTGTCTTTTTGGGCAGGCTTTTGCAAAATGATTGGGTTCTCCACATATAAAACAATTACATTTTTTACTATTGGGTTTTCTAACATATCTCTATTTTTTTTTTATCTCTTTCTTCTTTGGGTAGTTGTTTATAATTTCTATTAAAAGTTCTACTCTTTCTAATGAATTTTTGTTTTTTCCATGGTTTTTTATATTTTTTCTTCCAATATTTTTCTTTTCTATATTTTCCATATTTTTTGTATTTTTTCCCATTATATTTATCTTCATATTGCTGAGGAGTATACATTATATTGTTACAAAAACCATAATTTTGTTTTTTCAAATCTTTCTGTATTTTAACCTCTACACATTTTTCTCTGAGCTTGAAAAAAGTATAAACTATTCTAGGTCATATTCCTAAAGTTCCTCCTCTTATTTTTACTTCTCCTGAGGCTATTTTAGCTGGTAAACCTGCATAATAAGCTGACCATTTATTTTCTATCTCTCTTCTTAATTCTCCGGGTAGTTTTCTAAAATATTTATTTCCTATTTCTTCATCAAAACTTTTTCCAGTTCTAGCTGCTATGGCTAAGTATTCTTTACTAAAAGGTACAATATATTTCCAACTTCCTAAGGTTATCTGATCTGACTCAGTTAATGCTACGCTTTGAATGGAATCGTTTCTTCTAGAAGTGTCAAATCCTATAAGTATTTCTTTTATAAAACTAGTAAAATTCTATGGTTTATCTCCTAATTCTTTAAGCTGTTTAATTGTTTCTTCATATTTTCCTTTAAAAGTTAAATAAATATTATAAGCTGAGTCTCCTAAAAGTGTTTTCATATATTCCCACATATCTATTGAATCATAAGGACTACTCATCCATGCCTTTACCGCATCTTTTTCCCATCTATCTATTACTTCTTGCCATAACTGTGGGTCGAATCTGGCTAAATCTAAAAGGGTTCCTTGATTATTAACTGACTGTAATTGTATACTCATATCTGGTTGTCTACGCTTTCCGTGAAATCTATAGCTCTTATTTGGATCTGCTTTACTGCGTCCTGAACTAGCTAATGGTTTTCTTCCTCCTATTGCATAATGCATTGGTTCTACCGGATCTTCTACAGTTGGTTGTGGGTTACTAGTCCCTGTGTTTTCTGTGTTCATGTAAAAAGTATCTTCTAAGTTAGATTGTTTTGGTATTTTAAATATTTTGCTAAGATCTATTTTATCTTTTATGATGTCATCTACATATTCTGTATGGAATGCTTGATCTAAAAATGATACTGCTTCATCATGGGTATCTCCTCTAGCTAAGTATTCATAATACCTAGTATCTAATATTTTATTCATATCTTATAGGGTGAAATTCTCTAAATCTATCTCATCAATATTATATATTTTATTTTGTGATATTGTTTTCTCTTCTGTCATCACATAAAGCTGATTTATTTCACTACGATTATCTTGATTTTCTTCCCTATCTATACCACTAAATTCATCATCTTCAGATTTTTCTGGTGCTACATAAGTATACTGGGCAAATCTTACTGCATAGCTTCCATCTGCTATTTGATATAATAAGTTATCCTGAGGGGCCAATCTCTTTTGTCCTAAAAAATCTCCTAGTTTCCAATCTAATGCTGCATTATCTTCAGAATTATAATTTTTAGCTGGTAGTGCTTTGATTCCTTTTGCGCCCAATAATTTAACTATCTGGTCATTAGTAAGTCTATAATGAATATTACTTTCTGAGACTGCTAAGCCAAAAAATCCTGTACAAACTAATAAATTATTTTCTCCTTTTTTCATATTGTATCCTCTACTTTTTATTCCTATTTTTATCTTTTTGTGAAAGGTCGAGGTAGGTAGTAAGAAATCTGGTGTAAAATAAACTATTCCTCCTTTTGAATTCATATCTAATTCATAGCTGCCTAAAATACTTTGTCCTACATCATTAAATCTATCATCATAAAGACATACAAAAACTTTAGTTCCTAAATTTTCTCTAGTTAAAGCTTTAATTCCTACCACTACTAATCCTGAGTGGGTCATTTTAAGGTGTTCATTTAATGCATATTTATAGCTTTCTCTATCTATTAAATTTAGCTCTATTTTTTCATCCTCATGAGTTACACTAATCATTTGTTCACTATAGTGTTTAAATAGATATTGTTTTTTATGAATCTTGCCTAGCTTATGTACATATTTTGCTGGAATTAATTCTAACTTTTCTTTTTTAAATTTATCTATCTGTTGTTCTACATCTATAAATTCTTCCATTTTAATATCTTCATCTTTATTACGCTTTTTGCTACTACTAACTTTTGTTAGCTGTTTAAACATTTTTATTTTCTGTAAATTCTACAAACAGGTTTCTTTGGTAATTTAAGCTTTTCAAAATATTTGGCTATGGCTTCTTCGTTTATCTAAGATTGAGGTTTATTTACTGATCCTTTTATTCCTTTTTCCTTTTTGAAGTATTATTCTTTCTAACGAAGCTAAACGATTTTCTAAACTGTGTAACTGTTCTGATAGTTCTTCAAATTTTTCACACAACCAAATTAAAAATAAAATTTCTATGTTATTTTGTCTTACTGATATTTTATCTGATTGATTTATACCTTGATAGCTACTGATTCCTTCTAGATTATTATGAAAATCTTCTGCCTGTTTTAAAATAGTCTGGTAATCTCTATTAGCCTTTTTATCACTACTCATAAACTAAGATCTTACAAGTTGTTCTAAAATTTCTAATTTCTGTTTTAAATTATCTATTTGTTTAGCTATTTGATTTATCTAGCTATGAGTTTGTTCAATTAATTGTCTAAAATCTAATTCTATTTGTTTTGAGCTACTAGTATTTATTAAAGTTTCTATTTCTAGCTTGGTGAGAAATTTTTCTAAATTTAAATCTGTTCTTTTTTGTAAAATTGAACTACACTGGTCTTGGATATAATCTAATTTTTTATCTTGATCTTTAATTATGCTACGATTATTACGAAGATATTCTATAGATGAAATAAAAAGATTACTAATTTTATCTATGTCCTTTTTAATATTTTCTGCAAAATTAATCTGATAATTTATGATGCTATTTAACTGAGAATTATTTTCACTATGAAGCTTATGTGTAAAAGTGTTTTCAAAATTATAACAAAATTTATTTTTATCTATACTAAGACGATGATTATGGCTGCTGAGTTCTAAATCTAGATACCCTACTCTTTTCATACACAAAATTAACTCCTATTTTAAAATTATTAAAAGCTGCTATAACATGAAATTTATAACTAAATTGTCCAAAAATAAAAACTACTCTGTTACCATAAGCAAAATGCATAAACTAACTAAAAATGTCCTTGTCCTAAAACCGAACACTGCTCTGATACCAATTTTTTGTTGGGGGTGAGTTAGTGGTCTACCACTATTTTGAACTTGGGCTGAGAATTATCTAACTAATTCTACAGTTATGCTAATAGGTCTTTAAGCTGTTGTATGGCTAATTTTAAGACTTCTTGTTTTACAGTTAGCTGTTTATTTATCTGAGAAATTTTTAAACTGTAATTTTCTAAAAATCTGCCAGAAACTAATGATAAAAGAAACTGATATCTTGATATTTGATCTTCTAATTCTTGTATAAGTTCAGTACTAACTTTGATTTTAATCCTAAGTTTTTCTTCTAAGGGTATAAAGTTTTGATTTTTTAAATTTCTTTTATGGATAATATTTCCTTAATATTTCTACTCGGGTTGCTCTCCTTTTATTCTAAAATTCTTTTTCTTTGGCAAAAACTATTTTTAGGCAATGTTTATTTTCATTACATGTACTCCCACCTTGAAGCTAAGCCTCGTTTAACATAGTATATTTTTATTTTCTGAAATTTTACCTTTCCCTTTCTGCCTATAATTTGCCCTCCAACGCCTAACCACGGCTCACACGGGCTCTTCAGCTAAGGTCACTCAGTAATAAATTAGAAAACAGCAGATACCACGAAGGTGCAAAGCATGTAATATTAATGAGCAAACAAGCATTCCATAAACTAAGTTTTTCCCAAAAAGAAAATAAATTTTTAGAATAGAAGAGTTACCCTTTTGAAATATTTAAGGAAAAAGAGAAACTACTCACACTTCATATTAATAAGAAATATACTTACAAAGATTATTTTACAGACTCTGAAATTCTTAGTACACTTAGAGGTTTTTGAGAGGGGTTGGAATTTTTACAACGCAGAGTGAAGGGGTGTTTTTCATTCTGCTTCATCTGTTGGCAAGCATGCCAATTTATACAACTCAAAAAGAAAATAAAACAAAGCTTCAAATCTTTGCCTACGTCTAAATTATCCTAAGGGGTCAAGACTTAGGCTAGCCTATACCTTAGGCTTTTTGAAAATTGAAAAGGGACAAAACTATATATATATGCAAACTTTTGACTCATATCACTATTATAGATAAATTTTATCAATAAATGATTAGGATAATGATATCGGGTACTGCTTTTGGGCCCCATCGCATATCATTTAATCCTTCTTTTTTGACTATAATTTATTATAAGACACGTATAAAGATTTTCGCAACTTTTCTTTAATAAAGCAGGGTAAGAGATATCCACTTTATTAAAGTAGTAAGTGAAAAAAAATCCTTATTACTGATAGACTCAAATAATTACAGACACAAAATATTTACAAAATCCTTTTTGTCTTTTCTTGGCGTGCATTTTTCTGATATTTGAATAGAAGCTTTATCTTCTACAGATTTTGTCTTCTTCTGCTGGGGCGCCAATTATTGATGCTGACCCATGAAGTGATGCTTCTAGGCGGGTTCTTGGAGGGTTTGCAAAATTTAAAGAGTCAAGATCGTGGAACTATTAGAATATTTTTAAAATATTGTAGGAGTCTTGTAGTGGACACCATTTTTTTTTTTTTTTATTTGTCAGTAATAAGGTGTCCACTACAAGACTCCTACAATATTTTAAAAATATTCTAATAGTTCCACGATCTCGACTCTTTAAATTTTGCCAACCCTCCAAGAACCCGCCTAGAAGCATCACTCCATGGGTCAGCATCAATAATTGGCGCCCCAGCAGAAGAAGACAAAATCAGTAAAAGATAAAGCTTCTCTTCAAATATCAGAAAAATGCACGCCAAGAAAAGACAAAAAGGATTTTGTAAATATTTTGTTCTGTAATTATTTGAGTCTGTCACTAATAAAGATTTTCCTTCACTCACTACTTTAATAAAGTGGATATCTCTTACCCTGCTTTATTAAAGAAAAGCTGCGAAAATCTTTATACGTGTCTTGTAATAAATTATAGTGTCAAAATTTTATCAAAAAAGGAGGATTGAATGATATGCGATGGGCCCAAAAGCAGTACCCGATATCATTATCCTAATCCTTTATTGATAAAATTTATTTATAATAGTGATATGAGTCAAAAGTTTGCATATATATATATATAGTTTTGTCCTTTTTCAATTTTCAAAAAGCCTAAGGTATAGGCTAGCCTAAGTTTTGACCCCTTAGGATAATTTAGACGTAGGCAAAGATTTGAAGCTTTGTTTTATTTTCTTTTTGAGTTGTATAAATTGGCATGCTTGCCAACGGATGAAGCAGAATGAAAAACACCCCTTCACTCTTCGTGGTAAAAATTCCAACCCCTCTCAAAAACCTCTAAGTGTACTAAGAATTTCAGAGTTTGTAAAATTATAGCGATCCCGATTTTCCCTTCCTTTGTATATTGTATTCCGGACTTGGTTCTGTGGTTGTGTTGTTGTCTCATTCTCTTTTTCTTCCTTTACTCTTTATATTTGAGTCTTGGGTTGTGTTGGGCAGGTTTGAAATAGGTTGGTTAAGCTTTAGAACCAAAAGTTGATGCCAGAATTTGGCCTTCACGCTCGAGCGGGCCCTTTGTTGTTGCTTATCCGCTCGAGCGGGAGTTTTGATGCTCGAGCGTAATTTTCCATCTCCCAGTATTTTCTCTGCAGGTCTTCGTACGCTCGAGCGGGAGTCTAGCGTAAACCTTCGTTTTTGTTTCTCCGCTCGAGCGAGGAGTTTCACGCTCGAACGGGGACCATGGTCTGCAAAACTTCTGGAAGTGCGTAATCGACGCTCGAGCGGCGCTTTTGACGCTCGAGCGTGAGTCTATGTCTGACGCTCGAGCTGGGGTTTCCACGCTCGAGCAGGGAGACTTTTATATCAGTCCGAGTTTCACCTTTTTGGATCACTTCTTGACTTTCCTTCTCTCTCTTACTTTTTCAAAACCTCCATTGGAGAGCACCTCACTCTAAACTTCATCTTCTCTCTAAGAAATCATCTACCTCTAGTGATCTCCTACCTTTGAGCCTTTGTAAAAAGTGTAGAGCTTGGTGTGGGCTTCCTATCCATCCGAAAATCTTGGGTTTTAGAGCATTTCGAAATTCTTCATCTTCTTCATTGGGTCTCCCACTTCGAGGTAGGAATGTCCTACTCCTTCTTATGGGTTTTGACTTGAATATTTGTCCTTTTGATTAGTTGGCGTTGTTGGGTAATTTTGGAGAAAGTTAGGGTTTGATTTGTAATTTATGGAAAGGGGGTTTTGTGTGTAATAACTCTATGTGTATTTAGGGCCTTGAAAATATGAGTTTGAGAGTTAAATTGGTGAAATTTGGTCTTAGGATCAATATTTGAGAGAGAGGGAAAAAGCCCTAATTATTGTGATAAATTAATTGGTATAATTAATTTAGGGAAATATGAAATTGAATTAGAAATTATGAGATTGGGAAATTATGGGATTAAATGTTGTTGTTGGATTCATTTATCACTCACCTATGAGAATGTTGATGTTATATCTGTTGATGCGTTTATTTTCTGTTTAGAAATATCTGCTTTGGGCTATCGGTGGAGGATAGTCATGATTGTTGTAGACACTGCATGTTGATTAGGGAAAACTGAGACTAATCTAGCGTGTTATACCATTGAATATGACGGTAGGAATAATACAGCAAATATGTGTATTGATTGATCATTGTATGTGATGAAGCGCTTAAATACATTATACATGCATATTTTGTTTGGCAGGGAGAAGAAAGGGGCTGTACTCCAGTGTGTTGGAGGAGATAGGGGATGTACTTCACACACACATATGTGTTCATATACTTTAACACATTATTTGTATATCTTATTTGGCAGGGAGAAGAAAGGGGCTTTACTCCATATGTGTTCATATACTTTAACACATTATTTGTATATCTTATTTGGCAAGGAGAAGAAAGGGGCTGTACTCCATATGTGTTCATATATTTTAACACATTATTTGTACATCTTATTTGGCAGGGAGAAGAAAGGGGCTATACTCCATATGTGTTCATATACTTTAACACACTATTTTTATATCATATATGAAGTATGGAAGGGTTTATTTGAGATTGATACAACAATTATGTGTGTCTATTGTGAAGGAAGAAATGTTCAATATGAGTTGTTATCCCAATTGAAATGGAATTATTGATAATGAGAGATGTAACTTCCGTTGAATTATCTGGCCAGGTTCTGAGCCTCGTTTATTAAATGAATTGGTATACAACGGAAAGTGAAATGTAACATGGACATAATTGTCATGGAACGGTAATATGATATAAACGGATTTATGAGTGCTGACCATCTATCAAGTGCTATTATTTTAGTCATTGCTTATAGTTGATTTAGTATATTTCTACTAGGCTGTGGCTCACTCTTTACGGGACACCATTTTCAGGTTCAGGTGATATGCTACCTTCAAGGACGTAGCTTGGGTTGCTTAGTGACAGAAGGACTTTTGTTGTTATCTTTTTGGTGTATTACATGTAATTTCAAGTTAAGGGCTTAAAGTGTATTTGAGTTAGTACTCTCCTTTGTGACCAAGTGCTGGCTTGGAAAGTTGTAGGCTCCTGGGGTATTTACCCTTGTTGATAACATGTAATACTATTGTACTTAACTACTCTGATGAATGGAAAGATATTTATTTCTCTCATATCTATGCATGTCAAGAATGCTGGATTATATGTATTATTTTGAGGGCGTTACAACTTGGTATCAGAGCGTACCGGGTTCGAATACTTTGGGTAGGCGAGGAGTGGTTAGTACCACAATGGGTTCGTCTCGCTTGTTAGAGACTTATGTATGATGTCATGTGTTTAAATTGATAACATGCTTATGTGGTTATATGGGTATGGAATGTAGTTTCTAGGATGTTGATTGGATCCTTGGGTTTCTGGGAGTCCTGTTGGAAGGGCACTTGATCAATGCCGTTTCTAATTGGAACTCTAGCAACGCCTCGGGACAGTCATTATCCGGAAATGAAATTCATAGGTACTTATGTGATTATGTGCTTACGTGGAATGAATTACAGTTGTCCAATGTTTTAGGACGCGAGTGAAATAACTACAGTACATTTGAAAATGTACTAATACCTTTGTTACTTTTACTAGGATGCCTAGACGAGGAAGTTTTGATTTCCCTCCTTCCACACGGGAAGAGTTGCGGAAACAGTTTGTGGAGTTATGCCAAGGTACTACTCCCTTGGTGCAGTTTGAGGCATGGTTTGCTAACCTGTCGAGGTTTGCCCCAGAATTGGTGGAGACGGAGGAATTGCGTTGTTCAGAGTTTGAGAGTAAACTGTGTGACGACATCCGAGAGAGGATTGTTGGGTCTTGGCATAGGAGCTACAATGTGCTCGTTAAGGCGGTAGCTCATGTGGAAGCAGCGGTGCTAGCTATGGGTCAAAATAGGGAAGGAGCCATAGTTATGAGTGTTGGTCAGGTTAGGGAGGAGGCCACCTCGGTAACTCCTACGGTTTATAGGTACTCTAGGCCCAGTAAGAGGTGGAAGCGAAAGTATGCTCCATCCCAGGCTAAGTCCTTTTCTTCGCCAGGGATTTCGGACCCTTCTGTTAGGAGGTTCAGAGAGGTTCAGGTTTCAGGCCAGTCTCAGAATTCGGGGTCTGCTGGTTGTTTCAAATGTGGTCAGCTGGGCCGCAAGTCTTCGGTTTGCCCACAGAGGAAGAAGGCAAGGTTGGTAGTTCAACTAGTAGTCGCACCACCAGAATCATCTAGCCAACCTAGTTTTGGGTCGACCGAATGTCCTTTGGGGAAGCAGTCGTTGGAGTCCCCATCAGTTCAGACTTTGAACCAATCTCGCGCTGGGGAGCCGTTTGCTTGTTGGGTGTGTAATCAGCTAGGTCATATCAGACGTTTCTGTACTCAACCTGGGGCTTCTTTGGGAGTTTTGCAACCTGGTCAGGTCCAGCCTTATTCAACTGGACAGGGGCAATACCGTTTTGGGGGACAAACATGCCAGATTTCGAGGTCCTCGGGAGAGTCGAGTTCCCAAGCCCCATTTGGGGGAGTGTGCAGTTGTTCCAGGTGTGGCCAGTGGGGGCATACCGATAGTTCTTGTCCGTGGCTTGTAAGCTCGTAGTATATCTTGGGTTTGAGAATGACCAACTTAGCGAGCCAACGAGGGACGGTAACAGTGGCAATACCGATGGGGTAGTTTTGTTTTGACTAATCCGTTTTGTAATCGGTGAATTATCGTTTTGTGATCATTGGGTTCTGTTGTGTAACCAATGTGTTTTAGGATTGTTAGAACATCAAGGTTGTTTGTTTATATATATATATATGTTGATCTGTGCCTGTGCTTATTTATTTTCACGAGAATGGGCAGGTTGGAGCAGGTAGTGGCTCAAAAGTTTTATTAATGTGATAAGTTGTGCAACCGTGAAATTTTTGAGTTAATGCATTTGTATGCTTGTGATTTGGCTTAGAGAAGCGAGGGCTGGTGAGCCATGTTTTCAAATCTGAAAGACTTATTGGGGGATGCGTATCTTAGTCAGGACCACTATGGGGCGAGAATAGTTATACTTGCCCGAAAGTACGGAATCTCATGTGTGTTATCTATTTGATCTTATGTACGTGGTAGAGATTTTGGTCTACTGCCGTGAGAACTCCTCGAGAGGATGTAAAGTGTGCGATTAATACTAGGTGTTGTATGTTTAACTTGATGTGTTACGGAGGCATAGCACACAATTCCGATAGGAATAGACTTTTATCTTCGGTGGGTAACGTTGCCAAATTGGCATATGTACTGATTGGTTGTTTTAATTTAGGGAGTGTTAGTCCCTATGTAAGATGGTGGTTGTTGGCATCGGGGAGTGGTGTGTTGTGAGCAGCTGGTGTTATATCTTGGGCAGTGGTATAATGGGTATTTCCCTAAGTTTCCATACTCCTTGTAATGGTAGAATGCGATAGGTTTGTACCTTAATATCGGGTAGGCTAGGAGATGCTGTTAGTAGGATTGGTTGGGCGTATAACCCGTGGTTTGGGGGTGACCCGTGGGTAGAGTCACAGTGGTATGGTGTTTGCGGAGGAAGGTTTGGAATGATAGCAAGGAGGATGAGGACCTTCACTCTTCAAGAGAGCTAGGATGGTAAGTCTTTGAAAGCCCTATCGGCGACATGCGACTGTGTCAGGGTCTAGTTCAAGGTGGTTGTCCAACGGTAGCAATGGCTAGTGGTTTGGCACGGAGGCTTAGTGTCTTGATGGTACTCTTGGGACGGGTGACAGGTAAGGTGTGGAATAAAGAGTGGACCCTATACGTCATTGAGGAATGAAGGTACTGAGTTCGCTTGTGTTCGGTACAAACAGATACGTAGCAGTGATAAGTGTCGTGGGGTGGTGAACCCTTGTCAGCTAATTCGATATGAGGGAATGGGCATGCAAATCTTGTTATTATGAGTTCAGTCAAGATGGCGAGTGAAATCTCTGAATGAGGGGTTCAGTACGGGCGTAAGATAGCTTGCATTAAATAAGGAGGTTTTACTTAGTACGGTGCGTGTCAGTGTGTGGTTTGTATGTTGTTATTAGATGATGTGTAGAAGGGGATCGATCCTAGGGAAAGCCTCGAAGAATGCCCTGGTAAGGCAATAGTGTGATTACTGATTGAATCGAGTGGTTTGATGTTTGGTAAAGCTAGGTCACTTTGGTGTAGGTGTCTGTCGTCCAGTTTGGGTAGCGGTAACACTAGTGAGGTAGCAAAATTGTGTAAAGTGAGTGTGACACTCTGTTAAGGTCGTTTCGACTTGTTCGGTCCTTGTTTGTGTGGTGTAGGGCACGAGGGTGTGCAATGTTATCCTTTGTGTTGTTGTGTTGTTGGGAACTTCAAATTTTCAAGGGTCCCTATTGTGAGAAGTTTTGTTTTTGAGTGTTGCGTCATCACCGTGAATATGACGGGTTTTGTGGGATGGTTATGTCATGATTCACGGGAGGGACTTTGGTTACTCTTCATAAACAAAAATGATTTTAAATCGAAACGTGAATTTGCGATCCTTGTTTTCAGAAAATAATCTGGGAAAAATCTTTTCGGCTGTGGCCAGTTATAAATGACGTGTTTAAGTGGTGACAGTATAAGTCTGAATATTTTTGGGAGGAACTGAGTGCCTTGAAACACAGGAAGTAAATAAAACGATTTCTTTAACTGGAATGGAATATCTTTTGAGAGGTTAGATTTAACCTAGCCTGAGTTGCTGGTTACATATTGTGTGTCTTTGGCAAGACCTCGAAATTTTGGGGTAGTAACGTGCCATAATATTGTTCATTACCCGTGCTTCGTCTTGTGTTCATGTTTTGTGAAAGTTGACCGAAAGCCTTGTGTGCGAATATTCTCGTGTTTCCTGTGTTGGGGTATTAAGTACTAAATACTGGTTTGGGTATTGTCGGTAGTCGAGACATGATGGATGTCTCAGAACACTGTAGTGGTTGGACGTGTCATACTGTTATTATTGTTATCGAGTCTTGTGAAACAGGACTTTTCCGTTAGTTAAGATGTTGTGGAAACATAACGGAGTTGAGGAAGCCACTTGGGAAGGTGAATTAGAGGTCCAAGAGAAGTGGTCGGATCTATTGGTAGGTAATTGAGTGGATGTTGAATATTTTGTTGTATTGATAAACTTTAAGAACATTAAATATGTCTTCCATTATAAAACATTATGCATGTTGCGGTCTACGGTAGTATTATGCCATATGCCTTGAAATGGAAGTTTAATTTAACATTGTATATGCTGGATGTGTTGTAACAAGGGAAACCTATCATGAACATTGAATATTTTATGCAATTGTAAAATATGTATGTAGAAACTTGTTGAATTTCAATGAAATGCTTGTTGTAGCAAACTGTGAGAAATGCCTCTTGAATAGAGATGGGATGACCGGTAATGGGTCAGGTTGTGGAATATTGGTTGGTAATGTTATTGAGAATTGAGAAAAACTAAATTTTGAAACTTGTATCTAATTTCGGGGACAAAATTCTTTAAGGGGGGGAGGTTATAACGATCCCGGTTTTCCCTTCCTTTGTATATTGTATTTCGGACTTGGTTCTGTGGTTGTGTTGTTGTCTCATTCTCTTTTTCTTCCCTTACTCTTTGTATTTGAGTCTTGGGCTGTGTTGGGCAGGTTTGAAATAGGTTGGTTAAGCTTTAGAACCAAAAGTTGATGCCCAGAATTTGGCCTTCACGCTCGAGCGGGACTTTTGACGCTCGAGCGGGCCCTTTGTTGTTGCTTATCCGCTTGAGCGGGAGTTTTGATGCTCGAGCGTAATTTTCCATCTCCCAGTATTTTCTCTGCAGGTCTTCGTACGCTCGAGCGAGAGTCTTGACGCTCAAGCGTGAACCTTCGTTTTTGTTTCTCCGCTCGAGCGGGGAGTTTGCCGCTCTAGCGGGGACCATGGTCTGCAAAACTTCTGGAAGTGCATAATTGACGCTCGAGCGGCGCTTTTGACGCTCGAGCGTGAGTCTGTGTCTAACGCTCGAGCGGGGGTTTCCACGCTCGAGCGGGGAGACTTTTATATCAGTCCGAGTTTCACCTTTTTGGATCACTTCTTGACTTTCCTTCTCTCTCTTACTTTTTCAAAACCTCCATTGGAGAGCACCTCACTCTAAACTTCATCTTCTCTCTAAGAAATCATCTACCTCTAGTGATCTCCTACCTTTGAGCCTTTGTAAAAAGTGTAGAGCTTGGTGTGGGCTTCCTATCCATCCGAAAATCTTGGGTTTTGGAGCATTTCGAAATTCTTCATCTTCTCCATTGGGTCTCCCACTTCGAGGTAGGAATGTCATACTCCTTCTTATGGGTTTTGACTTGAATATTTGTCATTTTGATTAGTTGGCGTTGTTGGGTAATTTTGGAGAAAGTTAGGGTTTGGTTTGTAATTTATGGAAGGGGGGTTTTGTGTGTAATAACTCTATGTGTATTTAGGGCCTTGAAAATATGAGTTTGAGAGTTAAATTGGTGAAATTTGGTCTTAGGATCAATATTTGAGAGAAAGGGAAAAAGCCCTAATTATTGTGATAAATTAATTAGTATAATTAATTTGCGGAAATATGAAATTGAATTAGAAATTATGAGATTGGGAAATTATGGGATTAAATGTTGTTGTTGGATTCATTTATCACTCACCTATGAGAATGTTGATATTATATCTGTTGATGCGTTTATTTTCTATTTAGAAATATTTGCTTTGGGCTATCGGTGGAGGATAGTCATGATTGTTGTAGACACTGCATGTTGATTAGGGAAAACTGAGACTAATCTAGCGTGTTATACCATTGAATATGACAGTAGGAATAATACAACAAATATGTGTATTGATTGATCATTGTATGTGATGAAGTGCTTAAATACATTATATATGCATATTTTGTTTGGCAGGGAGAAGAAAGGGGCTGTACTCCAGTGTGTTGGAGGAGATAGGGGATGTACTCCACACACATATATGTGTTCATATACTTTAACACATTATTTGTATATCTTATTTGGCAGGGAGAAGAAAGGGGCTTTACTCCATATGTGTTCATATACTTTAACACATTATTTGTATATCTTATTTGGCAAGGAGAAGAAAGGGGCTGTACTCCATATGTGTTCATATATTTTAACACATTATTTGTACATCTTATTTGGCAGGGAGAAGAAAGGGGCTATACTCCATATGTGTTCATATACTTTAACACATTATTTTTATATCATATATGAAGTATGGAAGGGTTTATTTGAGATTGATACAACAATTATGTGTGTCTATTGTGAAGGAAGAAATGTTCAATATGAGTTGTTATCCCAATTGAAATGGAATTATTGATAATGAGAGATGTAACTTCCGTTGAATTATCTGGCCAGGTTCTGAGCCTCGTTTATGAAATGAATTGGTATACAACGGAAAGTGAAATGTAACATGGACATAATTGTCATGGAACGGTAATATGATATAAACGGATTTATGAGTGCTGACCATCTATCAAGTGCTATTATTTTAGTCATTGCTTATAGTTGATTTAGTATATTTCTACTGGGCTGTGGCTCACTCTTTACGGGACACCATTTTCAGGTTCAGGTGATATGCTACCTCCAAGGACGTAGCTTGGGTTGCTTAGTGACAGAAGGACTTTTGTTGTTATCTTTTTGGTGTGTTACATGTAATTTCAAGTTAAGGGCTTAAAGTGTATTTGAGTTAGTACTCTCCTTTGTGACCAAGTGCTGGCTTGGAAAGTTGTAGGCTCCTGGGATATTTACCCTTGTTGATAACATGTAATACTATTGTACTTAACTACTCTGATGAATGGAAAGATATTTATTTCTCTCATATCTATGCATGTCAAGAATGTTGGATTATATGTATTATTTTGAGGGCGTTACAAAAATAATCATTGTAAGTATATTTCTATTAATATGAAGTGTGAGTAGTTTCTCTTTTTCCTTAAATATTTCAAAAGGGTAACTCTTATATTCTAAAAATTTATTTTCTTTTTGGGAAAAACTTAGTTTATAGAATGCTTGTTTGCTCATTAATATTACATGCTTTGCATAGTATCTGCTGTTTTCTAATTTATTACTGAGTGACCTTAGCTGAAGAGCCCGTGTGAGCCGTGATTAGGTGTTGAAGGGCAAATTGTAGGCAGAAAGGGAAAGGTAAAATTTTAGAAAATAAAAATATACTATGTTAAACGAGGCTTAGCTTCAAGGTGGGAGTACATGTAATGAAAATAAACATTGCCTAAAAATAGTTTTTCCCAAAGAAAAAGAATTTTAGAATAAAAGGAGAGTAACCCGAGTAGAAATATTAAGAAAATATTGTCCATAAAAGAAATTTAAAAAATCAAAACTTTATGCCCTTAGAAGAAAAACTTAGGATTAAAATCAAAGTTAGTACTGAACTTATACAATAATTAGAAGATCAAATATCAAGATATCAGTTTCTTTTATCATTAACTTCTGGCAGATCTTTAGAAAATTACAGTTTAAAAATTTCTTAGATAAATAAACAGCTAACTGTAAAACAAGAAGCCTTAAAATTAACCATACAACAGCTTGAAGACCTATTAGCATAACTGTAGAATTAGTTAGATAATTCTCAGCCCAAGTTCAAAATAGTGATAGACTACTAACTCACCCCCAACAAAAAATTGGTATCAGAGCAGTGTTCGGTTTTAGGACAAGGACATTTTTAGTTAGTTTATGCATTTTGCTTATGGTAACAGAGTAGTTTTTATTTTTGGACAATTTAGTTATAAATTTCATGTTATAGTAGCTTTTAATAATTTTAAAATAGGAGTTAATTTTGTGTATGAAAAGAATAGAGTATCTAGATTTAGAACTTAGCAGCCATAATCATTGTCTTAGTATAAATAAAAATAAATTTCGTTGTAATTTTGAAAACACTTTTACACATCAGCTTCATAGTGAAAATAATCCTCAGTTAAATAGCATCATAGATTATCAGATTAATTTTGCAGAAAATATTAAAAAGGACATAGATAAAATTAGTAATCTTTTTATTTCATCTATAGAACATCTTCGTAATAATCGTAGCATAATTAAAGATCAAAATAAAAAATTAGATTATATCCAAGACCAGTGTAGTTCAATTTTACAAAAAAGAACAGATTTAAATTTAGAAAAATTTCCCACCAAGCTAGAAATAGAAACTTTAATAAATACTAGTAACTCAAAACAAATAGAATTAGATTTTAGACAATTAATTGAACAAACTCATAGCCAGATAAATCAAATAGTTAAACAAATAGATAATTTAAAACAGAAATTAGAAATTTTAAAACAACTTGTAAGATCTTAGTTTATGAGTAGTGATAAAAAGGCTAATAGAGATTACCAGACTATTTTAAAATAGGCAAAAGATTTTCATAATAATCCAGAAGGAATCAGTAGCTATCAAGGTATAAATCAATCAGATAAAATATCGGTAAGACAAAATAACATAGAAATTTTATTTTGTGTGAAAAATTTGAAGAACTATCAGAACAGTTACACAGTTTAGAAAATCGTTTAGCTTCGTTAGAAAGAATAATACTTCAAAAAGGAAAAGGAATAGAAGGATCAGTAAATAAACCTCAATCCCAGATAAACGAAGAAGCCATAGCCAGATATTTTGAAAAGCTTAAATTACCAAAGAAACCTGTTTGTAGAATTTACAGAAAATAAAAATGTTTAAACAGCTAATAAAAGGTAGTAGTAGCAAAAAGCGTAATAAAGATAAAGATATTAAAATGGAAGTGTAACGCCCTCAAAATAAACCCATAAATCAACCAACAATAGCATGCTTAGACATAAGAAAATGAAGCATAATTGTATTCCATCAGAGTAATCTTTACAAAATGTATTACATGTTGACATCAAAAGTAAATGCCCTAAGGGCTTACAACTTTTCAAGTCAACACTTGGTTACAACAAAAGAGTGCTAACTCTATACAAAGAAAGCCCTTGGCTTGATATACATGTAATACAACCCAAAATAACAAAACAGTCCAACAGTCCCAAGCCTCCCAAGCTACGTCCTTGGAGGTGGCATGCTACCTGTACCTGAAAATGATGTCCCATAAAGGGTGAACCAACTCCTAGTAGAGATATGCTAAACACAATATGGGTAGTAACTAAGACATAGGCAATTGAAAAATGTTTAACTCGCATAAATCAATTCATAAACCATTTCCATTACATAACAACTGTGTTCATGTTTTCTTTCATTTTCCATTTCTTATCCAGTTTTCAATTCACAACTACGGCTCAGAACCTTGCCAAACAGTTTAAATGAGATAGTGACTCATATTAAACATTTCCCATTTCATATTAGATAAGCATACTAGCTGTATCAACATTTCAAGAGATAAGCATATGAGCTATATCAACACATCAACAGATAAGCATCTGAGCTATGTCAACACCTCAACAGATAAGCATGTGAGCTATATCAACACTTCAACAGATACACATTTTAGTGCTGTATCAACGGAGTCCATCCCCTATCTCCTCCCAAACAACATCCGGTTTAGAGGTCCATCCCCTATCTTCCCCTAAACCGTAGAGTACATCCCCCATCTTCTCCCACACACACAACGTATATAAACATAGGTCATATACATAATCAATCAATACATAAAATTAATGTATTCTATCAACTGTCATATTCGATGACACATCCAATTGATTAGTTTTAGTTTGCCTAATCATCATGCATTGTCTACAACAACCAAGACTACCCTCCACCGGTAACCCAAAGCAATTATTTCTAAACAGATAATAAAAGCACCAACAAATAATTATCCGCATTTTCAAAAGTGAACGATTCAGTAATCCGACTCCACTATTCCAACTCATAATGAACCAATATCATTATATTCAACTCAATTTCACAAATCCATAACTTTCCCAAATTAATTATATCAATTAATTTATACATAATTTAGGGTTTTCTACCCCATCTCTCAATATTAACCTAAAGGTTCAAATATCAACAACCAACAACTATATCATCATTTTGAGATCCAAAATACATATTATGAGCCAAAATCACAAAACCCTCTTTTACACATTTTGAAACCCTAAGTCCCAAAATCAAAACACTTAAACCACATGCTCAATATCTAGGTCAAAACCCATAAAAATGAGTAGGAATCCCTACCTCAAGAGATGGATACCAACGAAGAAGATGAAGAAAACGAAGATGCTCCAAATCCCAAAATTCAAGGATCCAAATGTAGCCCTCAACGATCAACACACTTTTTACAAAGGCCAAAGGGTGAGGGATTACTCTAACTAGATCAATACCTAGAGAGAAGTAGAGGTTTTAGTGAGAGAAGCTCTCCAATGGTTGTTTCGAAAAGTAAGAGAGAGAATGGAAAGTAAAAAGTGATTTAAAATAGCCTAGCTAACAACCAATATACGACTCTCCCGCTCGAGCGTAGAAAATGACGCTCGAGCGTCAAGAACAAAAAAATTGGCTCCGCTCGAGCGCAAGAATACCCGCTCGAGTGCCAAGGCACAAGAATAAAGTTCATCCGCTCGAGCGCGAAAACCAGTCCGCTCGAGCGTAGATTTCCCCTTCCCAGAACTTTCACAGACAAAGTACTACCCGCTCGAGCGCCAACATACCTGCTCGAGCGCGACCGCTCGAACGTAAAGAAACTCGCTCGAGCGTGAAAAACACACCTGCAGAAGTTTTGCAGAGGCACGAAATACTGGGAGTGTGTAAGCCCTGCTCGAGCGCAAGAAGGCCCGCTCGAGCGAACAACCAAAAACCAAACTTCGCTCGAGCGCGGAATGACCCGCTCGAGCGTAACACCAAAAACCTGGGCAACAACCCTTGAGACCAAAACTCAACCTACTTGTTCGAAACACGCCCAACACATCCTAAAACTCAAACATATGGAATTAAAGGATGACAACAAGGTATATAACCGCCAACTTCGCGGAATCAAGGTCCGGAACACAACAAATATAGAAAGGGAAAACTGGAATCGCTATAGGAAGAATTTATAGATGTAGAACAACAGATAGATAAATTTAAAAAAGAAAAGTTAGAATTAATTCCAGCTAAATATGTATATAAGCTAGGCAAGATTTATAAAAAACAATATCTATTTAAACACTATAGTGAACAAATGATTAGTGTAACTCATGAGGATGAAAAAATAGAGCTAAATTTAATAGATAGAGAAAGCTATAAATATGCATTAAATGAACACCTTAAAATGACCCACTTAAGATTAGTAGTGGTAGGAATTAAAGCTTTAACTAGAGAAAATTTAGAAACTAAAGTTTTTGTATGTCTTTATGATGATAGATTTAATGATGTAGGACAAAGTATTTTAGGCAGCTATGAATTAGATATGAATTCAAAAGGAGGAATAGTTTATTTTACACCAGATTTCTTACTACCTACCTCGACCTTTCACAAAAAGATAAAAATAGGAATAAAAAGTAGAGGATACAATATGAAAAAAGGAGAAAAGAATTTATTAGTTTGTACAAGATTTTTAGGCTTAGCAGTCTCAGAAAGTAATACTCATTATAGACTTACTAATGACCAGATAGTTAAATTATTGGGCGCAAAAGGAATCAAAGCACTACCAGCTAAAAATTAGAATTCTGAAGGTAATGCAGCATTAGATTGGAAACTAGGAGATTTTTTAGGACAAAAGATTGGCCCTTCAGGATAACTTATTATATCAAAGAGCAGATGGAAGCTATGCAGTAAGATTTACCCAGTATACTTATGTAGCACCAGAAAAATCTGAAGATGATGAATTTAGTAGTATAGATAGGGAAGAAAATCAAGATAATCGTAGTGAAATAAATCAGCTTTATGTGATGACAGAAGAGAAAACAATATCACAAAATAAAATATATAATATTGATGAGATAGATTTAGAGAATTTCACCCTAGAAGATATGAATAAAATATTAGATACTAGGTATTATGAATACTTAGCTAGAGGAGATACTCATGATGAAGCAGTATCATTTTTAGATCAAGAATTCCATACAGAATATGTAGATGACATCATAGAAGATAAAATACATCCTAGCAAAATATTTAAAACACCAAAACAATCTAACTTAGAAGATACTTTTTACATGAACACAGAAAGCACAGGGACTAGTAACCCACAACCAACTGTAGAAGATCCCGTAGAACCAATGTATTATGCAGTAGGAGGAAGAAAACCATTAGCTAGTTCAGGACGCAGTAAAGCAGATCCAAATAAGAGCTATAGATTTCACGAAAAGCGTAGACAACCAGATATGAGTATACAATTACAGCCAGTTAATAATCAAGGAACCCTTTTAGATTTAGCCAGATTCGACCCACAATTATGGCAAGAAGTAATAGATAGATGGGAAAAAGATGCGGTAAAGGCATGGATGAGTAATCCTTATGATTCAATAGATATGTGGGAATATATGGAAACACCTTTAGAAGACTCAGCTTATAATATTTATTTAACTTTTAAAGGAAAATATGAAGAAACAATTAAACAGCTTAAAGAATTAGGAGATAACCCACGGAATTTTACTAGTTTTATAAAAGAAATACTTATAGGATTTGACACTTCTAGAAAAAACGATTCCATTCAAAGCATAGCATTAACTAAATTAGATCAGATAACGTTAGGAAGTTGGAAATATATTGTACCTTTTAGTAAAGAATACTTAGGCATAGCAGTTAGAACTGGAAAAAGTTTTGATGAAGAAATAGGAAATAAATATTTTAGAAAACTACCCGGAGAATTAGGAAGAGAGATAGAAAATAAATGGTCAGCTTATTATGCAGGTTTACCAGCTAAAATAGCCTCAGGAGAAGTAAAAATAAGAGGAGGAACTTTAGGAATAGGACCTAGAATAGTTTATACATTTTTCAAGCTCAGAGAAAAATGTGTAGAGGTTAAAATACAGAAAGATTTGAAAAAACAAAATTATGGTTTTTGTAGCAATATAATATATACTCCTCAGCAATATGAAGATAAATATAATGGGAAAAAATACAAAAAATATGAAAAATATAGAAAAGAAAAATATTGGAAAAAAAATATAAAAAAACCATGGAAAAAACAAAAATTCATTAGAAAGAGTAGAACTTTTAATAGAATAAATTATAAGCAACTACCCAAAGAAGAAAGAGATAAAAGAAAACAGAGATATGTTAGAAAACCCAATAGTAAAAAATGTAATTGTTTTATATGTGGAGAACCCAATCATTTTGCAAAAGTGTCACGACCCCAACCTGCCCCTAGTAGGATGGTGCCGTGATGGCCAGTAATCCGAGATTACCGAAGGCCAACTTTCAAAGATCACACACAATCAGAGTATAATATATGGGGCTTACATGTACGAAAGCAATATTTTAAATCTAAATAGTCCATAAGGGTTGTGCGTAGATCCAATGAAATGACATACATCTTAATTAAAGTCTTACAACTTGCACACAACCAAACAAAATACGTATTACATCTTAACAAAAGGCTTCTCAAGCCGACATGAATAAAATACATAAATAAAATGCATAAAATACAAGTCAAGAACATGATCTTCAGAACTGCCGATGTAAATACAAGGTTGCCGACTTAAACACAAAATGCCGACATAAGTATTGCTGACGTAACATGAATCCAAAATAAGATGCTGACATAATCATGCATACAAAACACACATCTCGGCGAAGCCGACTTCTTGCTTGTTACCTACATATATACATAGAGAGGGTGAGCTTGGATACTCAGTGAATGGTATAAGTAATAAAGGGGTTAAATGAATGATTCCCGAGGTCTAGTCAAAACATTACATATGTCATAACTTGTTCAAAACTTGCACTTAACATAACTTGTATCGAAACATGTACTTGGCTTAACTTGTATCAAAACATACCCACCCGTTCATAGACCGTCGGTGGCAAAACAAGGGTCTAATCGATCCGTAATCGATCAAACAAGGGTGCTGCGCAAGTTTAGAGTCCTCCAGTACAAGGGACCTATGTTACAAGGACCGTATCCTTTGAACACGAGAGAATGGTGCCGCGCAAGTTTAGAGTCCTCCAGCACAAGGGACCTATGTTACAAAGGACCGTATCCTTTGAACACGATAGAATGGTGCCGCGCAAGTTTAGAGTCCTCCAGCACAAGGGACCTATGTTACAAAGGACCGTATCCTTTGAACACGATAGTCTTACCAAGAAAGGACCGTATCCTTTTATACTTAATGCTACGAAAGTTTAGAGTCCTCCAGCCAAGGGACTTTCATACTTAACATCAAAACAAAGCTTATACTTGATACGTCAAAATAAGGGTAATCATTCATGCTTAACAAATACTTTTCAAACAAGGCAAAACAAAGCTTATCAAAACCTTATAACATAACTTTATTAAAAATACCACTCACTTAGTTCTCGGGACGTCGGAATCAAAGCAAAGATCCAAGTCCTACAAACACATGGCAAAATCTACTGAATGTACTTCTCAAAACAAGTCTTACATACATGTAAATGATCTCGGGAAAACGTGCTGGAAGTCAAAACACTGTTTTACATGTCAGGAAGACATGCTGGGTACCAACCAGGTCTAAGCCGAGGTCCCACACCACCTGGCCGAGGTGTGGTTACCAAGGCTTCGGCGTGCGGCAGCATGCCGAGGCGTTCATGCAAGACAGACTAAAGGTGCAAGTGATCATGCAAGGTAGGCCAAGGTGAGATACGATGCTTGGCCTAAGTGTGAGGTCTAGGTAAGGGTGATCTCGGCGACTACACTTAGGGAAGTGAAGTCTGGAAATCTGGGTTGAAGAATATGAAGAACAAGAACATGAACATGAAGAACATGAATGTTAAAAATCATAACTTATTCATTACAAAATCTGGGATTTCATGCCATGAGTTCGAAAACATGAACCTGGGTACCCATACTTGAAGATCATACAAAAACAAACATGAAAACATGAATCTTGGCATGAGCTTTTGGATCAAAACATGACTTTTCTTGAAGAACACATGAATGCTATTTTCTCTTTCTAAAACCGAATTCCAAAACAATGCATGGCTTACAGATCATATTCAATCATGCAATGCAATAACATAATCATAAAGAACAACATGAGCAGATTGAGAATCTAACCTTAGAACACGAATCTAACGGTTCAATCTCTAGGAATCAAGCTTGGAAATCTACTCCTCTCTCAAGAACTCTTCTTCCTCTCCCTAGAGCTTCTCTCTCCTCCTCAAAACAAAGATATAACAAATGGTAGGTTTCTCTCTCTGCCGGCTGATTTAACACTCAGCTCGGACACGTGGCAACGACCGGTTGGTTCTCCTCAAAAGGTGATAGATTGACAAGACAGGTATAAGACAAAGCGTATTCAACAAGCTTGGTGGCAAGGGCACTCCGGCAAGTGATGACATCGGCTAAGGACAAAGCTTCGGCAAGTCAGGGAACAATGATCTCGGCTAGGAAGGACAACACTTGGCCTAGCTGTGCCACACCTCGGCCTAGATGTGCCACACCTCGGTCTAGGTCATACCTGTCCAGGAACAAGATCACTTGGGTTCAAGGATGACATCTCGGCCTAGATAATGCACATCTCGGCCTTGGTGGCACACACCTCGGCCTAGATGATAATCATCTCGGCCAATATGCCAGGACGAAGATGGAGGTCAATCAAAGTGGTTCCAAGATAGTTTTAGGCTTAAGGTGACCTCGGCTTGGAATGACTTAGGCTTGGCATGACCTAGGCTTAACATGACCTAGGCTTGACATGACCTAGGCTTGGGGACAGCAAAGAAGGAACAAAGCATACATATAATACTTAGGCAAATCATATACGTACAAAACAAGGCAAAATTCATGAATGCAACTTAACAAAAACATGGTTATGCAAATGCACATGAACATGACTATGGCATGAAATGTGGGTCCTTACAAAAAGCCTACCCAAAAAGACAAAAACCTAATACTAATAAACAGATAGAAAGACTACATATTATAGAAGACTTAGAAGAAGATATAGTCAGCATAAATAGTGATGATTCAGAAATATATAGCATAGTCAGTAATTATGAATATCAAATAGAAGCCATAAGTTCAGATAGTGATTCAGAAAGTGATACAGACATAGATAATCTTTTAGGACAACTCAATCAAGAAATAGGAACAACTCCTTCTCATGATATTTTCTTTACGATGGAATGTAATGTAGATACTCAATGTCAGCATAATTTTCAAATAGGATTAGGATTTGATACTACTAGATGCAGTTATTGTAATTGGTTTCCAGCCAAAGATAAGAGAGCTCAGTGTTTATTATGCAACATAACTTATTGTATAGTTTGTCTTGAAAAATTAAATATGACACATAAGATAACATTAGAAAATAACAGAGAAGAGTATGGTATAGAAAATAGAGAATTATATTTAACAATTAGAGAATTAGAAATACAAGAGAACTTAAACTTCAAATACGAGAGATAGAGACTAAGACTAGTTTTGACATAAAATGTTTAGAACTAGAAAATAGACAGCTTAAACAACAGTTAGAACAATTTCACAATAAATACCCTTTAAAAGATAAACTGATTGAAGAACATATGAATTCTTTAGAATTAGTCAACCTAGTTGATTCTCAACCCTTTAGTCAATACTCTTAAGCAAAGTCAGATAATACATATTTACCATTTAATTATCCTGTTATACCCAAGAAAAATTTAGTTGAGATTTCTTGTGTAATTAAATTTGTAGAAAAAACCCTTAGTATAGATGCCATGATAGATACAGGAGCCAGTAAATCATACATTGAACAACACATAATTCCACCAGGATGGAGTACAACCTTAACAACCCCAGCTTTAGTCAGTATAGCCGATGGCACTAAACAAACATATACACATTGCATCAATGGAGCACAGATTAGCTTTCATCATCTAGGTTCTCAAGATCAGCATATAGAATGGTTTGCATTACCTCAAGTTTGGATTGGAAATACCCGGCAGAATCATCCTTTCATCTTAGGACTTAACTTCATACTTAGCTTACAGGGAGGCATGTTTATCAGCCAACACAACATTAGTTTCTTCAAGCGAACTGTACATACACCCACAGCATATACACTTAGCACCACAGCCCATTCATCAGAGTTGTGTGCGAAGCATGGTGGTACCATAGGAGTAGATTCCGTTCCCGCTAGTTTTTTATTCCCTAGTAGAAATATTTTTCCCGAGCTAGCCCAAACATACACACCTAATGAGATAGCAAATACTTCAACAATGTCTCCTAGATAACCTTTGGAATAGCCATAGCCACCCAGCTAAACGCCTTTCAGCCCTAAACTCTCTTAGTATATATTTCTCAAAATTTCAAAATAAACCTCTGTCTAAAAGTTTTTCTTTCTATGTAGTAGCTAAAGGAACCAAGCCCGGTATTTACCATGACTGGATAGAAGTAGAACCCTTAGTTAAGAATTTTTGCATACCTCAGTATAAGGGATTTTATGATTTTGAGTCAGCCAGTACATATGCCCGAAGACAGATAGGAACCAGTTACTTTATCAGCCAGATAGCTAAAGATTACCTGGACACATTGAGCAAGATGAGGACAACTATTCTTGCTACTAGTGGAGTTCTAGTTAGCCAGATAATTGGAAGCAGTAGCTCTGGAAGCAGTAGCTCTAACCCACAGATAGATTCATAAAATCCTCTCCAGATGTGCAGACATTGTGAAGGCCTTACCAGAAATTTCAAGAAAATTATGGATAAAGGCAAAAGAGTCAGTGAAGAGCTAAACCAGCTCTGAGACGAAGAAAAACAATTGAGAGCCACCATTCGAACCCTAACCATCCAGCTTAAAAAATTAGCTCCAGGAAAAATAACTGCCCCCATTCCTGACCAAGAAATCAGACAACTCACCAGTGAGGAATTTGAACAATTGAGTGCTAGAATGTATTTCTTTAGGCATTCTATCATTCAATCTTTTTATGAGAAAAGCCAAGTAATAGAAGACCTAAAGCCCTATATATACACCATAGCCGAAGATAGTAGAAATAGCGAGCTAGTCACTATTCAGCAATTTCTTCAAGACCTCTCCATAGTGGGAATCGAATGCCCCGGTATTGCATATCAATGGGCTTATGCCTACGAAGACGAAGAGCAGCCCTGCTTAGAAGAAGAAAATTTGGTCGATGCCAGTGTAATTTAGATTTCAGCATCTGCCTTTGCCAGATAAATTTAGCAATGTTCGAGCCATTAGAGATAGAAATAAGGGCCGAAACGCGTTATCTAACAGCCTTAAAATTGTTAGACTATGGCTTCGTCTCCAGAATGATTTTTTTAGACCCAGATCAGACAGATAGCTTTGGAAATAAACTAGCTCATGGAGTACTTTGCGTAATGGAGAAGCATCATCCGTACGTAGAGGCATTAATAGATAATAGACTACCAGAGTGGAAAGGAATATGGTGCAATCCAGCTAAATATAAAATGTATCTCAGAGGAACCTCGACATTTCCAGGATACCCAGGACTCCTCCATAAGAGACCCTGGCCATGCAGAAAATTTCCACTCAGAGACCAGCTCAATAAATGGAGGAAGTTTGCCAACAATCCTCTATTAGCTTATAATGGAAATTATGGATGACTAGTCTGTGAAGATAGAAATCAGAAGATATTTTGCAATTTAGCTATCCCAGGATATCCCTTCAGTAAAGAAACATTCGTTGATGAAAGCCAGTGTCCCAATTATCAGCATAGTGTCTCTCATGAGTCACCAGTAATGGAAGAAGATGATCAATGACACAATGAACCACCCATGGGAGATGGGGATGACTTTTTCAACCAACTCTCAGCAGCAGACCTGGACGATCTTTCAGACAGACGATCTTTCAGACAGAATGTATGGATAAAAAAAAAAAAAATTTCCCATAAACCCTTTGAAGCCTTTGCCATACTAGCATTGAGATTCAGTGTGACGTATTAAATATTATATTAATATAATTTTTTTATTATAAAAATGTGAAATATATATATTGGATGGTTTTAATCAACCTACATAATTGCAAAATTTGATCAAAATATAATTAAATATGTTCCATATTGATCAACAAAAACAACAACTATTGTTTTATCAATTTATTAAAAACTTAAAATATCTACCTCACATAATGAGAGTTAGAATCAATATTTTGGCGCAAGAGTTCAAGATTGTTTTTTTTTCCACAAGTTATTTTGATCCATATTTTTTTATAATGAAATGATTTTTTCCCAGGTCCTCTCAAGTCTTCGTGGGAATATATTTCTGAGTACCAACACGTGGCATGATGACGCCGACGTATCAGCCGAGGTTCCACGTATCGAGGTAGTTATGCCGAGGTTATCTCGGAGTTGCCGAGGTTACATCCGAAGATATCGGAATCCGGGATAAACGGATGAGGGACAAGAGTCCTAGATTGAGGGAAGACTTCAGTTTGGGTAAAGATAAAACTCTTAGAGGGTTTTATCCTAATCCCACTGGGAGTTCTAGATTAGCAGTAATCCTGAGTCCATTGGAGTTAGGCTTCTATTGGGACTAGGATTGTATTGGCTATAAAAGAGAGGCACCCCCATGGGTCTAAGGTATGTTTTTTATGCACTCAAGCTTGTGAGTTGAATACTTGATTATCTTTGAGATATGTACTGACTTGATCGTCAGAGTGCCCCCGGGTGGAAGAACCACCGCCGGAGCTTTCTCTTTCTGTGCAGGACAGCAAGGTGCCACATATTCTGCTTGTGTTCTACAGCTGAATCACTAAGGAGGGCAGTGTGATCGGAAAATCACTCACACAATTTGGCGCCGTCTGTGGGAACGAAAGACGAATAGATGGCCAGTAACGCACAAAAAGAAAAGGTTGGGGACGACGCACCCGCAGGGAGTGACAGGCCTATCGACCTTGACATTGAAAGAGACAACCACAATACAGAAACCCGTGACCAGGGGCACGGAGGAAAAAACGTCGGCCAGGAGGGCGACACTTCAAAGAAGACAGACCAAGACAGATACTACAACGAAGATAACCTCCAGATATAGAGGGATAGGTGCTTACGGAGGGATGAGGAAGTAAAAGATTTGGCAGACAAGTTGGCAGACCTGCAGTCGGTGGTCAACTTCATGATGCAAAATAATGTCATGCAGCCGCCCTATCCACTGCAAGACACGCCGATCCCAGCAGTCAATACCCAGAAGGGAGGAAAGAAGACAATTCCCGAAGTACCTTAGCACACCAGGAGCGGAAGACACTCTCACCCACCTTCCAGGGGAATCGAACGAGAGGAGCCGAGACAAGAGAAGTCCCAGAGAACGAATCACACAAAGGACCCAGAGCCCAGAGAACATCGGCATGTCCAAGGACAGGCGCTCTGCTTTGACACAACCCGTGGAGAAAGATCAAAACGGCCCCATCATGAGGCCGAGAGTAGTGTGCCGAAAAGACTGAAGTCCAAAGATAGCCGAGCTCCGGGAAGGAGTAAAGAAGACTTGAGGAATTACCTCAAGAGAAGGGAACATAATGCTGAAGCCGAGGTCACATCACCCGCCAAGCCGAGGACACCGTTCTCGGTGGAACTGGACAAATTTGAGGCACCGAAGAGATTCAGTATGCCGAGGTTTCAAATATACGATGGTAAGTCAGACCCTAACTTCCACGTTGGACTATTTTTGAACTCGATGGCGTTATATAGTGGAAACGAGCCATTACTTTGCAAAGTGTTCCCCTCGTCCTTTGGCGAGATTGCATCAGATTGGTTTCATAAGCTGCCAAAGGGAAGCGTGAAGACTTGGGAAGATTTGGCCGAGATGTTTGTGGCCAGATTCGTAACAAATAAGCTGCAGCCATTAAGGGTGGACGCACTAATGACCCTGAAGATCAGCAAGGATGAAGGCCTTAGGGCCTATGTAAAAAGGTACTACGAGGTGTTCAATCGAATACCTGAATGCAACCAGGAAGTGGCGGTCGTGTCTTTCAAGAACGGCCTGAAAGAAGATTGTTCGTTGCGGAAATCCTTAGCAAAGACATTACCAAAGAACATGGAAGAGCTCATGGCAAGAATCGAGAAGTGTGCCAGAGCCGAAGAGGATAAGTCAGGGAATAAAGAGGTAAAACAGGAAAAAGGGAGCAGCTCGCCGAAACGAGGCCGAAGTAACAACGGATTTAGCAAAACAGAGACGGAGTTAAGGGCTAAACAGGCAGTGACAACCGTATTCCGAATTCCGATTCAAAAAGTCCTAGGAAAAATTCGGAACCAGCCCTATTTCAGAACACCAGCAAGGGAACCAGGAGAATTTATGGGAAGAAACATGGACAGACATTGTGCTTATCACAATGAAAACGGACATACCACACAGGGCTGCAGAGCCCTAAAAGCACACTTGGAAGATCTGGTAAGGCAAGGCCACCTAAGAGACCTTATCGATGAAACCAGAACAAGAGAAGAACAAGCAAGACTGTCTCAGGCTCTAGCAGCCCCACCACCTCCGCAACCTCGGGCAGAAGGACCTCGGATAGTTAATGTGATCCACTCAAAGGTTAACGAGAATGAAGTCAGAGGAGAGACTCAAAGGGTAAGGCATCTGCAGCATGTCTACCAAGTCGGGGAAAAAAGACATCGGCCAGAGGAGTACCAAGGACCGATGATAGCCTTCACCGAAGTTGACCTAGAGATGTTACAGCACCCACATAATGATGCCTTGGTAGTATCCCTCCAGGTTGGGAAGTACCAAGTAAAACGCATCCTAATAGATCAAGGCAGCTCTTGTGACATCATGTATGTTAGATGTTACAAGAAGCTAGGCCTTCACCCAGACGACATGGAGCAATCAAATGGCCCGATGGTCGGCTTCAATGGAACGCCGACGTGGCCACTGGGCGCTATAAACTTGGAAGTACAGGCCGGCACTAAGAAAATCAGGACAGAATTCATCGTGATTGACACACCTTCTCCTTATAACATCATATTAGGAAGGACATGGTTGCATGCAATGAGGGCAGTTCCCTCAACGTTGCATCAACTATTGCGGTTCCCAACAGAACATGGGATTGAAGAAGTCAGAGGAGACCAGCTACAAGCCAAAAATTGCTCCATGGCAGCAATGAAAACAACCTGCAACATACAAGAACCAGGGAAGGTAGAAATTGAAGATGAGGACATGGAAGTCCTAGATGATGTTGGCAAGGAGCCGGCCGAGAAGAGCGAGGAAACACTGAAGAAAATCCTCGTCCAAGAGGGCGACGAAAAGCGCTTCTTTCTTCTTGGTTCAAGGTTAGCCGAAGAAGAAGAGAAAGAACTGGAAGCTTTTTTAAGAACAAACATAGAGGTGTTCGCCTGGACACCTTATGAAATGCCTGGCATTGACCCCGAGGTCACATGTCACAGACTGAACGTCGACAGGTCGGCAAAACCTGTAATACAACAAGCTAAAAGACCGACGTTGATGCACGTCGAAGCAGTGGAGGAAAAAGTAGACAGACTTCTGGAAGCCAAGGCCATCAGAGAAGTCAATTATCCAACATGGCTATCAAACACTGTGGTGGTAAAGAAGAAAAACGGTAAATGGAGGGTCTGCGTGGATTTTACAAGCCTGAATAAAGCCTGCCCCAAAGACAGCTTCCCGCTACCCAAAATCGATCAATTAGTAGACGCCACATCTGGACATGGAAGGATGAGCTTCCTGGACGCTTATAGGGGATACCACCAGATAGCCATGTACCCCCCAGATGAGGAGAAGACAGCATTCATCACCCCAAAAGGCCTGTACTGTTACAGGGTAATGCCTTTTGGGCTGAAGAACGCAGGTGCAACCTACCAAAGGCTGGTAACCAAAATGTTCAAACACTTGATCGGCCGAACAGTAGAAGTCTACATCGATGACATGGTCGTGAAGACCAAGGAGCCTAAGAGTCATCTTACCGACTTGAAAGAGGTATTTGAAATACTCAAAACATATCGGCTCCGACTCAACGCATCTAAGTGCGCGTTTGGAGTTGGATCTGGTAAGTTTTTAGGGTACCTAGTAACAAGAAGGGGAATAGAGGCCAGCCCAGATCAGATCAGATCAAGGCCATCCTAGATCTACAGAGCCCAACATCGGCAAAACAGGTTCAAATACTCACTGGCAGGGCCGCAGCCCTAAACAGGTTCATAAGCCGAAGTTCAGACAAGTGTAAACCCTTCTTCAACTTGATAAAAAAGACCGCAGATTTCCTATGGACTGAAGAATGTGAGGCCACTTTGGCCGACCTAAAGAAGTATCTGACCACCGCCCCAGTCCTCTCAACACCTGAACCTGGGGAGGAGTTGTTTCTGTACTTAGCCGTATCAGAACACGCAGTAAGTGCAGTACTAATCCGAGAAGAACAAGGAGAACAGAAGGCTGTCTATTATGTAAGTAAAACCATGGCCGACGCAAAAAAAAGGTATCTACCGCTAGAAAAGTTAATGCTGGCTTTAGTAATGGCCTCAAAAAAGTTGAACCACTACTTCCAGGCACACAAGATTATAGTGCTAACAGAGCACCCATTGAAGTCCTTATTGCAACAAGGAGACTTAACAGGAAGAATTGCAAGATGGGCAGTAACCTTGGGCCAGTATGACTTGGAGTTCAGACCCAGAACAGCAATTAAGGGCCAAGTTTTGGCCGACTTCGTGGCCGAGTTCTCGCCAGAATCAATCGAACATCGGGCTCCATTGAGCCATAATGAACGATGTCCAAGCAAACAAGGAGAATCCCAGCCTAAGGCAAAAGAGCAAAGGAAGGAAAAACTCAGACCCTGCAGCATCTACATCGGCGACTCCTTTAGACTGTTTGTCGATGGAAGTTCAAACCGACAAGGAGCGGGGGCAGGAATACTGCTGATATCTCCAGATGGGGAAATAATAGAACAGTCCATCCGTTTGGGGTTCAAGGCCTCAAACAATGAAGCAGAATACGAAGCATTAATTGCAGGACTAAAGCTGGCAGCAGCAGCAGAAGCAGATGAGGTAATAGTTTTTTGTGATTCACAGTTAATTTTTAACCAGTCAACAGGAGAATTTGCAGCCAGAGACGAGAGGATGTCGGCATATGCAAAAGAGGTCATCAGATTGGCCGAACTATTTCAGAACTGCCGACTTCTTCAAGTAAGCTGAGATGATAACAGCCACGTCGACGCACTGGCCAACCTGGCAAGTTCAATACAGACGGGAAAAACAAGAACAATTATGATTGACTATATGTCGGGCCCAAGCATAGAACCACAGAACACAAAGTAGGAAGCAATGTGTGTGGACATGGGGCCAAGCTGGATGGATGCAATTATTGCATATCTGAAGGAAGGAAAGCTGCCAGAAGACCGCAAAGAGGCACACAAAGTCAGATTGAAGTCAGCAAGATTCATCCTGACCAAGGACGGACATCTCTACAGAAGGTCCTTCACTGGACCCCTCTTAAGATGCGTACACCCTTTTCAGGTTGAAGATTTTTTATATGAAATTCATGAGGGAATTTGTGGAAGCCATGCTGGGGGCAGATCACTAGCCCATATGGCCATTACCCAGGGGTATTGGTGGCCCTACATGCAAAAAGATGCAGAAGCATACATGAAGAAGTGTGAACAATGCCAAAGGTTTGCACCTTTGATTCATCAGCCAGCTGCTGACCTGAATCCAGTATCCAGCCCCTGGCCGTTTGCCCAATGGGGCATGGATCTAGTTGGACAACTTCCCCAAGCAACTGGGCAGAGGAAATACTTGCTGGTAGCAACAGATTACTTCACAAAGTGGATAGAGGCAGAACCTCTTGCCAAAATCCGAGATGTGGACGTCAAGAACTTCATATGGAAAAACATTATCACTAGATTTGGCATTCCAAGAGCCATCGTTGCCGACAACGGAACGCAGTTTGACAGCAAACTCATCAAAAACTTCTGTGCAAAATTCAAGATCAAGAATTACTTTTCAACACCAAGTTTTCCCCAAAGCAATGGGCAAGCAGAAGCATCCAACAAAGTAATTTTGGATGGAATAAAAAAGAGACTACAGGCAGCAAAAGGGAAGTGGGTAGACGAAAACGTGCTTTGGGCATATCGGACTACGCCGAGAAGATCAACAGGGGAATCCCCCTTTGCCATGGCTTATGGCACAGAAGCAGTCATTCCACTGGAAGTCGGCATCCCAGGGATCCGAACCCAGGGAGTTAAGGATGGCACTAATGATATACTCTTAGCCCGAGATCTGGATCTTTTGGAAGAACGAAGAGAGAAGGCTGTAATTCAGCTTGCAGTATACCAGCAACAGCTTGCCAGAACTTACAACAAGAAGGTCAATCCAAGAGATTTTCAAGTCGGCGACTTAGTCTTGAGGAAAGTCGTCGGCAACAAGAAGGATCCCAGAGAGGGCAAGCTTGGCCCAAATTGGGAAAGACCCTACAGAATTACTTCGGTATTAGGCAATGGAGCTTATCGGCTTGAAGACAATGAGGGCAAAGCATTACCAAGACCTTGGAACACTTGTAATTTGAAATTTTTCTATCATTAGCTATTTTTGGCCGATGTCATTAATAAAAAATTTTCAGAATTCTTCCAGCACATATGATTGACAAAGACACATAATGTTGTTTCCGGAAAACATGAATAATGACAACCCAAGTGGAACTCAGGTTCACAATGGGGGCAGAGAGAAGGCAAAGATACAAAGTTTACCACTTGTTGAAATTTGTAGCAATTTACAAGTTGGTCAAACCGATACAAAGTTTACCACTTGTTGAAATTTGTAGCAATTTACAAGTTGGTTAAACCGATACAAAGCTTACCACTTGTTGAAATTTGTAGCAATTTACAAAGTGGGAGTTAAGCCGAGACCACTGTTTCTCTTCGCTTGTTGAAATTTGTAGCAATTTACAAGTCGAGGTGAAGCCGATATTATCGCTTACAGACTTATGGCAATCTACTGGTTAGTTAAACCAAAAAAGATGCTTAACACTTGTTGAAATTTGTAGCAATTTACAAGTTGAAGTTAAGCCGACATATGATCATTTGTTGAAATTTGCAGCAATTTACAGGTTGAGGTAAAAGCTAAGTATATTATTTAAATCCTTGTTGAAATTTGTAGCAATTTACAAGTAGGACATTGTTTAACACCTGTTATAATTTGAGAAAAGTTTATAAGTATATATACTTGTTGAAATTTATGCAAAGTTTGCAGGTCAGTATCTGGCTGAAGTAAAACTTATAGTTATTATACCCGAGGTATGTAACCCTAAGAAGATTGCACAAAGGAGGCAAAGTAAGAAAATACATACAAAATATTCTAAGTATAAACCAATGCAGAAGCAATCAAGAGAAACTAAAAGATTGAAGCATTCAAAGATAAACAGTTGCAGTTGGATACACAAAAGGCACTACGGCCGACCAGAAGCAAGTTGTTCAGCAGTAACAAAGAAAAGAAAATATAAAAAAAAGGTACAAAAGACATCAAGGTTGTGATTCTTCAACATCAGGCGCAATTTGAGTCTGGACCTCAGCAGATTCTTGAAGAACTACCTCGGCAGACTCTTAAGAAACTACTTCAGCAGCCTTCTCCGCCGCAACCTCAGCATCAATCTCTGCAAGTGTTCTGTCAAGGCTTCTTTCAGCTAAGAGAAGGTCGGATGATAAGTGAACTGAGTCAGTTTCAGTGGGCACCTTCTTAACCTCCTCATCCTCCTCTTGGGTCAGGTCCAGGACTTGATCACTCTGAGGAGGAGACTTGGTCTCATTGACGTCTTTGGGCCTCCTTACTAAAGCCTCATCATCATCATTCTTGTCCTCATCTTCGGATTCGGACTCAGGCTCTTCTTCAGTTTGACTTAGAGGAGGAGGAGGAGGGAATGGCAGAGGAATAGCGTCAGCCTTGCGCAAGGGCGAGTCATCTGGGACATTAAGCATTTTTGCAAGGGACATCCAACCAAGGGAGAATCCCCTGTTGCATGCCTGCCTTACCTGAAGCTTGTAGTCCTCAGTGACGTCAGCTACGCCCTGGGCATATGCCTTTTCATCAGCATCCTTGATCTCAGCATCTTTTGTAGCCAGCGCCTCTTGGAGCTCCTTTTCGGCTTGGGCCCTTTTTTCCTCGGCCTCCTTCTTCTCGGCCTCGGCAACTTTCTTTATAGCCTCAGCAGCATCAGCCTTTTCTTCGGCCAGAGTTTGAGCCTTAGTGGCAGCCTCGGCCTGATCTTCCAACTTTTTCATTTTGGCTTGAAGACTCTTGTTGATTTTTTGGAGGGCAGAGAATTCCCTCTTCATGTCGGTTAACTTCTCCCCATTCTGGAAAGATTGCATGGAGAAGGAATGGGCGTGCTGAACAGCCTGAAAGAGCATTAAAAAAAAAAAAAAGGGGAAGCTTACGTTAGTACAAAAGTTTTGCAAGTATGGAAAAATAAAAAAAGACAGATTACCAAGTGTAGCAACTTACTTGAACACAGTGTTGAAGCATCGGGGCGTAGTTTTCGTACTCGCTCATATCGGCGTTCTTCTCTAAATCGCCTAGGAGGAGTAAAGTTGTGCTAAGGGCAACGCCGACGTTGATGTCGTCAGCACTGTCACTGGTAAGAACAGGCTTATCCTCCAGGGTAATCTCAGGTGTCCAGGGGACATTCGGTACCTTGGACTTTGAGGTCGTCGCAGAAGAAGACCTCGGCTTCTTTGATTGTGTGGATCCTGATGGTTGGGCTTCAGCAGACCTTTTGGCGGGCCCAGAAGCAGTCTTCATGCTCTCAGCCAACTTGGAGATAGGCAGGGCGTCCTCAGCCTCAACTTCAGTGGCTTTGGCCTTCGGCTGGGCCTTCGTGGTTCTCTTTGGCTTAGGTGGGGGCATGGCTTGGGATGGTACAACGTCGACATCGGTTGGGAGGTCGGCAAGGAGATCTTGGGCGACAAGTTTTTGGCGAACCATTTCGGCAGTTTTGACAAGTCTGCGCTGGCGTTTTCTTTGAGGAATTGGTACCAAGTATGGTGCCGAGGTGAACGGCTGATTGGTTGGGTCAGATGTGGACTCTTGATCTGTTCGGGATGAAGAAGCGGCTTGAGTTGTGGCAGTGGGTAGAGAGAGGCTCTTTTTCTTCTTCCTTGGAACGTCAAGCAGAGTTGATTTATATGTTGGAATGAAATTCAGCACCAGCGGAGCTTTGCGCTTATGGATTGGCAGATCTAAGAGCTTCTTCAAATCCTTGCCCAAATAGTAGGACTGGCGAAAGTCCTTTGGTGGTTTGCGAACGTCTGCCAGAAGAAAAAGACATTAGTTACAGGCAAAGTTTTTAAGACTTAAAAAGAAACAACTAAGTGATTGACACTGGGCTCTTACCCTTGCCCTCTTTAACTGTTCAAGGAAGAGGGTAGAGACGGACTTCTTCATCTGGGCCAAATTCCCAATTTCCCGAAGCAATAACATAGTCATCTCCAGCCCCTTTGTTGGAGTCTGGGAGGTCGGCCACAATTTTGAAATCAGTAGACCTCGGCTTGAGGTAATACACGTAACCTTTTTCTTTCAGGTTAAGGGCGCACATAGTATAACAGTATTGGATGTCGGCAAGAGTGATCCTAACATTCTCCTGCCGAGCTAAGGCTATGATACCATTAAGCACTCTATAGGAGTTGATGGTGAGTTGCATTGGGTTCAAGGTGTAGTAATGAAGAACTTCACGAAAAAGGGCATTGAGTGGAAGCCGAAGTCCACATTCAACAAAAGCTACAATAGGGAACGGCATTGTATTATCTGTAGGCATGATGGAATCATCAGCCCCAGCTAGCCTAAGGTGAACGTCGTCTAGGATGGAGAACTCTTGCTTAAAGAATTTGAGTTTGGTTGGAGTGTTGACCCTGTGTCTCCACATGCCCATGATGTTGATCTAAATATAGAGGGCTATGTTTCAGAAGAGAATTAATTCAGAAGGGTTGCAAGAACCTCGGCTTCAAATCTGGGTAATTACAGGAAGGGCTTGTTTCAGTTTTTCCTAAAAGAATTGAAGGTATTATAAACAAATCCCAAAACTAGAACTATGAAGCCAAAGATCAAAGGCACAGATCTGGAAAAGATGCGACAAAACAGAAAACAAGGGCGAAGTTTCAGATTAAAGAACGAAAATGGGCTATCAGAAACACGAAGAAAACAAAGGGTTGAAGGCCGAAAACAGTGGTGAAACAGTGCAGGTGTTCATGACATGTGCAAAATCATGAAATAAGACGCATTCAGATGAATGACTCATAAATTAAATGCTTGAGCAGAGCAGTAGTAGCAAGAAATTCAAGAAACGATCAAGAACTGAGAAAGGAAGAGCCAGTTGCTTACCAGACAAAGTGAGGCCGAAACAAAATTCGCCGAGGACAGACGACGGTTATAGCAGTCTCAGAAGCTTCACTGAAGTGAAAAAAAGAGATCAGTTGCAGAGCCTCTAACTTGAACAATGGCGGATTCAAAGGAAAGAGTTTAGAGAGAGAGAAAGCAAGAGAAATTGATGTGCAAAAGTGAAGGAAAACGAAAGAGGGAAAAAGTTTTGTCAAAAACTTGAAACGGCGGCAAACAAAAGCATTTATTGCGCCTGGAGTAACGCAGGCGTCAGACGGCGCAGACAGAGGAAAGGTAGCTTACAGACGCGTCGCAGGCACGCACCAATAAGGATAAAACGCGTAAGTAAAACAGTTGAGGAATAATGCATGACAGCTCATACACGTGGGAGAGTTTGTTTGAACTCTTGTTCTTGAAAGAAGGCATGTCGGCCTAAAGAGAATTATTGAACCAACGTACTGAAAGGAATTAACGGTGTAGATTCCATCACCTCAGATTGCCGAGGTAATAAAACCTAGGGGGCAGTTGTGGGAATATATTTCTGAGTACCAACACGTGGCATGATGACGCCGACGTATCAGCCGAGGTTCCACGTATCGAGGTAGTTATGCCGAGGTTATCTCGGAGTTACCGAGGTTACATCCGAAGATATCGGAATCCGGGATAAACGGATGAGGGACAAGAGTCCTAGATTGAGGGAAGACTTCAGTTTGGGTAAAGATAAAACTCTTAGAGGGTTTTATCCTAATCCCACTGGGAGTTCTAGATTAGCAGTAATCATGAGTCCATTGGAGTTAGGCTCCTATTGGGACTAGGATTGTATTGGCTATAAAAGAGAGGCACCCCCATGGGTTTAAGGTATGTTTTTTATGCACTCAAGCTTGTGAGTTGAATACTTGATTATCTTTGAGATATATATTGACTTGATCGTCGAAGTGCCTCCGGGTGGAAGAACCACCGCCGGAGCTTTCTCTTTCTATGCAGGACAGCAAGGTGCCACCTATTCTGCCTGTGTTCTACAGCTGAATCACTAAGGAGGGCAGTGTGATCGGAAAATCACTCACACAAATAACATTAGCTATTATTGTTTTTTTTTTTTTTAAATTCTAAAAGTGTTGTTAAAGTATACTCATACGGAAAATGCTATGAATCTAAAATAAATTATCAAATTTTTTATCAAACCTCTCACATGGGTGTAGGACCCACACAAATCACGTGTATGGGTCTCACGCGCATGTGAGAGGCTTGGTAAAAAATTTGATAATTTATTTGGGATCCCTAACATAACTCTACTCACAACCACAAAAAATGTTGCATATTAAATATTAACTTTTAATTTGTCACAACCTAACCAAGTAACGCTGAATGCCCTTACCATATTATTTTATATAAATTGTAAAATTTAAATTATGAATCTCTAATATTTATTTTTAAGTCCAATTATTATATTAGGGCACATTAAGAGTGCAAGCAAAAATCATTTTATTAGCTTAAGGAATTTTGTTTTTGTTGAGCACATGGAAATCAAAATTAGAGGTGATAAACAAATTGAACGAGCTGAATAATTAATTGTTTAAGTTTGGTTTGATAATTTTAACGAGTTTTAAAATTTGTTTAAGTTTAATTCGTTAAATTTTTTATCCAATCTCAAATAAACTTTTATCGAGCTAAGTTCGAGTAATTTGATATTTTATATAATTTTAAGCTTATTAAATCAAACCGAACAAGTAATTAATTGTTCAAATTTAGTTTGAAAACCTTAACCGACTCTAAAATGTATTTAAATTTAATTTATTTATTTAACGAACTGAACTTGAACAAATTTTTAACAAACTAAACATGAATCAAATTCGAAGTATTTGATTGGTTTATCAACTCTAATAAATAAAATAAAATAAAAAAACTTCTAAAATGGGATAAAACATCCACAACCAACAAAAAGATATGCTCAGCCAACTGAGTTAGTAAATGGGGCTGTTTGGTATAGCTTTTCTTCAACTTAAATTAACTTATAGCTTAAAATAAGTGATTTTTGAGTGTTTGGTGTAACTTATGGGGGTAGATTATAACTTTTTATAAGTGAAAATTGAGCTTTTTGGTTAAGTATGGGAGGAGGTGCTTCCCAAAATAGCTTAGTCGGGTAGCTATAATTTGAGGGGCAAAATGACTTAAATGCCCCTCACAATTTCACTTAATTACAAGTGTACCATCTATATAAATAAAAAAACTCTCATTTTTGTCTCTTTGATGAAGCTGTCTGGCGATTTTCGATGATGTCTAGCGATTTCCGGCGATGAAACAAAGATCTCTCTCTCTCCCTCGCTCTCACTCTCTCTCTCTATCTCTTTCTGCACTACATCCATGGCGCCGGTCGATCTCGGGTTCGCGGCGATTTCCGACAGATCTGGGCCATAGAAGCCCCTCTCCGCGACGCCCAATGGCGATCTCCGGCAGATCTGGGCCATGGAAGCCCCTCTCCGCGACGCCCAATGGCGATCTCCGGCAGATCTGGGCCATGGAAGCCCCTCTCCGCAACGCCTAATGGCAATCCTCTTATGGCCTCTCCTACCCCGTCTTCACCACCGTCGTCGACAAACTCAAACCTTACATCGCCCAATCCAATCTCTTTCTCCCCTTTGACTACGCCATCGCCATGGTCCTCTCTCACCTGATGCACGGTCTCTCCTCCAAAACCCTAGCCTCCCACTACTCCCTCGAACCCTACCTCATCTCCAAAAATAATAATAATAATAATAATAATAATAATAATAATAATAATAAATTTTACATTAATTAATACTAAAAATTGTTTTTTTTTATTAAGCCATTAATGAAATAAATTTTATATTAATTTATACTAATTATTAATTTTTGTATTAATTGATACTAATTAAGCCATTAATTAATTGGTATTTGTAACAGTTTTTAATAAATTAAAAAAATATCAATTAATATTCATGTATTTATAAACTAAAATGAATATAATTTGAAATTTTCAATTAGTATTTCAACATTTTTCTAAATTTTAATCTCACCATGCATGCACCACTTCTAATTTGAAAAAATAAACTGTAAACTAAAGAAAATAAAATAAAATAAAATAAAAAGAAAAAAAAGAAAAGAAAAAAAATAAAAGAAACAAGGAAAAAAATTATTAATATTAATTGATACTAATTAATAATTTTAGAATTAATTGAGACTAATTAAGCTATTAATTGATACTAATTAATAATTTTAGTATTAATTGATACTAATTAAGAAATTAATTGATACTATTTAATTTATAATGGAAAAAAATTGTTACAATAATACTTCCATTACATTTTTATCAAATGTATCAATTTTTATATAAATTGATACTAATTAATACTAATTATGTTAACGGAAAGAAACTATAAACTAAAGAAAATAAAATAAAATAAAATAAAATAAAAAAATAAAAGAAGCATGGGAAAAAAATTATTAATATTAATTGATACTAATTAATAAATTTAGGGGTTATTTGGGATGATCTAAGGCCAAGTTTGGCATCTGTCCCAAAAAGTCAAAAAGTTATTCAAAAAGTTAAAAAGTTATCACTATTCACCAAAAGTCAAAAAGTACGGCTGTACAACTCCCAATCTTAATTTTTCCCTACACACTAATTTATATAATTTTTTAATACACATTTTTTCATAAAAAGTCAAAAAACTAACCCAAACAACCATATTTTTTTCCTCAACTTTTTAGTCTAAAAAGTCAAAAAGTACACTTATTTAGGATATCCCAAACAACCCCTAAATAAATGTACTTTTTGACTTTTTATGAAATATGTGTTGGGTTTGTGTTGGATTTGAAGTGATGGGTTAGAGAAGTGATGTGACTTAAATAAGATGATGTGACTTAAATAGGATAATGACTTTTTAATTTTTTGATTTTTTTAAAACATGCCAAACTAACCCTTAGTATTAATTGAGACTAATTAAGCCATTAATTGATACAAATTAATAATTTTAGTATTAATTGATCATATAAGGGTAAAAATGACAATTATATATATAAAAAAAAAAACTATTTTACAGCTTATCTACAAAACACTACTCTGCTGCTTAAATCCATAATCCCACAACTGCACCATACAGATTAACAGCTTATGTTCATAGCTATAAGTTATAATTTGTTAAGTTATAATCTATAATCATTTTCCCACAGCTCTACTAAACGGGGCCAATATGTGATTGGATTGTTGAGAAGCATTAACCACTTCGCATGTCTCTGCTGGTGAAGAATAATGTTATATGTATCAATTGATGATATGATATAATTTAAGAGGTTTTTAAAATTTGTAATGTGATTAATGAGTGGGGTCAGTAGTAATGTTATAACTAGTGTTAGTATACTAAGGGTTGGTTTGACATGTTTGAAAAAAGTCAAAAAGTCACTATCCTATTTAAGTCACATCATCTTATTTAAGTCACATCACTTCTTTAACACATCACTTCAAACCCAACCCAAACTAATCCATATTTAGGCATTGTTTGGCATGATCTAAAAAAGTCAAAAAGTCACTATCCTATTTAAGTCATATCATCTTATTTAAGTCATATTATCTCTCTAACACATCACTTCAAACCCAACTCATACCCAACTCATATTTTATAAAAAGTCAAAAAATACATTTATTTAAATCATCCCAAAGTAACAAAAAATCAAAAAGTACACTTATTTAGATCATCTAAAATAACCCCTAATTAATATATTAATTAGTCAAAAATGTTAGAGGCTCTAAAAATCCTATCAAAAATTTTAACAAATATCTAATATGAGATCCACATAAAATTTATATTATATGAGTCCCACATATATAAGACATTTTAGTAAAAATTTTAATAAAATATTTAAAATTTCTAACATTATCCTTAATTGGTACAGGTAATACTACCGTACCGTGAACGGTGCCGTATAGCTCACAAAAGTACACAATCAGGCTAGTAAACGTGAACACGGGGCTCCGCGAGCAAGGGCCACCTTGCAGTGACGAAAGCGAAACGTGTAAAAAGACCAGGGAACCCTTTAGCCTCTCCATCTCCGGAGAGACGTGACCATCGCTCGATTCTTCCAACGCTTCTCTCTCCTCTCCCGTTTCTCTCTCTAAAATCTCAACCAGGAAAATCACAACTCTGGCGAAGAAGATAGAGATAGATACGAAGTGGTTTCGATCTATTGCCTGTGTCAATGGCGTCGGCGGCAATCTCGGAGAGAGTCCAACTCGCGAAGCTCTGCTGCTCTCGAGACTGGTCCAAGGCAATTCGCGTTCTCGATTCTCTCCTCTCGCAGTCCTGCACCATTCAAGACATCTGGTTCTTAACTCAAATTCGAGATTGTTTCTTATTTATCTTTTCATTCAATCTTTAATAGTATATCCTTGTATGGTGCTTTCGTTGATCGATTGTTCTGTAACTGTCTCTGTTGCGACTTTCAGTAATCGAGCCTTTTGCTATAGTCAATTGGAGCTCCACAAGCACGTGATCAAGGACTGCGATAAGGCGCTACTGCTCGACCCCACGAATCTTCAAGCTTACATTCTCAAAGGTTTTTTAGTTAGATATTCAAATTTCGTGTTATATTATATGTATATATTTAAATTTTTTTCGTCAATTGTATTCCATCGCTTGAAATTTAGTCTTGCTGGAAATTGGATTATGAAATTTAATTTCAAACCATTTAAGAAAATTCTCAAGTGTGTGATTGTACTTTCACATTGGTTTGCTACTATGACATGTTTATCAGCTTCGAAGAAACACATTCAAATTGAATTTTTATCTTGCATTCATTTTACGATGTTTTGCTAACTAACAAGACGCAAGGAAGATGTATGAACTACCTTGTAATGTGCTGGAAATACTTTCAGTAAATGAAGCTTAGTAATTACAGTTACCGGAGCATGTCAAACAGATGGGAAGAGATAACTATTCAATAGCTCAATTTATCAGAATTTCAATAGAAATTCCATGTCCACGCTTCCACTTATCTCCACTTGTGTTACATTGAGCTTTTGTTGAAATGCTCTAGGGTTTCTAATTATATTTGCAGCACAAGCTCTTATATAACTTTTTGCTGCCTACTTTTGCAAGGATTTTAATCTGAAATCATGTAGAGCACTTAGAGCATCTCCATTGGAGATGTTAAAATGTAGTGCATTAGCATGTTATGTGAGCAGAAACCCACTCCCCACCTGACAAACTCATTGTCCCCCACTTAATGATTAGAGATGTGCTCAAATCATACATTCCCTTCTATCTTTGCTTGGTATCTACATGATTGTCCTAAATCTGTTACTGTCTTTCCTTACGGCTTTATAAGTCAGTTACAGTCAATCTCACTGCAAAAATTTATGTTTTTTTATGAACGCTTTCAATTGGATCTACCAATTCATTGAGTTGAAATGTTCCTGATATTATACATATGGTGCCTTTCCCACAAAAATAAAGAAAAAAGGAACCATAAATAATGCAGACCTAGTAGTCTTAAAACAACCAATTTGCAATTCAACATGTAATTGCTTAATGTGAAGGCACCTAATAAAGTGTTTTTGAAAGAAAAAGGCGAGGGGCTCAAGTAGGAGGTTTTAAAGTTCATATGTGGAGGGCTCAACATGTATGTGGAGCTTTCCAAAAGAGAATGAAATAGAAAGAGCAACTTCTCTTTACATAGTGACTTGCCTTCCTCCTCAGTTCAATTGTGATTCCTGTCCTTTTGTTGCACTCTAGCCTTCTTCTTCTTTTGCATTGTGGGTTCAACACTTTTTTGGAAGATGTAGGCAACTGCCACTATTTTTATACGGAAAATCATTTTGTCCCTTGTGGTATAGTTCCAAAGGACTTCATCCTTTACATTTAAAAATAACCAAAGAATCCTCTCATAATTTTGGCCATTTTGCACTTTACCTTCCTACCATTATTAATTGTGTACAAATTGATGAGAATTGTACCAAATGCATCTAATTTGAGAATTTCCATGGAAAAGAAAGTTAAAGTCAAAATACAATTTAAAAGGACAAATGTGCCTTTATCTTCATCTTCATCCCCAAGTGAATATGAAAACCCTGATCCTAACACCTGTTGCCACCCCCTCTCCCCTCCTCCATAACCCTTGTCTCCCCAGCCACCTCATAAATTAGTATCTCTTAGCAGCTTTGGAATGAGCGAGGATGATGAGGTTGGGCCGGCTTAACATATGGTCAAAACACAGGCGTTCTCCCACTCTTCTCTCTGCTGGATTCTCCTAAAACAGGATCACCAAAGATTTTATCTCCAAAACCTGACATGCATTGTGTACTTTAACAGAGAATGGTATAAAAGTGGTGGCGGTGGAGGTTGTAATTTCGGTCTAGAGAGAGGAAGATTGTTACAGTGAGGGGGGTATAAATTTTTTTTTTTAAAATTTTTAAATTTTCGTTAACAAAGCTAATCGTACGCTTTAGTCCAAAACCATTTGAGGACTCTTTTGGCAATTTTTAAAATGTGAGGGGGTGAAGTGTGCCAGGACCATACCATAAAAGAGTGAAGTTGATTTTTTTTCTATTTTGATTAATTAGTTTCACTGTGACTAGCTAAAGCATGCTCTGTGGGCCATAGTTAACAAACCTCTTAATACGTGCTAAGTTAGCATGTGAGATAACCTATGCTTTTGGGCTCCCAAAAGTAAGAAACACGTGCTAATTGACAATTTTTTGACTAATACATGTCCTTAATATGGCCAATGGAGATGCCCTTTATAGATGTAAAACCCTGCTAACAATGGATGGTTTATGGGATGACTTTAAGTGATCATGCCTTAAGTTGCAAGACTGAATACTTGCTCATGGATAATTTGGTGTGCTATATATGCAAAACACTAAATTTGAAGTTGATGTCTCCATGTTGCAGTAGTCTATTGGCTTTGTTATATCAGTAATACTACAAACCCAGACATAAATACCCAGAAATTATCCATAATTGTCATCTTGTGGTTCAGATTTATTCTACACATGGATTCCACACTACACAAATTCAATCTCAACCACACAACTCTCATTCGAGATAAATTCGGGGTACATAAGTGGGGTTGATAGCATCTTTCTTGTTACATTACCAAAGTGAAAATATTTATCCCTGCCATTTCAAAGGTATAAATCTATATTTTAATTGATGATATATATAATTGGATTTTAAAATGATTTTTTGTTGGATTTGGAAGGAGGAAATTTGGGGTTGAAATTCACAAATATGTAGGATAGTTGGAGTTAGGTTGGGGTACGATAGAGTAGATGTAGGAGAGACATATTCAACTAGATTTTGTCACTAGAATCCTTCATGAGGCAGATTTTCAAATTACTCCCTTTACCTTGTTTATTCAAATTCACCAAAATAAGACTTTCTTTTCCATTTGTGGATCCTAGAACGTAAATTGTTCTGGTACGTAAAATGGGAATGGGAAATTGAACATGGTACATCATATGCTTTAATATGTGATACGATATGGGTAGACTTATATAGATTACACTAAAGTAATTTTCTTTTGAATATTAGGCATCAAATAAAATGTAAATTGTTTCCCAAAGTAATCATATAGCAAAACATTTCCATATGCATTATATGACCCATTTTTTATGTTTTGTCATGTCAAAACTTAACTCACCTTAAATTTTCATTGATTATATTTGATTTTTTTTTTCTTTCTCTCAAGGAAACATTTAAGGAAATATATTGGAATTTATTTTAGGATCACTTTTGATCATTAAATTTACCATTTTGGAACTAAATGTACTATGTTTCGGAATATGCTTCCAAAACATAATTCACTAGGGTATTAGCATTTTCTTGTAACACATGTCCGACTTGAAACTCCAATTTTAAAATGCTGATATCCAGCGATTTTCATTTCATATTCATCAATCCAAATGTCACTTCATAGTATTTCATGAGCTTTTAGGTGAATAACTGAATTTGGAATGCATCTTATCGGACGTCAATTTTTGGAGACGCAAATATGGGTATTGTGTTACTAGAAAATGCCAATGCCCTATCGAATTACGTTTTGAAACATACATTCCCAAACATAGTGCACTTTTGCTCTAAAACAACAAATTTAGTGATCCAAATTTGAAGTTATCTTGAAAGTTTTTTTCATAATGTTTTCTTAAGAGGAAAAAAAATATATATAGTGAACTAAAATACAAGGTGAGTTAAATTTTGACATGACAACATAAAAAAAGGGTCATAATGCTCATATAAATGTTTTACTACATGATTAATTTGGGGAGAAAAAAATTTGCATGACTAATAGTGAAAGAAAATTACTCTAGAAGTACGTTAAATTCATTTTTATAAGTGTAATCCATACAAGTCTACCCCTATTGTATCATATATTAGAGCATGTGGTGTACCATGTTCCTGTTCCCATTCTACATGTCGGAATGATCCATGTTCCGGGTAACATAGGATGGGTATCACTCAATAAGGAAGTGAAAAGGAGGGAATGGCATCGGTACACAAACATCGATTGCTTAAACCAAAAAATTATAACCTCTAGAGGATGAGAGTTGTACCTCAGATCTTTGTGTAACTTACAAGAATCTTCCTTTCATGATCAATTTAAATATAAGTTTTTGTTGTTCTTATTGATCCTTCCTATGGTATCTTGTAGTGTAAACTTCCATTTGTTTCCATTTGATTTTTCGTTTGAGGCTCCTGCATTGTTTCATCAACTTTGTCTTGCAATCTTTCTCATCTAGGTCGTGCTTTTTCTGCTCTTGGAAGGAAAGAGGATGCTCTTCTTGTTTGGGAGCAAGGCTATGAATATGCTCTTCATCAGTCTGCAGATTTGAAGCAGTTGCTTGAGCTGGAAGAGCTTCTGACCATTGCGAAACAAAATAGAAGTATTTCTTGTGAGAACCATGATATGGACTTATCTGAGTCTTCTTTGCATGCATCCGAAGCTGGATTATGTGATTCAAGCAAATCTAGTGAAACCTATAACGGTCACAATAAGTTAAGCTGTGATTTTGAACTTCGAAGCGAATTGAGCAATACATCTGAGATCCACAGTGAACCAAATCGTAGATTTGACATACACAACGAATCAAGCGATAAAATTATTAAGAACATAAAGTTTGATGACCAATCAAATGGAACCTGTAGTGGCCAACCAAATGGAACCGATAGTACCCATCCAAATGGAACCTATACTACCCATCTAAATGGAACACATGACATTCACAATACACGGCGAGATGACTCTGAATTATGTGAAGAGTTAAGTGATGGATGCAGTAAATCATCTGTGATTTGCGGCGAATCAAATGATGTATTTGAAATCTTCACTAACTCAAGTGGTAAATCTGACGGAAGCAATGAATTAAGTGATGAAGCCAAGAAGAGTAAAAAGTTTTGTGTTACTAGGATTTCAAAGACCAAGTCAATAAGTGTTGATTTCCGATTATCAAGGGGAATTGCACAGGTATGTTTCTTTTTATTTTCTTAGTATTTCGTTACCCAAAATTATGTCTGTATAAGCTGTGCATTCCTGTATTTACTTTAGCAGTTAGTAAGCTTTTATTGTTTTTATATGTCGATGTTGAATCTTCTCTGAGAAGTTTGTATATGAAATTGGCCATGTGCGTCTTAGGAGTTTCTGTCATCTACTTTTTTGTCCCTATGTTGACCCCAGACAAACCTTAGGCAATGAAGATATTGATGGCGGTGAAGCCATGCAGTTCCGCTGAAGACGTTTTTCTCCATTAGTTTGCTTGTAAGATGTAATGTATGTTTTTCATTGAATTAGTTAGTCACTTAGTCGTATAAATATTGACTAATTAAACAAGCATAAAAGGCAAATAAAATAATATTAATTTAATGAAATTCCACTGTAGTACAAGTATCACAGTAAAAATGTTACTAATTGTTGGTGATCTTGATTAATATGTGTGGTCTTGTTTCCAACATCTGCTAGTTAAAGCTTCAGATTTATTGTGGCCCCTTTTGGTTCTGCCATGTTGGTTACCATCTTCTCCTGGGGTCTCATCTATGGCCTTGGTCTAACTAAGCCCTAACACTTTGGTGGCTTCTAAAGTGACAATTCTGCAACACCATTTGATGGTGGTTCCTGAGGTCATGTGCCTTCTTGTTGACATGGCATTCATGCAATCTCAAAGGTGTTTATGTGTGTGGTCCTGCCTCTGGATGCATGGTTGGTTAAGAGTAGGACTCAGGAACACTCATTGAGCTTGGTACTTGTTGATGGTGTGGTTGAGGCATCACATCAATGTCTACATGGAGTCTTGATGTTCTTCTCTTGAATATGGAGTTGGGCCTAGCTGTTTTGGTCCATCTCACTCATCTTGCTTGAGGGGGGCAATATGCGTCCTGGCTAAATTAAAAGGAAGGGTGATTCCATTTCTGTGGCTGCATATTGTATGTAGCATACTCCTTGCTGTATCAATGAATTGGTTGTTGAGTGTTGATATCTTTGTGTTAGTCTAGCTTGTGAGACCAGCGTCACATGCTCTTTAAACTAGAGGCCCTTACTGTGCTTGATTGGCTTGGTTCATCTAGTCTTTAGTTGTCCTTCACAGCCCTTGGTGTAAGCAGATGCATAAATGACTCAATTTTTCCAAGGCACAGAACAATTGGAGTGGTAAGACTGTTGCTCATGTCTCTTTGGCCAATGCTACTCCAATTTCCTACTCTCTTTCTCAAGCTGCCTTGCTCCCACCTGCTCCAAATGCTTATCCTTCATGTATCAGCTCCAAGGCTATTAAACCCTTACCAGCGCTATGAAATTTTTGAATCATATATAGTACTCACCACTCAGTTTAATAGTTGTTTGCCATACATTACTGAATGTGAGTTCATGTATACTTGTGCGCTGTGTTATGGTGGAATAATCAATTGTTGAGTCTATAATATTTTAAGGACAAGATTGGCTGGCGTTATGTGTCAGATTGATAGCAGACTTAGGTTTTGTATTATTATTTTATTTTGATAAGTGACGTAACTAGATTCTAAACTCTTGGTTCATACCCATCCTATTGTATCACCTTCTTGGTTAAAGAGCACTTGCTTTCTGTTGCAATTGATTCACTAATTTATTTATTTATTGATAAATCAATTGATTCACTAAATTATCGACCAATTCATTGGCAAATATGGGTTTCATTGGTATCCTTTAAAGTCCAGAGGTCTCATCTTAGATACCTATGTGGCCATGTCATTTTGGTGTAGTTTCTTATTGAGTATATGAGCTTCATTTTGAGACTAAAGTCAGAAGGTCTCATCAATACCTATGTGGATTTGTAATGTTGACATAATTTGTTATTGCATATGGATGAAGTTTTAAGGAAAAATTGACCTCTCATCATGCCCAAGTTACAGCAATCTTTAACTTTACGTGCAGGAAGCGTTTTCTCTATAAAAATTCTAATTTTTTTGTAGTGTACCATTTGCACATTTATTTGTGCCTATTAAAATCTGATAAAAATGGAATTTTGTTTTCACTTTGTTTGAGAGAATGACAGTCTTCTTTTGTGTTATCGACTTTATATAGTAATTGAAGTTTCTATGTATATTGTATTGCACATGTTTGAGGCAATTACTCTCTTTGGTAGTATAATCTAGTTCATTTGTAGGTGAATGAAGGGAAATATGCTCATGCTGTATCCATCTTTGACCAGGTTACAGTTCTACCCTTAATTGTCATACTCATAGTCTTCTATTTCATTGCAATATATTACTTCCTTCTCTTCTTCTTATTTCTTTTTTAAAATTTTTCATTTTTTGATTGGGGAAGGGCGGTGAGGAGATATGTGGAATGGTAAACCTAGTCAACAGTAACATTGTTAATTCATCAGGTTTTATAGAACTGTCTTTTACAATACTTTATACACAGATACTAAATGTGGATCCTACTTATCCGGAGGCACTAATAGGAAGGGGAACAGCGTATGCATTCCAACGGGAACTCAATGCTGCAATTGCTGATTTCACGAAGGTATTTACTGCTTCTGCTTCAAAATGAATGCACATGCTAAATACTTAGTCCGCATTGTCATTGCTTCCATTTATATTATCTTACAAATTGGTTTCTGTTGTTTATGTATTAGGCTATTCAATCAAATCCATTAGCAGGGGAGGCATGGAAACGGAGGGGGCAGGCCCGCGCTGCCTTGGGGGAATCCGTTCAGGTGAGAGCTTCCAAGCCTATTTCTTTATTCTACTTTTTCCTCCATGATTGTGGGAGTTACGACACATGGTAATTTGTCCTTGATATTTTTTCTACATGCCTAAAATTTTTGAATCTCCATGAAGTTCCTGAAATCAATTTTATTTTCAAAACAATTGAAGCTCCTTGAGAAATCTAATTTTAAAATCTTGTATTCACGTAGGTTTTAGTTCTAATCTTTTTACTTCATGAACTTCTGCGCTTTGACAAATAAAGACTGCCAACTGGACGGAGTTTAATCCTTGTGCAGAAGCTTGAAATCTTTTCTAATGTCATTTTTTAACTTACCTGACTCGGTCTTTTCAGTTGAGAATTTCTATAGCAAGCCTAGTCACCTAGGAAGTTTTCCAATTCTAGGCATTTGGACAGTAATGCAAGCTTGAACATGACACTTGCCTTGGACTGCCTTCTCAAGAATTTCATTTTATGTACACCTCACCTTGGATGGGGATACAACTGCAACTTTTCTCTTTCCTTTTCCTTTTTTAAATAAAAACAAAAACTTGTATATTGATACTGACAATAATCTTCCTTTCATATTCAAGTCAAAGTGGTAGAAACATGATAGAACAAAAAGGAAAGAGAGAAAATGGTGGCAACTAATAATGCGTAAGTTTACTTACCATGATTTGAATATCCTTAGGAATAATCTTTTTTCATACAAAGAAACACCCCAGTGGATGAAAAATTCAAGCAACTTCCAAGCATCTTCTAGAATGGTGAAAGAAAATATCCCCCTCAGTACTCCCCCATGAGTTAGGGTAACCAAAAAATCTATATTACCCAACTGACAATAAATCCTACATAGCAAGCATTGCAAACACCCTTGTAAGAGCATCTGCTAAATGAAGTGTGGTGTTTGTATATGAAGTGCGTATCTGACTTGGTTGTAGTTCTTTGTCAGTGAATGCTAATAAACCACAATGTATTGTGAGGGGTCATTTTTTATAAAGAGAAATAGTAATTACTGCTATGTGTTATTTCTTTTTTTCTTTTTTTTTTTTTACTTTATAGGTCTTTGTCTGGTTTTGTGTGTATGAAACTCTCTCTCGCTCTCTTCAGATTTGAATTTGTGTCTCTCTGCAAAATCCCCCAATTCATTTATATATTCACTTACATGCTGACCCTCTCATAGATGCATGATATGTTAGGAGCAAGATATGGTTAGCATTTGCATTTCTGGTCCTGAACTGAATCCATCTAATTAGACTAGAATGATCGTCCAGTCTTCCTCTACATTTAGACTAGAAAAATGATTGAAGTGTTTTTGAAATTGTACTTTTTATTTTTATTGAATTGATCTTTATCATTAATGCAAGTGCTTGATATCTCCCGTGCTTGTTGTGGCATGTTTAATTACCTATTGGTACCAGGCCATTGCAGACTTGACCAAGGCATTAGAATTTGAGCCAAACTCAGCAGATATATTACATGAAAGGGGTAACTTGCTAAAACTCAGCTCTTCAATTTTTCAGAGAACTTTTTCTTTCTGGTATAAGTACCCTTCTGTATTTGAATATGAGGATTAGATTGGAAATTCTTGTTTGCTATTGATGATTGATTGTCTGCATCTTCCTTCAGTTTTTCATGCTCAAGTATTCTAAATACAATTGCAGGTGATGTTGTTCATTTGAAGTATGAGTGGATAAGATGGCAGATTGATCATTTTGGATAAAGTAGAAAGTAGATTTTTTTATTTATTATCTCTATACCAAAAATGATAGTATGATTTTGTGATAGAACTATTTTGTTATCACCTAGAGATTATCAATAACAACTTGACTAATTCTTGTCATTTAGTTTTGTGAATATGGAATGTTACTAATGTAGATATTACGTAAGAGCAAAAGGATGGCAATTCTTGTGCATAATATGCATGAAGGTAATAAGAGTTCCATGGCATACTAGTAATTACGAGGATTGGAATGAATACAGGGATTGTTAATTTCAAGTTTAAGGATTTTGATGCTGCTATTGAAGACCTATCTGCATGTGTAAAGCTTGATAAGGATAACAAATCAGCGTACACATATTTGGTAATTCTATGTTTCCTAAAATTTATTGATCTAGGGTCTAATACAATCAGCTTGAGAAAGTTCAGGCACTTTTCCATGTTGAAAATATTGATGGAGCAGGTTTTGACTTTTACAGGGTTTGGCATTATCTTCAATTGGTGAATACAGGAGGGCTGAGGAGGCACATATGAAATCAATTCAACTTGATCCAAGTTTCCTTGAGGCATGGGCTCATTTAACACAGGTATTCATAAGTAAATACTCGGTGTAATTGACTTACAATATTCACATTGTGTGATTAATGTGTCCTGTTGTGTGGTAATAATGAAAAAGTGAAGTTGATAATACTCTTATTTTGGTGCTAACTGACCAACTCAACTCAAGCAGCCATAATCCTGACTCGAGTTTTTTCTTCTAGTTTTTGTTCTATGTGAAGTCATGATTTTCAGTTAAGTTCAAGGTAACTATAACTTTAATTACAGCTCCAACCGTAGTCATTTTGGTCTCACTGGTAACTTCAAACACACACTGGTAATTATTTTTTGAAGTGGCATCTAAGCCTGTGCTATCAAACACTTGTAATGGAGACACCACTGCAAGTTGTTTTCAGCAATTAGTAAAGACATCAAACCTATGTTACCAGAAAACGCTAATACCCTATCGAATAACGTATTGGAACGCACGTTCCAAAACATGGTACACTTTCGTTCCAAAACGGTAAATTTAGTGGTCCGAAACAATCCTCAAATTTTTTTTCCAATATATTTCCTTAAATGTTAACTTAGGAGAAAAAAAAATCAAACGTATAAACTAAAATCTAAGGTGAGTTAAGTTTTGACAAGACAAAATAAAAAATGGGTCATAATTTTCATAGAAATGATTTGCTACATGAAAGAAGAAGAAAAAAATTTATTGGATACTTAATTGTTAAAAGAAAATTGCTCTAGAAGTATTTTAAATTTGTAAGTGTAATATATATGTCTACTCCTATCGTACCACATTTTAGAGCATTTAGCGTACCGCGTACCACGTTCCCGTTCCATGTACCAGAACGATCCACGTTCTAGTTAACATAGCATCAAACGGCCTTTGTAATTAATCAGCATCAATAATGTAATGGGCTGTGTCATGTATTTGAGTGTGGGTGATGTTGATAGTGGTGGGCATTTATATTATGGGTTCAATAGGCTCCCATCATTGGATTTATAGTCATTTTATTATCAACAACTATAAATTTGATGTTGAAACAATTCGATAGTAGGTTTTTCTAATTATGCAGAATGTGCTCTTGAACTTTTGGAACATGTTGTGCTGTATTTGGTTTCATGAGAAACAGGCACATTAAGTTAACACATTTAGGGGTTGTTTGGGATAATCTAAATAAGTGCATTTTTTGACTTTTTATGAAATATGGGTTGGATTTGGGTTGGGTTGGGTTTGAAGTGATGTGTTAGAGAGTTGACGTGACTTAAATAAGATGATGTGACTTAAATAGGATAGTGACTTTTTGACTTTTTTAAAACTTGCCAAACCAGCCCTTACTTTGATCTGTGAAGTAACTTGACAATTATCGTTGTGTTAAATGTTTGATTTTGGGTAGTTCTACCAAGATTTGGCAAATTCAGAGAAGGCTCTTGAATGCCTCCAACGGGTCCTGCAAATTGATGGAAGGTATTGTGTTGTGGATACATTGTTTTCTTTATCTTTTGGTTTACGAAGATTTTGTGGTGCTTGATTCCCGATGTGATGTTCATTCTCTTCACTTATGTTGGAGATACTTGAGAGTCTGTCTTCTTTAATAGGTTCACCAAAGCATATTACTTGCGAGGACTACTTCTCCATGGGATGGGAGAGCACAGGTAACCTGTCCATCAACTTATTTTTTCTTTTTTTCATCCTTTTCTTTAAGAGTATGTCCAAATCACTAATTTAATGCAACCACCAATGAGTTAACTGAATAGTCTTTATGATGTTATTGACCATCCATATAAACAGCATTGTTTGGTGCTTTTTGCCTCTTATGTGCTATACAAATTCTTATACCAGTTTCACATTTTACCCTATGCACAAGTCTCCCTTGTGTCTTTATCTCATTTTTTCATTCATTCCATTCCTATCCCTAATTATTGGGTGTTAGGAGGGGTAGACTGGATCTGAACTCAAATTTACATGTAACATTACAACCTATTGCTTTTATTGTTGCCCTCTGTAATAATCAATGAGAGCATTAATGCTATTGCTTAATATAGAAACGTAAACTGATTTCATTTAACTTTTCTACATTTTAGTTTCTACTTTCTAGTCTTCCCCGTCATATTAATGGTAATAAAGATAATCCAAATGCCTAATCATGTCCTTTTTCCTTCACCTCTTCTTTTTTCACTTCTCTGTGATTTGATGTTTTTTTTACACGTTTATCTAAACTCTATACTAAACCATTGGAACAGCTTAGCTCAGCTAACTCTAATCCTACCTCCTGAACTGTGTTTTAGCAGTCCCTGTGTAGTTCTTTATTTGTTTTAAAATACTCTAATGGACTAACTCTAATATCTCATACTGCGATCCATTTCATAAGAGGGAAGAGTGACAACTGGCAAGTAATATAATAGAAGAGGGTGGGAGGTGGGGAGGGATAGTTTTGTGTTTTTGTGTAGAAGGAAGACACATAAGAGGGGCAAATAACCATCAGGCTTACTATATTTTTCTGTGAAAAGTAGCTGAAAGAAGGCAGTTTTCCATTCCGCAGCATATATCCTTCCCACCTTCTCTCATTGTTTTACATCTCCCCCCCCCCCCCCCCCCCCGGCTTCCACCAAATGGACTCATAACGCCATGTCAGAAAGGTCCCGTGTCAGTTTGATAACGAAGCCCCATGCAGAATTCTTGTTATGTCTTGAACTTTTTACTTTTTACTTGATTCAACTTTTTGTTAGGTGCTTTCTCCATCAACAGATGCCTTTTTACCTGCCACTGGTGGTTAACTATTCCACTTCACTTGCAGGAATGCCATCAAGGATTTATCCGTTGGGTTAAGCCTTGAAAGCTCAAACATTGAGTGCTTATATTTAAGAGCTTCTTCCTTCCATGCTATTGGAGAATATAGAGAAGCGGTATTAGGGATTCTTTTTCTTGATTTTCCCATTTAAACTACTGGGCATCGTACTCAATTCTTCTGTGCTTTGGTTTACTAAATTTCATTTTATGATAAAGGTGAAGGATTATGATGCTGCTTTGGATTTGGAACTGGACTCCATGGAAAAATTCGTGCTTCAATGCTTGGCCTTCTATCAGGTTTGATTTGATATTTGATATGTCGTATTTCTAAGCCACTGCGGGCATTGTTATGAAAATTTTCATAAGCCACCTCAGGCATTGTTATGAATTTTTTTTAGCATCTATTGTGTGGTTGCAATCATGAATATTTAGTTCCTAAAACTTGTCATTTTACCTTAGCTTCCTTTTTGGTTGATTATTTCCTGATGGAACCTACATCCATTGAGGAACTTGATGAAGATCATGGAAAGAAGAAAAAGAACAAATTTGGAATTTCACATGAAGCACATGTAGGGCATCAAGAATTAAAGATTTGGAATAATTTTGAATCTTCATGTCATTATAGTAGGTTTTAGTAATTAAGGGTATAATGGTAATTCCAATAGTTGTTGGACATGAGTTGTAGGGGTCACCCATGAGTTTTATTTTGGGTCAAGTTATTAAATGAGTTATTATATAATGGTTTTATTATGTTTAAAATAATCTTAGTAGTCAAAGGTTCAAGCTTCCTATTTTGATTTTGAAGTAGAATTAGACGTCATTAAAGTTTCCTATTATGATTGAAATAGAATTGGAAGTCATAGTTGGTCTAGAATATTAGTAGTTGCTAAATATTTTTTAGTTTCTAAATTTGAGAAATAGTCCTTATAGAGTTAGGAAAGTCTTTAGCCTATAAATATATGTGTAATCTCAATGATTCAATAGAAGAGTTGATATTATGAAAATTTGATATTATGTTTGTGATTAGCCTATCCCTTATGAGGGTGAAGCACTTCTCTCTCTCTCTCTCTCTTCTTCTTCTTTTATCTAGCAAGGTTACTGTTCACGTCACTGTTCACAGTGTTTAGAACAACTACCCAACTGTCTCTAAACACTTGTGTTTCATCCTAAAACCCTACCATTTTTACAAACCCTTCAACTCCTATTTTTTAAAATACTTTTGCAGCCACAAAATCTCACAAAATCCAGCCCTATAAGTCTATTGTTACTGCTGCCAATATATTTAAACCGGGCTCACTACTCGTAGGAAAGTAATCCCTACTCGCTCTACATCAGTTTGGTATCAGAGCTTCAAGATCCTACCTTATTCCTTACCAATCTTTTGATGAAATTGCTTTCTTTATTACAATGTTGACAAGCATTGAATTAAATTGGAAATTTGAAACCTGGTCAACAAGTTATAGAGCTACTAACAAAGATGTTGCGATGTTAAAGGATGATTTTGCGATAATTAAGGAGGATGTTGCAACAATAAAGAGTGATGTGCATACTATCAAGACAACTGTAAATGAATTGAAAGCTTCCATGGAAGGATTGTTGGCTGTTGTTTTAGAGAAGACTAATATCCAGGAGCAAAAAGATGATAGTGTTGAAGATTTTGAAGAAACTATGAAAGAACAAGATGAATATGCTGCTAATATTGAGGATATTGATGAAAGGAAGGCGAAAAATAACTTGCTTACTAAAGAAAGCATGAAAGATCATCATGATCAATGTTCTAAAGCCAAGGAAGCCAAAGAGAATGATGAGAATGCAACTGAACTTTCTACACTTCACAAGAAAAATGAAGTTCACATTGAGTTTATTATTCCTCACAAATTCGATGTGGTCAATGGAGCGATGACAACATTGAACTTTTTGATTTTTTCATCGTTCGTTCCAAACAATCAAGTTGAATGGTTGCAAGTGCAAGATTCCATAATCCTTATATTTCAACATTATAAAACTCAAGGTCGAGCTTTTTCAAATGGAGGGGAGAATGATGAAGATCATGGAAAGAAGAAAAAGAGCAAATCTAGAATTTCACACGAAGCACATTTAAGGCATTAAGAATTAAAGATTTGGAATAATTTTGAGTCTTCGTGTCATTATAGTAGGTTTTAGTAATTAAGGGTATAATGGTAATTTCAATAATTGTTGGACATGGGTTGTAGGGGTCACCCATGGGTTTTATTTTGGGTCAAGTTATTAAATAGGTTATTATATATAGGTTTTATTGTGTTTAAAATAATCTTAGTAGTCAAAGGTTCAAGTTTCCTATTTTGATATTGAAGTAGAATTAAAAATCATTAAAGTTTCCTATTATGATTTCCTATTATGATTGAAGTAGAATTGGAAGTCATAGTTGGTCTAGAATATTAGTAGTTGCTAAATATTTTTTAGTTTCTAAATTTGAGAAATAGTCCTTATAGAATTAGGAAAGTCTTTAGCCTATAAATATGTGTAATCTCAATGATTCAATAGAAGAGTTAATATTATGAAAATTTGAGATTATGGTTGTCTGATTAGCCTATCCCTTGTGAGGGTGAAGCACTTTTCTCTCTCTCTCTTCTTCTTCTTCTTCTTCTTCTTCTATCCAGCAAGGTTACTGTTCACAGTGCTTAGAATAACCACCTAACTGTCTCTAAACACTTGTGTTTTCATCCCGAAACCCTCCCTTTTTTGCAAATCCTTAAACTCCTATTTTTTAAAATACTTTTGCAGCCACAAAATCTCACAAAATCCAGCCCTATAAGTCTATTGTTACTGCTGCCAATATATTTAAACCGGACTCACTACTTGTAGGAAAGTAATCCCTACTCGTTCTACATCAGTTTGGTATTAGAGCTTTAAGATCCTACCTTGTTCCTTACCAATCTTTTGATGAAATTGCTTTCTTTATTACAATGTTGACAAGCATTGAATTAAATTGGAAATTTGAAACCTAGTCAACAAGTTATAGAGCTACTAACAAAGATATTGCGATGTTAAAGGAGGATTTTGCGATAATTAAGGAGGATGTTGCAACAATAAAGAGTGATGTGCATACTATCAAGACAACTGTGAAGGAATTGAAAGCTTCCATGGAAGGATTGTTGGCTATTGTTTTACAGAAGACTAATATCCAGGAGCAAAAAGATGATAGTGTTAAAGATTTTGAAGAAACTATGAAAGAACAAGGTGAATATGCTGCTAATATTGAGGATATTGAAGAAATTGCTTACTAAAGAAAGGATGAAAGATCATCATGATCAATGTTCTAAAGCCAAGGAAGCCTAAGCAAATGATGAGTGTGCAACTGAACTTTCTACACTTCACAAGAAAATGAAGTTCACATTGAGTTTATTATTCTTGACAAATTCGATGTGGTCAATGGAGTGATGACAACATTGAACTTTTTGATTTTCTCATCGTTTGTTCCAAACAATCAAGTTGAATGGTTGCAAGTGCAAGATTCTATAATCCTTATACTTCAACATTATAAAACTCGAGGTTGAGTTTTTTCGAATGGAGGGGAGAATGATGAAGATCATGGAAAGAAGAAAAAGAGCAAATCTGGAATTTCATATAAAGCACATTTAGGGCATCAAGAATTAAAGATTTGGAATAATTTTGAGTCTTCATGTCATCATAGTAGGTTTTAGTAATTAAGGGCATAATGGTAATTTCAATAATTGTTGAACATGGGTTGTAGGGGTCACCCATGGGTTTTATTTTGGGTCAAGTTATTAAATGGGTTATTATATATAGGTTTTATTGTGTTTAAAATAGTCTTAGTAGTCAAAGTTCAAAGTTTCGTATTTTGATATTGAAGTAGAATTAGAAGTCATTAAAGTTTCCTATTATGATTGAAGTAGAATTGGAAGTCATAGTTGGTCTAGAATATTAGTAGTTGCTAAATATTTTTTAGTTTCTAAATTTGAGAAATAGTCCTCATAGAATTAGGAAAGTCTTTAGCCTATAAATATATGTGTAATCTCAATGATTCAATAGAAGAGTTAATATTATGAAAATTTGAGATTATGTTTGTGTGATTGCCTATCCCTTGTGAGGGTGAAGCACTTCTCTCTCTCTCTCTCTCTTCTTCTTCTTCTTCTTCTTTTTCTATCCAGCAAGGTTACTGTTCACGTCACTGTTCACAGTGCTTAGAACAACCACCAACTGTCTCTAAACACTTGTGTTTTCATCCCAAAACTCTACCATTTTTACAAATCCTTAAACTCCTATTTTTTTAAATACTTTTGCAGCCACAAAATCTCACAAAATCCAGCCCTATAAGTCTATTGTTACTGCTGCCAATATATTTAAACCGGGCTCACTACTTGTAGAAAAGTAATCCCTACTCGTCCTATATCAGAACCTTTGATACGCATTTGTTTTGGTCTATTCTTAGTCATCCTGATTTATACATGCAACCTATTAAACCAATGTACCTTCTCTGTCTGTCTCTCTCTCTCTCTCCTTTGTTGAATCTTGATGCCGAACTTGTCAAAGCTATTGAAGTTATTGTATTATTCTTTCTGTTGGATTAGAATATATGGGTGTTAAAACTCGTTTTCTACTCCAGATTAACCACTTGCTTTATGTGGTAAAAAAATTATGGAGTTCTATAGATATTCATGTACATGCATATTTATACACATATATAACATTTTTTAATAACATGTGGAGGTGCGCTATATCTTTGTAGTGGATAGAGTTATCCTTGCATCTAGTTGTTGTGAGTGTATCCTTTGCATGAGTGCTTGTTTGCTCCAGGTGTACTCGGCTTTCTTTCTTGATGTCTCTTTATTTGCTTGGGAAAAAAAAAAAAAAAGAATAAAATGGGTGGCTTTACAATAAAGGATTTTGAATTTCGATGAAGAAGCAGATGAGTTTTATTTTCCCCTACACATTTTCCCTCTCTTTTCCATGTATGTTGATCTCTCTTTAATAAGCTCTTGACTTCTCTCTTGCTAAAATTAAGATTTGTACCTAACCTCAGTTTGTCCCTAAAATTTTACATTGCTGTATTTTTAAATCATGATTTTCGCTTAGGTGCGGGCTCGTTGGATCTTCATGTTAATCTTCTTATTCTCTGTTTCACTAAAATGTGGATTGCATTAATTTCCAGTTCAGTTTTCTATCATAAATATATAATCAATTACACAAATATATGTAATGTGGTTGGTATTGGTACATGGTCCCATTTTGACGCATGGATTCACCAGTTAATGCATATGATAAATGTTTCCCATGTGAGCCAAATGAGGTGACACGTGGATTAGTCGACATCTTTGTGTCTTGCTAGCTCTCCCTTGAGTCGAGTCATGTTGTTCTCGATTTAGGCTGGCATACAAGGTTCCTTGGCCTTGAACATAGATGTATAAGGACAATATAGGCCATGATGCACTTGGCCACTTAGCCCAGTTGAGTGTCCCCCACCCAAGCACATTCCCCTTATGCCTCGAGGGGGATGTGCCTAGCCACGCGCATGATTTCTAGAGTCATGTTATTTGGTGCAGGCCTAAAGAGTCCCTCGAGGTTGATGTTTGTGTCCCTAGCCAGGCGCATGATTTCTGGAGTCATGTTATTTGGTGCTAAAGCTGAGGGTTGGTTTAGCTACTTGTTGATGAAGGTACTCATCTCCCTTTGAGGGACTTCTGTCTTGGTTTTATGTAGAGAGAAATCTCCATGTTCCTTATCCACCCAGGATGCATGTCATGCTTCAGACACCTCTACACTTGAGGGCACACCACATATCCTTTGTAGCCTTTGACTCTATTGTTAGTTAAGGTTGTGTAGAGTGTCAAGCTAAGCGGAGGAGGCCACCTGTCCCCCATGCTAACTTGGGTGCATAGCCTTGGCACATGGCACCGATTGGCCTCAATAGGCCTAACCTTGCTATATTTATTGAGGTTTCCATCTTCTTCATCTCCAACTAACATTTTCCTGTTTCAAAGTTTTAGTTTTTCCTCTCCAGACCTTCATTTGTTCTCCACTACCACCGCTCCCTCCCTTTCCTCTCCAAAGGCTATATTGTGCCTGTTTGGTGCAGCTTAAAAGCTGCTTATTTTAGCTTTCAGCTTAATTTAAGTTATTTTGATCTGTTTGGTTTAGCTTATAGCTTTTTGGAAGTTGGAAATCAGCTTATTTTTTGAGTGGGGCAGGAGATGCTTAATTTATAAATCAGAAATCAGCTTATGTTCATAGTTATAAGCTATAAGCTGTTTAGGCATAAGCTATAAGCACTTTCCCACTGCTCTACCAAACAGGGCCATTAAATCTCACCTAGCTCACCTCTATTTGATTTGGCACTACTTATGTGTTCTATACCCTACTTTCCATAGGTTCACTAACAAAGTCTCATTGTCCATGGTTGTTCATAGATATATTGGACCTATATAATCACCACATTGTTATGTACATATACATATATATTATTATAATTCTATATAGATATATCTTTATCTTTATCTTTATATATGTACTTATATATTTATATGTGGGTGTTTATTTTATCAATACAATTGCATTTGTATGCATAACTTACTATACAGATGCGATACAGACTCATATTTGAAAACTGTTGGTAATATGTGATTTCTAAACTAATTGCATAAAGATAATATGAATTCACTAACAATATCGATTACCTATATTACATGGACTTTTCTAAATTTGTCAAGTACCTGTGTCAGATACTTGACACTTGGGTTAGGGTATGGATTATGTGCTGAAGATGTCTAGTTTGGCGTGCACCAAATAAAAATATGTTAGTAATAAAGTTTGCTGTGAAACTATGCATAAGATTATCATTACATGCTTAAAAAAAATCCATGTTAGTTTGTAAAGCCATTTTACACTAAATCAATGGAAAAGAGTTTCTAAAAAATATAAAATTTAGCCAGGCCCTAGTGTCCTTGGGCATAAGAATTAAATGAGTCCAACACTTCGTTACATACCTACACCCGACACCCATACCCAAGTTCATATGACATAGTCGATTACTTTTATCTAATTATAGAGTTGTTCTAAATTATAGCATGTGTTAGGAGGTTTGCATTTTTTTTATGATAAACTTCTATGTACGTCTCTTCGCAGAAAGAAATTGCTTTGTACACTGCTTCAAAGATCAGCAGTGAATTTTGTTGGTTCGACATCAATGGAGATATTGAACCGCTCTTTAAGGTAATATCGGGTGAAGATCATACTTTTTAATGTTGCTAATTTGGTCTTCGTTTCTTTGACTACATTTTCTTACTACTTCATGCTTCAACTTTAGAGTAGTTACATTTCTATTTTTATAAATGTGCTGGAATAATTAAAGTTCAATTTTGATTTGTAAGGGTGATTGTCAATGATTGCTTGTTTAAAATTTTCAATTTTATGTCATTGGCAATTTTGATGCGGCCTAGGTAAGAGAAAAAAATGGTACCACTTGAGTGGAGAACATTATGAGAATTTTTTTTTGAGCAGTCATACAATCACCAACAATGTCTAGAGTTTTTTATGAGAATATGAAGAGACTTTACCCTTGTTGTGCAGTCATACCACAACCTATATAATTGTTAATTAGATGGGAAACTTACACAGAAAGGACAAGCAAACCAAAAACGTTAGTAAATGGAACAATAGACCATTACAAATCAAAAGGATATTCAACCAAAAAGGACATTTCCAGCACATGAACCAAGATCAGTGTAGCTGTACCCTGTAGAACAGACTGCTACAAGTCAAAAGTAGTGCAATAGGTCGTGTAGAGAGTAGCACAGGCTTCCAATTCCCCAAGTACAATGATGGTGAAGTTAGAGAATGAAGAGAATTAGGCAAAAGGAAGAGAAGAAACAGAAAAGCAAGCTATGAGTGGGTAAGATAGGAGAAAGAAGAAAAACAAATAATTGAATTGCAGAGGGCAGGAAAGTAAGATAGTAGAGAAAGAAGTGGAAAAGACTGAGAGAGAACAGAGCTGGTGCAGGGAAGGGAAAGCAGCAGGAGGAGATGAGAGAAAACAGAGAGTTAGAGACAGCAGGAAAGAGAATCAGCAGTAGCAAAGAAGAAAAGTTGCAGCAGAGTGGAGGAAGAAAAGAAACAGAGATGAAGAGAGGGGAGCATTCCAGCCGTCTGGAGCTTGTTGCAATCAGGCAGCCAAACCTTGCAAAATATTCTAGAACTAGGTTTTATATGAGTAACTTACGACTCAACCCTAGCTACCCTTTGCTTAGGTGTTGAGCTCCTATTGTTCCATCCGCAATCCACTTAAGTGGTCATGTGACCATTAAGTTGTTGTAGACGCTCCCCCCACCCAACAAAAAAAAACAAAAAAAAAAGAAGAAGAAAATTTGCTGATATGTGTTTTTTTTTTTTTTTTGGTTGTAACTTTGAACGAGTGCTCTTATTTCATTTGTTTAATCTTTTTCTGCAGGAGTATTGGTGCAAAAGGCTGCACCCCAAAAATGTGTGTGAAAAGGTTTACAGGCAACCCCCCTTGCGTGAATCTCTGAAGAAGGGTAAGCTGAGAAAGCAAGATATTTCTGCCACAAAGCAGAAGACTGCTGTAATACTAATACGGGCTGCAGACTTGATAGGAAAGAAGATCCAGTATAGTTGCTCTGGTTTCTTGCCCAATAAGCGTCAGGTGATTTGTATGAAGATTATCTGTGTTTTAGTTATTATTACTGGCTCTTAGAGTTTTTCTTTTCCTGCTTTTCCATTCCATTCTCATTATATATTCATTTGTTTCTATGTTTGGATGCTCATCACAATTAAACATGTCATTTCTTGAAAATTATAGCTTCTTGATTCCTTCATTTTAGTTGCAGACATCCATGAAATGGCCCCTTCAGTATCAGCTTATGGGAAGTGATTGGTTTCAAACTTTGGTGATCTCCCATTTTGGGATTGTCTTTTATGGAGGAGCCCTATCAATTTGATTCGAATGGACTAATCCATCACCAATGGCATATTTTATGTAACCTAGATCTGTTTAGACTTCAAATTCATTGAGTTAAATGCAGATTGAAATCAGTAAATTCAAGGGTAGAGAGTATTTCCTTTAGATTAGTAACTGCTTAAATTGGAAACTGCAAATGTGTTTGCATGCGGGAAGACTAATGCCAAGTGAAGTTTTCACTCAAGTAGTCTCCTCAACTTATGAGGTTTGCAACTTGGCATTTATGGATGTGAACCTTTCTTGTATTATTGCATGGGGACTGCTGGCCTCATTTTGATTATCCATTTCCTTTAGTAAAGCTATTTCCTTGTGGAAAGAAGTTCCCCTTTTATGAACAATCTTACCGCCCCCCGTGATGATTCCAGAAGAGCTCTTAATTGATGAGCAGACAGGGAAAATACCCTTTCCACTTCCCCTTCATAGTTCTACATCCTCTTCCCCTTTACGGCTCTCCCCCTCTCTCCTTTTCTAGAATGACCAAATAAATAAAATTTCTTTAATGTGATGGTAACTTTAGTCGTCCTTTAATAAATTCCTTCTCTCTGCTTTACTATACTCTCTCTCTCTCCCCCTCTCTCTCTCTCTCTCTCTCTCATTTTAAATTGAACTGTTTCATCTATTGATTACATATCTAATTTGACATGTACCAGCATCGTATGGCGGGATTAGCTGCTATTGAGATCGCACAGAAGGTCTCAAAGGCATGGCGTTCTTTGCAAGCAGAATGGAAATCCCCTAATAGAAGCACATCAAAACATGGCAAGAGAGCGCGGAGAAAGGAAAAAATCAATATTCCCAGCCAGAATAGAGGTGGTGCTTGTTGTAGTACCAGCAGTTCCTCAGAACCATCAACTTCATATGGGATTGTTGAAGATAGATCTTCAGGCCGTCCTATGATGTCATGGCATGATGTTTATTCGTTGGCTGTAAAGTGGAGACAGATCTCTGAACCCTGTGACCCAGTTGTGTGGGTTAACAAGTTAAGGTAATCCATCTTGATTTTGTTTCTGCTAGGCAGTTGGATGGTGTTTGTGAGTCAGTATGCCTAGAACAGACAATTAATAGGATGCCTGCCACATGGCATGGCATGGGTACCAGCAATAGCAGAAAAATTTCAAGGGTGCGTGGGTATGGACACTGGCAATACATAGGTTCATTTCCTTGTATATGTATGTATAATCTAATTTTTGATTAATTTATGTTAAATATTTTCATGATTTGGAAGTTAAAGTTCAAAATATCATGTTACGTTATTATATTATGCACTGGTATTACTGGTACCATCATTATTTTTTCCCCTTGTTATAATTATTATTTACTGATTTCTTAAGAAAGGTCTTGCTTGGACTGTGTTGGATGAGTGGAATATTTATTAGGGGTGTCCGATTCAATTTTGAAGCGGCATAGCTTTCCTTTTTTGGATTTAAGTGAAAATGGCTATGATCCCATTTAAGTAGTAGTGCTATATAATTGTTTGAACTCAATGTTATGTATGACATTCGTACTCTGTTCTTCCTTTGTCCAGTAATCCTTTCCTGTGAAGTGTGGATGTTTCTTAGGATGATCCACGCCCACATAAATTTGAGATTTTGTTGAACATAACACACTTTTAATATTTTAAAATTTATCTAGCATGACCCTTGCAGACAACTTTATTCGAAAACTTTATACCCAATAACTTGGTGTTGGTATCCATTTTCTCCTGTTGGTTTAGTCAACCTGAATCATAATACACATGGTTACCCAATTGTTACCAGAACAGCTCTGGCTAAAGCAATCATGGCTTTTACTAAAGCAATATACAGCTATTCAATGCCCCAAAAAATGTCTCATTGCTCCAGAAAAAGCCAGCATTGCCTCCACAATTATCAGCATCCTTTTTCTTTTTGGTTTTTTATTTTTGATTATTTGAGACATCCCTGGGTATCTTCTGCACCAGTTATGACTCCCTAGAGTACGATTTTTGCTATTTTGTAGTGTAGTTTTATTTTGTCTTTATCCTCTTGAATTTTCAAATCAGAAGTCTTATCGTTGCTTATTATGATTGTTGATCTGAGTGTGGTGTTTCTTCCATTTAGTGAGGAGTTCAATTCTGGATTTGGGTCTCATACGCCACTTATTCTTGGGCAAGCAAAAGTTGTTCGCTATTTTCCAAATTTTCAAAGGTGACAAGCATGCTTTCTTTTATTCTCAAGCTCAACTCCAAAAATAGAAATGCAAAAAGCCTCATTTTGTTGATGGTGTGCAGAACATTAGGCATTGCAAAGTCTATCATGAAGGAAAAAATGTTTGTGTACAACAGGGGAGACAATGTCATTGATCTTTCTGACGATGGGAAATTGCAAGATGTGAGTTATTTTGTTTTCAGATGCAATCTTTTCTTCTCTCGGTTGCTGCTTTTTGTACTGCATGAGGGCATTACTCTTATCTTTGGTTGATAGACTCATCCTGATTATCCTATGTTTTTCCACTTCTATAAATAAAAAATAACTTTTGTATTTTAAAATATAACTGCAGATTATGAATGCAGACTCCTGCTCTGATCTTTATAGAGTTGTTGGTGAGGACTTCTGGTTGGCTACTTGGTGCAACAGTACAGCATTTGAGGGGTAACCAAGCCTATAGAGTTTTGGTCCTATCATTTATATTATCATGTTTGCTGACCTTGCAAGTTATTAGATAAAGCAAATGTCTTTAGCATTTGAATGTGTTAACTCAATTCTTTATTTTTTGTACGCGTTTTAGGAAACGGCTTGAAGGAACAAGGATCACTCTAGCGAAAATGTAACTCATAATTTCATTCCATTGTTCCAAATTTTATGTTCTTTTCCCCTCTTTTTTCCTTTGTATTGATTATAGATCATTTACATAATTGTTTATTGATTTGGGTTCATCATATGATTCCTCCAGGGTAGAACATGGATTTGACTTTCTCATTAGAACACCTTGCACCCCTTCTAGATGGGATGATTTTGATGCAGAAATGACAGCAGCATGGGAAGTAAGTCACTCTAGACTCATCCAATGGCTCTTTTTTTAGTCAATTTACATATTAAGGCTGAAATTCAGACTGTGAAATTAGTTTTTGACCACGCCTAGACATATTCTATGCACTTTAAATACACAATGTCAAAGTACCAGCAAGAAGCATGAAAATGAGATGAATAACACCCATGTGCTTGGCTTGGGGCATTTTCTACACCTTTTAAATGTTCACTGTGACATTCAGAACTAGCTGAGCTTGATCTGACAAGTCAAGCAGGTTATCTAAGGCTAAATAAAATCAGATGTCTTTGGCTGTTTTACAGTATTGGCCGGGCCTAGTCTTTTATTGGGCTCCATAGCTTTCATGAGATGTGCAAGTTTATTCATGAACAGTCTGCCCCATTCCCTTCAACATTACAGCTTGTAACAGATCAGTGTACGGTACTGCTGAAATGTGCAACACAAAAAACATTCCTGTCACCTTACCTGTCCTGGGAGTGTGGGTGTTATACCTTTCCTGTAGTTTGTACGCTAGCTTCTTGGTCCACACTATTCATGCAAGATTTGAAGGCTCGATTTACATTCTCCCCTAATGCAAGACTGCTAAGCTCCAATGGACCACTGTGCTTTTTTATAATACTTAAATCTTCTATATATATTTCATCTCTTGTCTGCTTGCTCTCACTTAATGCTAAGTTGATTGTTTTGTTTGAACTAGAATTAGGAAAAAGTAGGAACTATTTGGAATTCACATCCCGGATTTTGGTTCAAAAATTTTTTTTTTTTTTTGGGTAATCTCTCTCTCTCTCTCTCTCACAAACTGCCCTTATCCACTACATCCTTACTTCATTGATTTCTTTTTAATGGGCTCTTTTAATGACTATCCAATGATGAATGACAAAAGGAGAATAGTGAATGTACAATGATGATAAATGTAATGGTTAAAAATTTCCTTCCCCCCCCCCCCCCCCCCTCTTTCTATTTACGTATCTGATATCTCTTTCAATATCAATACACCTGCAAAGGACGAGATGACCATTCTACTTGTTTCATATGATCTCTATTTATTTGCTTTATATGATTATTTCATTGGGTAGAAATTATTTCTCTTGTATTCTTCCAAATGACCACTAGGCATAAAGCTTCTTTTTTTGTTTTTCAAAAAATATTGAAATCAGTATCAAACAGTTGGAAAATAGGCATAATGATTTTGTTTCTCTCAAAAGTTTTTCATGAAAAGTTCCTCCAGATTTTATTTTCTGGTGAAACAAATGGAGCCTTAGTGTTGTGTAAAGTTTTGGAACATTTTTAAAATTTAATGATGCAGCCTTTACCTATTTTAAAGTTACAATGATTGAATCCTGCATGGCATTTGAATGTACCTCACTGTGGAAATGCAGGCTTTGTGCAATGCTTATTGTGGTGAATCATATGGGTCTACTGACTTCAGTGTGCTTGAAAATGTGAGAGACGCAATCTTAAGGCTGACATATTACTGGTAAAACATGGGATTTTCATACCTTGAAAATGTTTTCTTTTCTGGGAAATATATTTAGGTTGTTGAACTTCATTGTAATGCTTTTCAGGTACAATTTTATGCCGCTTTCCAGAGGCTCTGCTGCCATTGGGTTTATAGTTTTGCTTGGATTGTTTCTTGCTGCTAATATGGAGTTCACTGGGAGCATTCCCCAAGGTTTGCAGGTGGATTGGGAAGCCATTCTAACCTTAGATCCAAACTCCTTTGTGGATTCGGTGAAGAGTTGGTTGTATCCATCTCTCAAGGTCACAACATCCTGGAAAGATTATCCAGACGTGGCGTCAACTTTTGAGACAACCGGATCTGTTGTTGCTGCTCTGAGCTCCTATAGTGACTGAGCATTTACATTGTTAAGGTATGCAAGTGGCATTAGTATATCAGATAAATGCCTATTACTCCCCGCATGGTGTTGTTGTGGAAAGCTGAATTTACCACAAAATCAGCTCTTTTAACTCCTATCCGTGGATGTAATTATTTTAAATGGTTCACTATGAGAATAAAATCATCTGTTTTAAATGGCATGCAAAAGTGAAATTTTGCAAGATCTCATTTCGATGGGACATATTGATGGTTGCTTTTACTCCAATATTCTGACTTTTTCTTAGAATTTAATTTTTTGCAGAACAGTGTAAGCAGACAGTAAGCAACATATTCTGGCCGGTGATTCTCTCTGAGGTGGTGGATTATTCTGGTCTCGAACCAATAGAGAGATCCGAGGTAAAATTGTGGCAAGATTTGTTTGTGTTTTCACCAGCTTGTGTTATTACATGTGTGCATGTTGTACATTGTTATTTATTGGGCTTCTTTAGGATTAATTTGAAGTGCATTTATTCTTTGTTTTCTGACTCTTTTTTCCTCCTTAATTGTCCTAAATATACATCATGGCAATTTAAATATACATCGTGTTACAGATGGTAATTTGTTTTTTCATATGAGTTCTCTTCTCAACTGTTGCAATGCATTTTGATGATATTTTGACTATATTTTTAGTTTGAATAGATGATTATTATGAGTTTTTCCAACAATATTAGTTTAATTTCTATCGCCTGTTCTATGCTGCTTCTGTACTCAGCAGTTGGGAAGGACAGTTAGTGAACGTGTGTGTGTGTGTGTGTGTGTGTGTGTGTGTGTGTGTGTGCGTGTGAGAGAGAGAGAGAGAGAGAGAGAGAGAGAGTTATCACTCAGAAAAAGCAGGCAGAGGGAGAAACCTACTGATAGCAGTGAATTTACGTTTGGGAATTTGCTGTAATTTTTGCTGCTGTGATTGAACTAGATTAAGAACACTGCTGCCAACAGATAGGGAAAGTAAGAGGAAGGAAAAAAAAATGGAAGCAAACGAGGAAAAATGGAAGAAAAATGGTAAGCTATTCAGGACTCTAGTTTCAGTTTTAATTTTTGAACAAGTGGAAATAATATTTGTATCACAGAATGGAGGAAATATCTAACAGGGTTTCGTAAATCCTCCGCACACCCTGAAGGACTAGTCTAACCTTGAATTATTTGAAGGTAGTATATGTTCTGGAATTTTATATTTTAGATGTCTGTAAAGCTAATATCAGAGCTTATGATGGTTAAGAGTTGGAAAACTGATGAATTTTTGAGGTCTAGGCAACGTTAAATACATGTGTAAAGCATTGAAGTTGAGGGTCCTGAGCTGGAGAGACAGAACAGACCAAAATTCCATGAGTGACCAAAATTCTAACCCATAATTTGTGACTAATTTTTTCCAATCCTTTTAAATTTCTTAGGTTCTTACCCATGAATGAGCTAGCAGTTGCACTTTTGCCTTAAAGAACTCAATCAGTTCAACAATTATTTCATCAAATTTTTGGATAGAAGATTTAGAATATTCAGAGGCATTTTAGTAAGATGGAGAGAAAGTTGAAACTTGGAGGGCATGAAGTATCTAAATTTATACAACTATTTTATGCCCATCCATTTGATTTTAAATGGTGTTGAGGTTTATGGTTTGTGGTAAACTGCTAGTTTTGGCCAGTTCAAAAAAAAAAAACTACTAGTTTTGGAATGGAATTCTCATCAAAACAACCAAGAACAATGCTAGGATGTTCATAGTTTCCATAGTATCTGGTTCTTTTCAATTTGGTCCAATTGCCAACTTCTCAAATTGTCACATGGTTTCTAGGTGGTGCCACGTGGCATTTTACCCAATTCAAACCCAATGGCAATCCGAGAAGGTGCAATAAGAGCATTTCCAATGTAAAAAGACATTTTAACCATCCAAATGTGAAATTTTAGCATGTTAGTTTATACTGAATGTTATAATTTGGCATTTTTATTCCAATGTTAAATTGTCAAACTTAGGCCCAACAACCATTCCTTTCTTTTGATTACCATTCTTTCAACTATAATTTTTCCTACAGCTTCAGGAGTGAATGATTTTCTCCTTTTTATATTTGGTGAGGATCTTTCATATTTGTGTGTGAATGAATGGAAAGAGAAAAAACATGAATTCATGAACAAGCTATTGGAGAAAAGAAGAGAGGTTTGCAAATTGAGTGGTTTTTGCTGGGACATTTTTATAGGAATTCATATCGATTTTAGTAGCCATTTGCCTAATAATTCCGTGCTAGCACTGTTTTGCAATTTGTCAAACTTTGTTTAAATGTCATTCTTTCCGTCCAAAATCGTTGATCTATTTTTATTATTCCATACATCTCTAAAATTGTTTATATTTTTTTATTTATTTTTTTCTAATGATTTTACAGACTTTATCTATAAGAACTAATTGAGATTTTTATATTTGTTATGAAAATATGTTATTTATTGACTCAATTAAAGGGCACGAATGTTTAAAAAAAAAATATCAACGATTTGGGATGAAGGGCAATGCTTGCAAATTGTCAAATCGCCTTGCCAAATGTAACTATGATTTTGGCATTTTCAAACCATGCATTCATGAGTAGCAAAATGGAGGGCGTATCATAGTTTAACATTAGCTGTTCCGTTGGAATTGCTCTTATGGACATCATAACTTCACAAACTCCTCCATACAATTTTTTGGGTGTATATTTTTACTACATTTCTCATAAATATAAGATCCAGCGCATAAAATAGATTAAAGGGTTATAGATGCAATCATTATGATTCTATATCTACTCAAACTAAAGTACTTAAAATCTTAAAATTCTCCCATATAAATTGCAATTTATACAGCTTAGCAAAATAATCTGTAAAATTCTGTCCCACAGAAATACAGTAACTTGAATAAAAATAAGGGCTTTGATTTGTGGCACTAATTTGTTGAGCACTAATTTCTATATCAGGTAAAGAAAAAAAAAAAAAAAACAAAGTTATCAAAACAGAAAATTAGTGCCATTAGTGTCAACAGTTTTAGTGTCACAAATCATTTTTCTAAAAATAAATAAGACTTTATCTGACACAACAAACAAGCACATGGAGTGCCTGCCAAATTCAAAACATATTACTAACAATTAAAAAATGCAATAAAATAATTGCTCTCCGCATTAAAAAAAATGGTTAGATCTAAAAAATTTAATCTGGATTCCATCCATGTGAATAAAGCAGTATAAGTCTTTATTTATTTATTTATTATTATTATTATTTATATGCAAAAAGATCACAAAAGTTTCTATGCTAGGGTTGAACCCTGACTTGTCCAAAAAGAAAAGGGTTGAACCCTGACCATGATCGAATGTGAGTTGATTTTTTAATTATTTTAATTTGGAATTAAAAAGTCTCGTTTAGAATAATTTTTTGACTTTTGTAAAAGAAAAAATAAAATGATTATAAATTCGATATGATATTTTATTTTACTGAATTAAAAAAATTATTTTTTTTTTTCTGACTAAAATAGTTGAAAAATTAAAAAGCTTGGCATGCGAAACTAAGGTTAAGAGCCTTACGATCGGGTCAGCAGCTTTGCTCAAGTCTAAACAATTCAATAAAAAAAAGTAGGATGTCTGTAAAAAAATATGATTTTGTGGGGATATTTATTTTTTTTCTTTATGCTTTTGCTTTATTTTTTTTAGGGTAAATTACTAACACCTTCGAGGTTTGACTAAAATATAAATTTTTTTTAAAATTTAAAAAATTACATCTCGTTCTTTGAAGTTTATATTTGCATAATAAATTGCTCCCTCATTTGTTACGCAAATATAAATTTCAAAGGATAGTTTATAATTTCTTAAATCTCGAGAGAAATCGTATTTTAGTTAAATCTCAAAAAGTATTGATAATTTGCCCCTTATTTTTTTATTTTTTATTTAGGGAAAAGACAACTCACAATTGTTCAAAAGGCAATACAGATGTAGCTTTGTAGTGGGGCCCACAGTTGGCGGTGGGTGCCCTCGGAATCCAGCTAAAGTTAGTTAGCCACCTTCCAGTAAACTGTAACTTTCAGTACAGGTTGGGATTTTATCGGCTCCGCTAAAGAGCTCTAATTAGAGCTGCTTTTCAGCAGCTCTAATGAGCTGTCACAGTTAAAAAAAAAAAAAAAAAAAAAAAACAGAGGAGTTAAAAGACAAAATAAGATGAGAAAAAAGACAATTTAATGTCATTTTAGAGCTCAACTTTTAGAGCTCTCAAGCAATTTTCGGATTTTATTGTCCCACAAGAAATTTGTTATAATAAAATTGTATAATATATAAATATATTTTACGTATAGCCTATTAGCCTATAGATAAAAAATTTAGTATAAAATTTTGGCATTGAAACAAGATTCAATGGTTAAGATGTCTAAAATCAAAGATAGTTTTTATAGAACACCAGTCGAACATGGGTAAATTTATCAACATAATGTGCTATTTTAATAGATGTACGCAGTGCAAAATAAAAGAAATGAGCAAAACTCATGCCTTAATTGGTGGAATCTTCAACAATCACACCTAACTTAAAAACATTAAAGTTGTTAAGATAGGATCTTAACTATTTGCTTGGTATCCCTTCAATGATGACCTTACAAATCTACTATTGTAGACCCAAAGTATTTACATACAAAAATGCCAAAACTAGCATTATTGATTCAAAAAAATCAATGTTCTCATGTTTCAATAATTCATGACCACATAGTCTTAAATTTAATTAATCTTAATTAAAAAAAATTAGATCAAAGTACACGAGACAGAACCATGTCCTCACAACCACAGCGTAGGGGGTCGTTTGGTAAATTTTTATAGCATTTTTAGTTAAGGTTTAAAATGTGTATTGTTTGGGAATTTTTTTTCAAAATTTCAGTTTATTTATTTTCTCAACTAAAAAACAACTTTTCGTTTTTTAAGGTGTATTTGGTACTTTTCTTTTTAGTTGTAAAATAACACAAACACGGCATGTCTTATTACGTGATCATCATCCCACCATACATTTCCAGCTGTACAAGAAGAAGAGCCCTTTGACGAAAAAAACAAAAAAGAAAAAGCCAGCACAGAATCATTTGGTGGTTACGCGGTGTACAGGTGGTTGTGTGATTTAGGCCACCTTAAAAACTTTTGAAAAAATTATTAAATATTTTTAAAATAGAGAGAATTTTAAAACAGTGAGATAGATTTTAAAAAAAAATTATACAAATATGTGGGGGTGTAATTGATTTTGTGATAGAGTATAAGTGAAAGATTGTAAGAGTGCAAGTGTGACTTAAACCGCTCATGGTTGTGTAATTTTTTTTTTCTCCCATTAAAATATAATTTTCCTTTTAAAATATCATTTAATTTTATTTACATGACAATAAAAAACTACGACATAAATTTTAATAAATTATTATTTTTTATCTCCTAACTATTAAAAATAAGAAAAAGATTGGAGTTCTAAATATAGAGCTCTAGAGGAGTTCTAATGAGCTGCCCCCACCCTAATCTGATGTTTGTGCTTTTTTTTTCTTTTTTTCTTTTTTTCTTTTTTTTTGTCACATTATTAGAACCCAAATTAAATTTCTAAATTTAGAGTGGCCCTCCACCCTAATGTGATGTTTGTGTTTTTGTTTTTTTGTCCCACTACCAGAACCCAAATTAAATCTTTAAATTTAAAGTTATTTATCATTTCTCTAAAAATAAATATGAATCATCCATCATGCGTGGCTTGTAAAATTTTTTAAACTACAAATACTTACAAAAAATGCCCTGCTTACCTGATGTCACATGCAAATTCAATTAAAGAGGGAGCCCACATTACAGACTGTTTTCAACCGCCACATCACGATGCAAATTTTGTTGGGTATTGCATAGGGGCCCACCCAAATGTCCAAACCTTTTTTTTTTTTAAAGGGCAAATTATACTAAGGTCAAGTTTGGAAAGACTAAATAAGTGTACTTTTTGACTTTTTTTATATTATGTGTAGAAAAAGTAGAGAGGAGATGTTGATTAATGTGACCCAAAAAAGATAAAAAGATGAAATAAGTGCACTTATTTTGAGATGCCAAACTTGGCCTAACACTTTTAAAATTTATATTCATTACAGTTTATTTTTTTATATTTAGAAAATTACATTGATTCTTTTGTTAATTTAGGCCTCGTTTGGGAACGGGCTAATTTAGTAACTTTTTGGCTATTTGGCTAAAAAGATAAGTTAAAAAAACTTGTATGTTTGGGATGACTTTTTGGCTAATTACGAAAAGATGTGCAAAAAGTAGAGAGAAAAGAGAATCTTTGACTTTTTGGTATGAGTGGTTGGCTTTTTAGCTATTTTAGTAACTTTTTGGCTAATTGGCTAAAAAGGTAAGTCCCCAAACGGGGCCTTAATTTTATATATGATGATCATTAGGGTGAGAGGTGAACTGTTATAAAATTTTAAATTTTAGGAAGTAATTTGTAATTAAATTTTAAATCACAAAAAGAGAGATAATTTTTAAAAAGTAAAAAAAAACTATAATAAATATAAATATGGAGATGTCAATATAATTTACCCTTTTTTTAATACTTCTACTCTTCCAAATTCATTCATCTAAAAACCACTACTTCCAAATTCATTCGTCACTACTTATACTCACCGCACTCTCTCCCACTACTGTCACCGTCTCCGGACCCTCCCCCCCTCCTCTCTCTCTCTCTCTCTCTCTCTCTAGAAGCGATGGCAGCGAAGCGTGCATTCGCCTTTGCATTTTTGTGCATCATAGTCGCCAGCGTGGGAGCTCAGTCTCCGGCTGCCGCGCCGACCACATCTCCGGCGACTTCAGCTTCACCACCTCCCACTGCGACGGCGCCTTCGAAGCCTAAGTCTCCAGCTCCGGTGACGACTCCGGTTGCTGCATCTCCGTCGACGACTACGGTTCCTCCGGCTGCTGCTCCGACAACACCTGCTGTTCCGGTGCCGGTATCGGCTCCTCCGGCTACGACTCCGGCGAGTTCACCACCTGCTCCGGTGCCGGTTAGCTCTCCTACCTTGCCTCCGCCTGCGAAATCTCCTCCTGCTCCAGCTCCGGCAACTCCACCAGCTGCTACGCCTCCGGCGCCGGCTTCTGCACCTCCAGCGAAAGTTCCAGCTCCGGCACCGAGCAAGAAGAAGACTAAGAAGCACAATGTACCTTCGCCGGCACCGGCTCCGGCGTTGCTTGGACCCCCTGCGCCGCCCAGCGAAGCCCCTGGACCAGGTCCTGATTCGGCCTCGCCTAGTCCAGCTCTGGCTGATCAGGTACGTACTGTTCATCCGCTTATTTTTGTGCTGATTGCTTACACATCTAACATGCGTTGGTGACAAATGCGCATCGAGATCTGCAATTTTTAATGAGAAAATTATCTAAGTTTATAATTTTAATAATTAATATTAATAAAATCTATTATTACGTTGTAATTATTTTTTAACTATTATATTGATTTGAAATTTTATTTGGTTTGTGTTTAGAAAATTAATTATGTATAAAAATAATAAATCATTATTATTCCACCATTAAGTACTAAATTTTTCTCAGTAAAAGTTGAATTTGAATTTGAAAAGTTAAAATCTCACACTACAAAATGACGTGACCCTAACGGTGGATAATGAAATTTTAACAAATTATAACTATAAATAGTTAATCCTAAAACAATTCACCATGAAAGGTGGAAATGTGGAGCCCAAATTAATACCTTGATGATTTGATGTAGCCTTTGATGCTCAAATTTGATAATTATTGATATCTTTTAGATAATTATTTGTCTATTTAAATTTATATAGATATCTATAATTACAATGCTCATTTTCTTTAATTTATTTAAAAATGCAATTACTTTTTAACTCTCATATTCAACCATAAACCTGTGTAATTCGTAAATTTGTACAAACCTGAGACAAAAATTATGCAACTATTTGAAATTATTAGAAGTCTTGCAAGTAGGACCGTGTAAAATATCGTTAAATTCGTACCAACCGCTAATTGCGATTTAAATTTTAAAATTTATAATTCACTTTCGAAACCGCTCCGCTCTGTTATAATTAATACATATATATTTTTTAATATATAATGAAATATCAAAGTAAAAATGAGTGTGAGAGAGATTTAAGATGCGAAATTTATTATAAATTAGTAATTATATATATAAAATATTATATAAAATTAGTTTGTTATATATGAAAAATATTATGCAAATAAGTATTATATATTATTCAAAGACTTAATAATTAGTTAGAATATTCTTCGATCTGTCAATCCGTCCAAAATCGCTTAAATTACAATTTATCAATCTGTTAATCCGCCATTCAATTTATAATTTTACTCTCAAACTGTTCGAGTTACACTGCGCACACTACTTGCAAGTAAGTAGACTTGTTAAGAGTGGAATTTAGAGAGAAACTATGAAGGCATCAAAAGATATACAGAAACTAATAAATTTATATTATTCTAGTATCTAAATCAAAATGGATTATGATAAATAAATAAATAATCAAAATAGATGACACTATTAATTTGTATAATTTGTCACATATACTTTGGATTATTTTCTGGTAATTGTATATGATATTATGGATTATAATTAAAATCATTGAACTGTGATTGAAAAATATGCAGAGTGGAGCAGAGAAGTCGAAATGCGTAGAGATGGTGGCGGGAAGCTTGGTACTGGGGTGCGCTTTGTTCGGTTTGCTCTTCTAGAGAAATATACCAATAAAAGAAAACTCAAAACAAAATCTTTGTCCACAATTTCACTTAGTTGTTCATGATCTCTTATTGAATATTTTGTTAATTATTCGTTTCTTTGTATTATTAATTATTATTCATTGGCTTGATATGGATTTGGATGGGAGAATTTACCACATTGGCTTTGTAATCTTGGGCAGAATTTGAGGGAAAACTTGTATTAAACTTTTCTATTCACTACTATGTATTCCCTTTCGACCATCGCAGAGTCTGAGAGCACCGAAATTTTATTTACAAATTGTGCTATTCTCACATTAATCCAAGCAAAATCTAACACGGGATGAGTTAAAAACTATTTTAAGTTAATTTTGAGAATATGAACAATAAATTCTATCTCACACCTAAAAAGAACGAACTAACAATTACCATCAAATAATTTTGTTTGGGTAATTTATAAAGATGATGCGGAATAAATTTAACAATTATCAATTAATAATTTCTTTTTTAACTCGAACCTAATGATTAAAATTGGTCTTTAGGTATTGGAATAAAAAATCATGACTAGTGTAATATAGAAAAATCCCCAACTGTGGACAGCTAGTTTTCTAGCCTGTGATAGGGATGGCAATTTAAAACCAGCCCGACGGGGACCCGATCCCACGATCTCGATTTAAACGGTTTTTCTCCAAAAAATATCCTCGACGGGACGGGGATGGCATTCAAAAATTAATCCCCGATCAATTTCGGGCCGGGGATAGTGATAAGTGCTCAATCCCCGGTCCCGGGCCCGCCCCGTTTCTCCCCGACGTAACATATATATATATATATATAATATGCTTTCTATATATAATATAATATGCTTTCTATTCTATATATAATATACTGATTCTGCCTTTCTGTCTTTCATTTAATATCTACACACTCTCTCTTCCCTCTACTCTCTCTCTCTCTCTCTCTTTCACTGCCTCTGATCTCTCTCTTCCTTTCCTCATCGTCTCTCATCTCTCTCTCTCTCTCCCCCTCTCACTCTCATACCTCCTCCTTAACGCCACCATTTCTGTCGCCTCGCACTGCCGTCCTCCTCCATTGTTCGTCGCAATCACCGTCGCCACCTCTGTTGTCCATCGCCGCCGACCTCCGTCGTCCGTCACAATCACCATCGCCGATCTTAGATCTGTTTGATCACTCATAGATCTCAGATCTGTGTTGATTGATGATGCACATTCAGATCTATGTTGATATGTATGTATAAATGTACGTGTGTGTGTCTTTATTTGTCTTTTTTTTTTCTTTTTCTTTTTTTATGCACACAGTGTTGATGATGATTTTGTCACAACTTCTTATTGATGATGTTCTTGATGGTTTTGTTGATGCCGAAAGTTGTTGATGATATTGTTGAAACAGATTTGGGCCGGGGAATTTTTGGGGTTGGGGAAACCCGATCCCCGTTAGGGAACGGGAATGGGGACAGTGACAGGTTCCCCGTCGGGGATCAGGGTCGGGGATGGGGAAATTTTTACCATCGGGGATCAGGAACAGGAAGTGTGATCCCCGGCCTCGCCCCGCCCCGCCCCGCCCCGCCCTGCCCCGCCCCGCCCCATTGCCATTCCTAGCCTATGAAGAAGATATGGTATGGTATAGTTTTTAGCTTTGGAGCAGAAGAGACAGTGAGCAGACTAGAAAAAAGCAATCTTTGTTCTCAAAAGCAACAAAGCAAGAAAAAAATGGGAGCATGGCTACTTCGATAAGATCGGAGAAGGAGATTAGACTGCATCAACTGGGGATCAGGAACAGGAAGTGTGATCCCCGACCTCGCCCCGCCCCGCCCTGCCCCGCCCCGTTGCCATTCTTAGCCTATGAAGAAGATATGGTATGGTATAGTTTTTAGCTTTGGAGCAGAAGAGACAGTGAGCAGACTAGAAAAAAGCAATCTTTGTTCTCAAAAGCAACAAAGCAAGAAAAAAATGGGAGCATGGCTACTTCGATAAGATCGGAGAAGGAGATCAGACTACATCAACTGGAAGCCGGTCAGTGAAACCAACGGGGAAGGATCAAGAGCAAACGGATGTGGAAGAAGACCAATTGGAGTGCCATTAGAGAAAGATTAACCCTACCCCAACTTCTTGTTGGACAATTTTCACTGTATTAAGAATAAATTTTGTTTGTGTACTTAACAACAAATAGAACACAGAAGAAATAAAGGAAATGAGAGAGACTGTTTGATTACAAAAATCAAAACAGTGTATAAAAATAAATAAATAACAAACAGATTTTTATTTTGTTACAAAAACAAAATCAACAAAATAAAAATCTAGAACATAAAAAATAATTAAACAAAAAAGTAATCAAGGCACTTACGTTATTATTTTCTCGAACAAATTTTTGACTAAGTCCAGTGTTTAACATTGTATTCTTAAGACAAATTTGTCTTATTCATGGTACTTTCAGATTGTGGACGTCCATCTCCCAGAATAAAATGATCATCAACAAATAATAGTAGCACTACAAATTATTCACACAACGAACACACTTTGTATTTACATTCTTTCTTACAGAAAATTAAATGCAGCAAAATGCAGACATCAATAGCAGATTTGAGAACGAAAATTGAGTGAAAAAACCAAATGAGAGCCTGCCTATTTATAGATGACTTGGTGGCTGTTCGGTTTGAATCCAACAGGTAGCAAACCTGTTTGAACATATACAACCTGTTCGGTTTGAATTTTGAGCAGATAACTGAATTTGTTTGGTTTATATTGGACAGATATGAACCTGTTTGGGTATAGGAATAATCTGGACATCATTTCGGAATTGTTTTCAAAATTTAAATTCAAAAAAAGTAAGAATTTAATTTTAGAAAAATAAAAATCCAAAATGTTTTTGGCCTAAAAAGATAAACATTGGGCTGGACAAGCCCAACCCAACCTCACACAACGCACCCAAGCCCAGGCCCAGCCCAGGCTGCCCGGACGAACGGTGGTGGTGGCGGCGTGCGCGTATTTATTTTTGGGTCCAATGGGTCTAGCCCACTTTGTCCATAACATCTCCTTTCTACGAACTTGGGGTGTCCCTTGGGGCCTTTTCCAAGTTGCAAACTCAAACCTTATAAACCTATAAAAGTTTTCCCACTAAACCAATGTAGGACAAGCCTTTAATTCAAACCTTTAACAAATTTCCACCAAAAACTCCATTTCCATGGAGCTCACTTTGGCTTCAATTTCCCATTCACTTGATAATGGTTTTCAGCAACAAAATATACTACGTGAATCACGACGCGGCATAGAACGCGTTACTATTTAGACCTGCCAAATTTGGCGCATGGGTCCCACTTAAAAATTAGACCAAAGTTGAGGAAAAAACTGATTTTTCCAAAACCCCATTTCTAACACTTCTGTTAAGCCTAACCCACCAACTTCCTTCAAGGATGCACTTGCTACCCCTCTTTTTGGGGTTTCCAGCCTTGAACCCATTACCATTAACTAGCACGAAGAACCTATTTCGAGAGTTGATCTGTTGAAGAATGAACTGAATCGTTTAAGAACTTCTTGGTGCAAATCTATTATAGTCAAGCTGACATGCCAAAAAATGGGTTCGGTTTTCTTACTCTTCAGATTACATAGTTTATGGAAACTTGTTTGAACCATCCAAGGTATTGTTCTTGGAGATCATTTTGTCCTTGTAAAGTTCATAGAAGAGGCAAATCTTATCAAAGTCCTCAACGAAGGTCCTTAGTTCATTGGTCCGAACTACCTTATGATTAGATGTTGGGAACCTGAATTTCAAACCTCTATTGCTACATGTTCCACCACGGTAGTTTGGGCTTACCTTAAGGGCTTATCTATTGAATTTTTCAATCATGTCATCCTCCAACGAATTGGGTCTTTGTTAGGCAATCTATTAAAGAAACATGTTCACTCTAAAAGTGGTGATAAAGGAAAGTTTACACGTCTCTGTGTCTAGATTGACCTAGATAAGCCATTACTATCTAGAGTTATGATTAGGTCTATCATTCAAAAAGTTTCATATGAAGATGTAAGACTATTTACTTTGAATGTGGGAGAGTTGGCCACAGGAAAAGGGATTGCAAAATGTTTGTCTCCTCAAACACTTTAACTTAGCAAGCTTTAGGATCTTCAAAATCGGCCAAAGAGGATGCCTTTGGTCCATGGATGCTTATAGATAAGAAAGTAGGTCCTAGACATCGTAAATATGCACCGGAGAAGCATTATTCACCAGAAAAATCTAACCCAGTGCCAAACCCTAAACCTTCTTGGTTTCAAAAAGTGGTAAGTCAAACTTATGCAATCTCTAACCCCAAAGTAGCCTTTTTGAGCCTCAACCCCACCTCTACTGATGTGGAGTCACATCAAGCTGATATTGCTAATTCCAACCCTTTCCATATCCTTGCCAACTTTGCGGCTGTTACATCAAGTCTTGAGCTTAGCCCCAGTCTGTCACCTACTGTTGTTGCATCAAGTCTTGAGCTTGCAAAACATTAACCATGCTATGCCTATTACCACCCTTTCTGCCCCTTGTACGACCTCAGAAAGAAAGCCTTCCCACATCCCTTCCATTAACTCCCTTTCTTTAAAACCTCAACAGGTAGCATCCACTCTTGCTAGCTTTGCCCTTATTTTGAAACTTTGTTCCCTACCCCTTCTCTTATCTTTCTTCATCCCCCCTCTTATACTTTTTGTCCCATCCCACTGTAACACTGCTATTACCATCAAACATGCCTCGCACGACTTCAAACCCCTCTTCATTTTAGAGATCTAAAAATCCTTTACCAATTCACCACCTTCAACCCTCTCCAACCCCATCCATCCCTTTCAGAGTTCACAATCTTGAGAACCAAGATGGAGTGAGGTGGTTTATAGAGACCTCAAACAGTATTCACCGAGTAGGAGACGAACTAATTCCTCTAATTTGGAGCGACCCAACCTACATCTTGGGCTGGTACGATACAGAGATCATGAACATTTGGATGAGCCTCTCCTCTTTTATCCCAGCCCCTTACCCATTCCCTCGCCAACCAATTGTGGTGGTACACTTTCTAACCTCACCATATACCCACCACTTGGACATCCTAACCCAAACAATCTAACTCAACCAGATTCTCACCCCACCTATGAGTTTCTTTCTGAACGGCTCCAGTTTTGTCAAAAATCTGATGGAGGAGACATTCATCCTCGTGCTAGACCCCTCTCACGTAAACTTCTATTACCTCGGGAGCTCCCCACGAACCTTCCTAATGTTGGGACAACTTCACACTGCGAAGGTGATATCATTAGACCTCTCTTTCCGGTGTCTTCGCGCCTCCATCATATTCGAAATGCTGCAAGGAAACATAGCACTTGAGGCAACTACTAGGTCCAGAGTGGATATCCTAATAGGAAGTTGGCATACTCCAGCAGGAGGTGATCCTTCCACTCCCTCAGTGTAACCTTCCAATGAAAGTACTCTTGTGGAACTATCGAGGAACCCGCATTTTCCCAAACATTTGCATGAACTGCTAAATGAACACCATCCCTACCTTGTTGTGATTATGGAAACTAAGGTGGGAAGGGATAGAGGTAAAGCCCTCAGCTCTAGCCTTGGATTCTCTCCTCTGTGTATGTCTCTGAACTTGTTGGTTTCGCTGGCATTTGGTTGTTGTGGAATGACTCTAAGATCCATTACGACATCCTTGCTGAATCTTTGCAGGAAGTCCATGCTTAGATTTTGGTTCCCTCTCACACTTCTCCTTTTCTTTTTTCTGCTATTTATGCTAGTCCTCTTTTCTCTCAAAGAAAGATTTTGTGGGAAAACTTGAAAAAGATTTCCAAAGTCCATAATGGACCATGGCTTATGATTGGTGACTTTAATGAAGTTCTCTCTAGAAAGAATAAATTTGAGGGAAGAGAGATCAATTTGTACAGGGCCCAGACTTTCAAAAACTGTCTTGATCATTATGGGATGATTGATATTGGCTTTTCAAGGCCTTGATTTACATGGACAAATCTAAAAAGTAATGGCGACATAATTAAGGAAAGAATTGATAGGTGTTGGAGTAATGCTAATTGGCACAATTTCTACCCTGAATCCTACATTTACCACATTCCCCGCCTCCATTTTGATCACTGCCCCGTTCTGCTAAACACATCACCCAGCCTTTCTAGTCAGTCCAATCGCCCTTTCTGCTTTGAAACCATGTGATTTTCGGATCCCTCAATTTTCCCTATTATTTAGTCCAGTTGGAGTGATCTTACCATTCCCTATCTGGACTACATCACAACTTTTGTTGAAAAAGTCTGCATTTGGAATAAGGAACATTTCAGCAACATCTTTTTCAAAAAGAAAAGAATTTTTGTCCGTATCCTTAGTATTCAAAGAGCTTTAGATAACGGCCCTTCAACTTTTCTTTCCAATCTTGAAAATGATCTTATCAGCGATCTCAACAATATCCTCAAACTTGAAGAAGAGTTTTGGGTCTTGAAAGCCCGCACAAATTTTGTTCTTGAAGAGGATTTGAAGACAAAATTCTTTCACCAATCCACCATTACCCACCGTAGAAGAAACCATATTATGGGCCTCAAGAATAACCAGGATGAGTGGGTCCATGGAGAGGTTAACCTCAATTCATTTCTGAACCGTTACTTCCAGAAATGTTTTTCCTCTGAAGTTGTGGTCGAAACACTCCATCCCACTGCCCCGTTCCCTTTCCCTTTCCCCATCCCTAATCTGGACCCCAATATCAATCCTTTGCTATCCAGAACCCCCCAATTGGATGAAATCAAATATGTCCTCACATCCTTCAAGCCATGGAAAACTCCTGGTCCGGATAGCCTTTACCCTATCTTTTTTCAGAAAAGCTGGGATGTCCTAGCCTTCTCCATTCAGGGGATTGTCACCAAAATCTTTGAATCTGGTGCTATGGACCCAAATCTCAACAAAACTTTCTTGTGCCTAATTCCTAAGCTACCCAACCTAGAGCTTGTGACCTAGTTCAGACCCATTTCCCTTTGTAATACTCTTTACAAACTTATCTCGAAAATTCTAGTCACGCGCATTCGTCCTTGGTTAAATGAAATCATTAGTCCTTTTCAGTCTAGTTTCATACCATACCACAAGGGGTCAGATAATGTGATGTATGGAATTGCAAGAAATGCAAATCAAACATAAAGAATAATTACGAATTAATAGAAAAAGAAATACTCTCTTTTGTATAATTAAATTCTCAATCATAAGTTGATTTTGAATTGTTTTGAGAAGTAGGTTACAAGTTAATTATTTGACTTTTTTTAAAAAAAACATGTAAAAAAGTAGATAGGTGATATGACTCGAAATAAGTTAAAAGCCAAAAAGTGGCTTAATCTGTTATCCAAAAAAGGCCAAAGCTTAGACCTTTATTTATACTAAATAATTCTTATTCACCAAGAAAATTTAAAAATAAAAGATATATTCTTACTAGTCAAGAATATTTGCAAAAGGAAATATACAATCTTGCTAGTTAAAAATATTTTAAAAAAGAAATACAATATTAAGAAATAAAAATAATTTTAATCAAATAATAATAAAACATGTAATTTTTAAAATTTCAATGTGCATCAAAATGGGAAAAAATTTCTAGGTAGAGAGAGAGAGAGGACACCAAGTATTTTGTTTTGTAGTTATATCTTGTGGGTAAGTCTCTTTTGTAGTTTATGAAAGTTATGCAATCATAGGGTGGTGACTGACTGATAAGGATGAGGATGAGGATGAGGATGAGGATGAGAATGAGAATGAGCCCTTCTTCTTCTTCAATTGAGAGTTTGGACTGATTTAACCATTAAGTCAGTTAAGTGATTGTTTAAGGTTTAAAATAAAAAAATTGTAACTTTTTTTTATTGTTGAATGACTTAATTTTTGAAAGACTTAGTTAAAAATTGTTTCATTTTTTAATCTTTATTAGTGTAAGGTTCTCTCCAGTTGGATATCCCATTTGAAGAGTGTTGTTGGGCATTCGTGGGCTTATAACAGAATCCGTATTGATAATCTGAACTATTCAATATGTAAGACTTGTCGAGTATTTCATCCCTATAAAAAATAACATTGATTGAATATCGATAGATACTTGATCAGATCATATTTGCACAAACAATTTATTTTAAAAATAGGTCTTACCGTTAACAAAATATAATCCAATCAAGTGACTATCGATATCTAAATAACATAACTTTTGTAAGGATAAAATATTAGACAAGTTTTACACATTAAACTGTTTAGATTATCAATACGAATTTCGCAATAAACTCACAAAAATCCAACAAGACTCTCTAATCCTATTAGAACATGAGAAAAGCGAACCTCGGAAATTTTTGAACCGTCACTGATTGAGACGGTGTAACAACTACAGGTATCTTTTAAGTTACCATCACTACACGTCATTCCTCTCCAAACCAAAGCAGAAGAGAGGAGGGTGAACTTTAGGGACCTGGGGATGCTGCTGTAACTAAGGCTCCGTTTGGTAGAGTTGTGGGAAAGTGATTATAGATTATAGTTTAACAGATTATAGCTTACAACTATGAATATAAGTTGGTAACCTGTTTGGTGCAGCTATGAGATTATGGATTTAAGTAACAGAGTAGTGTTTGGTAAATAAGCTGTAAAATAGCTTTTTGCTGTGTAATTGCCATTTTTTCCCTTATGAACATAAAAATTGTAATTGTCATTTTCTTCACTTTAAATTTTGAAAAAATTATTTCATTAATGGAAGTTAATATAATTAGTACCTACATTGATACATTTTTACATTACCTAAAAATTTTCTTTATTATTATTTTTTTAATATTGAGTTCACAAGAGAACAAGAAAATATCATTGCAATAAAAATACAATAAATTACTATTAAGACAATAAAAATAAAACTTCCTAGATATTACATAACTCCTAATTTCGTCTGCAAATTGACATACAAATATTATGTCTCCTCACTTCCATCTTATTGTCATCACCGTCAACATGATTTCCATGGTGTGCTTGTTGAGACCTTGATCCTTCCTCTTCATTAGGCACATAATCTGTGAATTTATCATAAGAGTCAAATGCAATATCGCGGAACTTACTTTGTCGGATGAAATTATGAATTGTCATTGTTGCATAAACAAGTTTGACTTGGGCCGGCCATTTATAATTTGGTGGGACATCCTTTATCATCGACCATCTTGCTTTCCAAACCCCAAACGTTCTTTCTATTACACTTCTAAGTGATGAATGTGCTTGGTTGAATTTTTCTTGTGCGTTTTGGAGGGGTTGTGTCGTGACCCAACCCTAGGGGCTTAGAGTTGGAATCGTGACTTACTAACTTATTCCCATTCGAAACAAATTAAGCTGCGCAAGCGAAAATAAAAATATACTTAGACAGAAATTTTACTTCATGCTACTATATTAAAACAAAGAAATACATTTCTAGGGCTTTCATTATTTTATTATTCAGTGACCAGCCCCAAATAGAGACAAAAGGAAACAAAAATATAAAAAAAAAGAAAGGTAAAATAGTGACTCAACATCAGTCCATATGTAGGTTCCATTTTGTAGGGTTATGGATTTTTCTTACATCTCGTCACCTGAAAGGGTAACAACTATAAGCACACAGCAGAGTGAGAAATATTATGCCAAGAGTGTAGGGAATACAAAATATCCATGGATAATTAGTTAGGCTAAACATTTGCATAATTTAATTTAAAATGACAATTTATTTAAAGTGGCATTATACAGAAATCACGTAAATAAATAATCATAACCACGGTATAAAACAGAACAGAACAGAGGTCACAGAAGTGACAGTCAGAACAGAGGTCAATGGATCCATGACAAACAGAGGGCCACAAAGTAACCAACCAGAGGCCCATGGTTATTTAAGTCCCCAAAGGCGTGGGACTCCCGTGGTGGTACTTACAAAACATAATTGTATATAAGGTTATAGCCAAATATTCTTTAAAATATAAACAAACATATCCATGGGTTTCCTTTTAAGCAAATAGAATTCAGAAATAAAACCACGTAACTGAAACCTTTATAAAATATAACTTTTATTAAAAACATAACTTGTATAAAATAAGTATGGTAAGTCAAAACATATATAAAATACATTTTGGTGACTCAAGGTATAATATAACTCACCTTAATTATAACCCTTAGCCTTACTTTACTACCAGAACTTCCCTACTATCAACTCCTCACTCTCACTTACGTATCTCTCACTCTCGGCTTCCACTCTTTTCATTCTTACATTTCTTCCTCTCCTGATTCATCACCTTCACCCCTATTTATATAGTGAGCCAAGCTTCCCTGGAGCGCCACGTACCCCCCCTCTCAGGAGGCATAATGAGGCTAGGGGGGTGGAGTTCTTAATGGCAGATTTGAGATAAGATTTGCATTTGTTAGAGATAAACATAAATCTTCCCACTTTGGCTTAACACACTTGGGCCTCTTTTGTTTGTTTGTTTGTTTTTTTTTTTTTTTTTTTTTTTTTTTTTTTTTTTTTTTTTTTTTCTGCTTGGGCCAAATTCTAAAAACCATTGCTGGGCCAAACTAACTTAGACTTTTATTATTTATTTTTGTTTTTCTTTTCTTTTGGGCCGAAGCTTGCAACTCTTGCTGGGCAACTAGCTTATTTTTATTTTTTTTTCATTTATTTGGGTGTTAAATTATTATTTATTACTATCTTTAGTTTGAGCCAATTAATATTATAATTTCATAAATGTGTTATTTTGCTCCTAAATAATAATTCCCAATTAGTCCTATAATCCAATGCCAAATTAAATTTTTATATATTTATTTATTTAATAGTCTATCATTACATGCCACTATAATTATGTATAACTCTAAATATTTATGTGTACTTAATTAAACGTTCGGGGTGTCACATTTCCCCCATTCTAATTAGAAGTTTGTCCCCAAACTTGACGTACCTTAATTTTCAAAGAGGTGTGGGTATTTAGCTCGCATTTGTCCTTCGGTTTCCCATGTAGCTTCTTCGATACAATGATTTTGCCATAAGACCTTTACCAGTGGTATGGTCTTGTTTCGGAGAATTTGATCACGATGATCGAGAATCTGCACTGGTTGTTCTTCGTAAGAGAGATCTTCTCGAACTTCCAAGTTCTCATAGTTGATGACATGTTCTGGATTTCGGAGATACCGTCGGAGCATTGAAACGTGAAACACGTTGTGGATATTAGATTGCTCAGGAGGTAATGCAAGGCGATAGGCTACAGGACCAATTCTTTCCAGTATCTCGAATGGCCCGATGTAACGTGGGTTTAGCTTTCCGCGCTTTCTGAATCGGATCACTCCTCTTGTTGGGGAGATTTTGAGAAATACATGATCTCCTACTTGAAATTCCAAGTCTCGTCTCTGAGTATCTGCATAGCTTTTTTGGCGACTCTGAGCAGTACGAATCTGCTGTTGGATGAGTTGGATTTTCTCACTTGTGATTTGCACGATTTCGGGGCCTAACAATTTCCTGTTCCCGACTTCTGTCTAGCACAGGGGTGATCGACATCTCCTTCCATACAGAGCTTCGTACGGTGCCATTCCAATGCTTGCCTGATAGCTGTTGTTATAGGCGAATTCCACCAAAGGTAGGTGCTCATCCCAGTTACCTTTGAGGTCTAACACGCATACACGTAACATGTCTTCCAACGTTTGGATTGTTCTTTCGGATTGCCCATCGGTTTGTGGATGATAGGCTGTGCTGAACTTCAGTGTAGTTTCCAAAGCTTCTTGCAATTTATTCTAGAAGTGAGACACGAAACAAGGGTCTCGGTCAGACACGATTGAAACTGGGATACTATGCAACTGAATAATCTCTCTGATATATAAGGTGGCAAACTTATTCAGGGGGTACATGATTTTGATTGGTAGAAAGTGCGCTGACTTTGTCAATCGGTCTACTATGACCCATATTGCATCATTCTTTGAAAATGACTGTGGTAGCCCGACCACGAAGTCCATAGTAATGTGTTCCCATTTCCATTCAGGAATAGAGAGTGGTTGTAGCAGCCCTGCAGGTCTCTGATGTTCTGCTTTAACATGCTGACAATGTAGACATTTGGAAACATGGCTTGCTATATCTCTTTTCATTCCGGTCCACCAGTAGTGTTCCTTCAGATCATGATACATCTTTGTGTTGCCAGGGTGGACTGCAAATCTTAAGTTATGAGCTTCCTCCAGTATCTTCTTCTTGAGTTCCGGGATGTCGGGTATGCAAATTCGATTTCGAAATTTCAGTATCCCATTGCTTATAATGAAATCAGGATCAAGTGTGTTTCCTTGTTCCTCGTACCTTTTCTTCAAGAGTTTATCTTCCCATTGGCGTGCTTTAATTTTTTCAATCAATGTAGACTCCACAGTTACATTGGCGAGCAATCCATTGACCTTGCGAGAAACGAGAGTGCATGCCAAACTTCTCGTTGACTTTCGGTTTAGTGCGTCTGCTACCACGTTAGCTTTGCCCGGATGGTGATGGATTTCTATATCGTAGTCTTTCATAAATTTCAACCATCGTCGTTGCCTCATATTCAGTTCCCTCTGTGTGAATAGATATTTTAGACTCTTGTGGTCAGTATAAATTTCGCAGGTTGTACCGTAGAGATAATGACGCCAGTTTTTGAGAGCAAAGATCACCGCAACCAATTCCAAATCATGAGTCGGGTAGTTCTTCTCGTGAGTCTTCAATTGTCGTGACGCATAAGCACTGACTTTCTCATCTTGCATGAGAATGCAACCCAACCCATTGTATGAGGCATCACTATAGATTACGAACCCATCTGCTCCGGTAGGGAGTGCTAGTATAGGGGCTGACACAAGTCGACCTTTTAATTCTTGAAAGCAATGCTCCTGTTTATCAGTCCATTCAAAGGGTGTGTTCTTCTGAGTTAGCTGGGTCAAGGGTGATGCTATCTTTGAGAAATCTTGCATGAAGCGTCGATAATAGCCAGCTAGACCCAAGAAACTTCGGATTTCTGACACATTAGTAGGTCGTGGCCAGTCCACAATTGCTGCAACCTTTTGGGGGTCAACTGAGATGCCATCTTTATTAATGACGTGACCGAGAAAGTGTACACTAGTGATCCAAAATTCGCATTTCTTCAACTTGGCATAAAGTTTATGATCCCGTAGTGTTTGTAGAACCATTCGCAAGTGTTGCTCATGAGCTTCTGGTGACTTGGAGTATATGAGGATGTCATCAATGAAGACGATGACGAACTCATCAAGATAGGGTTTGAACACTCTGTTCATGAGGTCCATGAAGGCTGCTGGGGCATTTGTGACGCCAAAAGGCATGACGAGAAATTCGTAGTGCCCGTAACGGGTTCTGAAGGCAATCTTTTCAATGCTTTCCATTTTAACCTTTAGTTGATGGTAGCCAGAACGTAAGTCAATTTTGGAAAATACTTGTGCGCCTTGAAGTTGATCGAACAAGTCATTGATTCGCGGCAGAGGATATCGATTCTTGATGGTGACCTTATTCAGCTCCCGGTAATCGATGCATAATCTCATCGTGCCATCATTTTTCTTCACGAACAATACTGGAGCTCCCCAAGGTGAGGTACTAGGTCGAATAAAACCTTTGTCCAGGAATTCCTGGAGTTGAGTCTTCAGCTCTTTCAATCCTGTCATTGACATGCGATAAGGAGTTTTTGATATAGGCTGCGTGCCAAGTTGGGTTTCAATGGTGAATTCGATTTCCCGATCAACTGGAATACCGGGTAGATCTTCAAGAAAGACATCTGGGAATTCTCGAACTAAAGGAATTACATCAACGGTAGGGGCCTTTTTTTGTGTATCAACCATTTAAACAAATATAACTATCACAACCCTTGCTTAGAAGTCGTTGGGCCGCCAAGGAGGATATGATACAGGAAGGGTTAGAAACCTTAGCCCCATCAAAGACAATTTCGGGTTAGTTTGGTAACTTGAGGGAGACCTTTTTGGCTTTACAATCGATAGAGGCGTGGTTGGCAGCCAGCCAATCCATACCTAAGATTACATCAAAGTTTCTAATGTAGAGAGGAATCAAGTCTACATATAAGGTTTTGCCTTTTAGGAATACAACACAAGATCTGTATACATCAGCACTATAGGCAGACTTACCAGAAGGAAAAGACACAGACAATGTATATCCTAATGGTTCGGGTGTTGATGTCAATTTGGCAGCAAAGTGGGGTGCAACAAAAGAATGAGTTGACCCAGAGTCAATAAGGACATGAGCTGAAAGACCACAGACAGAAAGTGTACCTGACACAACGTTCTCGATAACTTCTGGTTTTCCAGGTACCAAGGCGAAAGCCCGACCTTGGCGGGTTTGGTTTTTCTTTTCTCCTCCAGATCCCGCAGGTCTCCTGACTGGGCCAGAGGGGTTGGCTATAAGATTAACCATCTTTGGACAATCCCTTAGCAAGTGGCCAAACTGTCCGCATCTGAAACATGCTCCCGTGTCTCGATGGCATTGTCCCCAATGAACCCTCCCACAAGTGGGGCAATTTGGAATAGTGCCACCTCGGGGGTTGGTAGGACCTTGGTGGCCTGAGCTGGTTGTGCCCATGTTTACCTTTTTATGAGGTGCAACACCGGGTCTTCTGTTATCTCTTTCCCAGAACCGCTTCTTGTAGCTTGGTTCTCCAGAACGTGAGGCCTTAATTCCCTTTTCTGCCATGTACGCTCGGTCCACCACTTCTGCATAGGTTGGCAATTTCAAGACCTTAAGTCTGTCTTTAATTCCAGCATCCAATCCTACTTCAAATTTCCTTGCTTTTCGAGTTTCAATGGGGATGACGTATGTTGCAAACCGAGCAAGTTGTGTGAACTTGCTCTCATATTCGGCCACCGTCATGGTTCCGTACTTAAGATGTATGAATTCAGATGCCTTCTGTTCCTGCAATGAATCCGGAAAGTATTTTTCGTAGAATACTTCCAAGAATCTTGCCCAAATCGTAATCTCCTCTTTGGCCAGAGCGAGAAGCCACCATTCCTGTGCATTGTCTTTGAAAGTGAAAGTGGCGAAAGTTACCTTTTGCCTCTCGATGCAAGGTAGGGCACGAAAAATCTTTTCCATGTCTTTAACCCAAGCGTCTGCTACCATTGGGTTTGGGCCGCCGGCAAATGTGGTGGGTTTCAGATCCTGGAACTGTTTTATGGTAACCGGCCCTTCTTGCCGTCCCGGCGTCCCATTATTGATGTTAGCTTGTAAGGCTTGTAGAAAGCTAGCAACCGCTCTTTCCATTACTCTTTCCATCAATTCCGTACCACTAACTGATGACTCACTTCCATTACCATTAGCCATTCTATAAGTAATAAACGAGGTATTATATTTTCAACGCAGCATATATATATATATATATATGTAGCACAACATGTAGTACACTTTATATTTATATAAACTGCCAACATTACACATTTTTATTTATTTATTTAACAATTCATATTACATTAGTCAGAATATGTTGGTGTCCCGTCCCTGTGGTAAACAAAAGCAAAAGTCAACAAAAAGGGGATTATAACATATCAAGATCAGCATACAAAAGATTTTCTACTAGCCAGATCTAGAGTGGTGGGTCAGATGGGCCGAAAAACTAGGGGAAATAGTGTTGCATAAAAAGCTCAAACTCCCACCCCAACTGGATTACACCAAAACACACCCATACTACCTGGACCGTGAAAATAGGGATAGACCGTATATGACCCAAAAATGCCCGGTCGACAATCCAAACAGGTGTCTCAACATATGAGAGGTCATTTTCGAAGTCAACATTTTGCATATTAATGATCTCTAGTGGATTTGGGACTGTGGTGAAAATGTAATCCTCGGAGTACACGTTCCCCCTTCTGGCTGCAAACTCTGGGGGTAGAGGGCCTACAATATAATGCGGGCGGTCATGACCGGGGGCGACGCCAAGGACGCGAGATGGTCCGAGAAAACGTCTGCGTGTATGGACAAGGCTATGCCTCCATAATAGGTGTGGAACGTTGGTAGGGTCAACCTGGATATAAATTGGCCGTCCCATCAACCGGCCAAGACCTGGGTGTAATTCCCTGACTATCTCCTCAGAATCTCCCCAACCCTCAGGTGAGGCGGGGGCGGGGGCGGGGGCGGGGGCAGGGTGTTCGGCTAAAATTTCATCTAAGTTGATGGCCTGGAGGTCATTCCAAAAAGCATCATCAAGGTAAATCTTTGACATCCTACAATACCAGAATAAACGTGAGATTTTACACAAGAAAACTAACGTCACATGTAATTATTTATTATTATTTTACCACATATATTTATATATATATATATTTCTTGCTATACTATATGGTTTTCGTTATAGATTTATTTATAACTTTTTTTTTTTGTGAATCGTTGCTCTGATACCACCTTTGTCATGACCCAACCCTAGGGGCTTAGAGTTGGAATCGTGACTTACTAACTTATTATCATTCGAAACAAATTAAGCTGCGCAAGCGAAAATAAAAATATACTTAGACAGAAATTTTACTTCATGCTACTATATTAAAACAAAGAAATACATTTCTAGGGCTTTCATTATTTTATTATTCAGTGACCAGCCCCGAATAGAGACAAAATGAAACAAAAATATAAAAAAAAGAAAGGTAAAATAGTGACTCAACATCAGTCCATATGCAGGTTCCATTTTGTAGTGTTATGGATTTTCCTTACATCTCGTCACCTGAAAGGGTAACAGCTATAAGCACACAGCAGAGTGAGAAATATTATGCCAAGAGTGTAGGGAATACAAAATATCCATGGATAATTAGTTAGGCTAAACATTTGCATAATTTAATTTAAAATGACAATTTATTTAAAGTGGCATTATACAGAAATCACGTAAATAAATAATCATAACCACGGTATAAAACAGAACAGAACAGAGGTCACAGAAGTGACAGTCAGAACAGAGGTCAATGGATCCATGACAAACAGAGGGCCACAAAGTAACCAACCAGAGGCCCATGGTTATTTAAGTCCCCAAAGGCGTGGGACTCCCGTGGTGGTACTTACAAAACATAATTGTATATAAGGTTATAGCCAAATATTCTTTAAAATATAAACAAACATATCCATGGGTTTCCTTTTAAGCAAATAGAATTCAGAAATAAAACCACGTAACTGAAACCTTTATAAAATATAACTTTTATTAAAAACATAACTTGTATAAAATAAGTATGGTAAGTCAAAACATATATAAAATACATTTTGGTGACTCAAGGTATAATATAACTCACCTTAATTATAACCCTTAGCCTTACTTTACTACCAGAACTTCCCTACTATCAACTCCTCACTCTCACTTACGTATCTCTCACTCTCGGCTTCCACTCTTTTCATTCTTACGTTTCTTCCTCTCCTGATTCATTACCTTCACCCCTATTTATATAGTGAGCCAAGCTTCCCTGGAGCGCCACGTACCCCCCCTCTTAGGAGGCATAATGAGGCTAGGGGGGTGGAGTTCTTAATGGCAGATTTGAGATAAGATTTGCATTTGTTAGAGATAAACATAAATCTTCCCACTTTGGCTTAACACACTTGGGCCTTTTTTTTTTCTTTTTTTTTTTTTTTTTTTTTTTTTGTCTGCTTGGGCCAAATTCTAAAAACCATTGCTGGGCCAAACTAACTTAGACTTTTATTATTTATTTTTGTTTTTCTTTTCTTAATGGCAGACTTTTTTTTTCATTATTAGAAATATCCTAACAACATTAATTATATGTAACACCAAGTTCCACTTGTAGTTTATTATTACCTTGAAATGAGGATAGTATCTGCGGTTGTTTCTAATATATGGATGCATACCATTTCTCGGTTGAGGCCTTACCCAATCAATAGACATCATTGTAACAGCTTTTAACACCTTTTTAAAGTATTTTGAAATTGTCTCTCCGGAATGTTGAAATCTTTCTTGGACATTTCTATTTCGAATATCACCGCCAACAATATACAAAAATATTGCAATCTGCTCCAGAACTGAGACTTTTCGACCAGTTTCAAGGCCATAGTTTTTCTGTAACAAATCACACATTTGATAAATATACCTCTCTTTCCATTCAAAAATTTTCAAATATTCTTATTCGATTCCCTTCTTGTAATTCTACTATCCACTTTCACCTTGTTAGAGAAAATGTCCTACATGGTTCTTTTATCAAATAATTTGTCGCGTATGTCACTGCAACTGTTGCCGCCTTTGCTAAAAGCATATTATTATTTTGTTGGGTTTGCAATGTGCTGCCTTCATCTTCAGCATCTTCATCATCATGATCCTCATTCCATTCATCGTCACCACAGTTACCCATCTCCAAATACCTACTCATTTAAAGGCTTATTATGTACTAGTACAATAATGAAATGAACACACAATAATATTTATTAAAAATACAACTAATTATTGAAAACACAATAAGATTTGTTTACCAAAATACCTGGGGGCCAAAATTATTGAAAACACAACTATTGTCTCAGCAAAAGACCTTTTTGAAGAGAGATGAAACATCGAAATTGAAGGATACCTGAGGCCAGCACATATATATATATATGTACTTAAAGCCACCTACCATTCATCTTCAGCATTCAAATAAATGCCACCTACCATTCAAATGACAGCCACCTAATAAAAATTGCATCTGAGAATAGTAACAATGACAGCCACCTAATAAAAATGAATGCCACCTATTATTCAACCATTCACCTACCATTTAACTAACAATGATAGCCACCTAATAATTGCAACTTCCAACACAACCATTCAAATAAATGTCACCTACTACTCAACCATTCAACTAACAAAGTCCAACATAATAAAAGTCCAACATACTCATAAATAATATTAATAAAGGTCCAAATAAAGATCCAACATAACAGTCCACCATTAATAATAATTAGTCCTAATAAAGGTCTTAACCATGAAATAATAATAAAATTCAGTATGAATAATAAGACTGCCATACATCTAGAAGTAATTAGTTGCGATAACTTGTGCTGGTCTTCTCCATCTCAATCTCCAACTTTAGAAACCTCAGCCAAACTTCATCCGTAAGAAGTGTCATGAAGCACTCACGACGCTTGTCTCTTAAGAATAATCTGGCAGCCCATACATATAGCTCATCATTTGGGAACACACCAGGGATGCTTTCCAACTTCGCCAAACATTCTGTAATTGAAGGATATCTTAATGAGGTTTGTGTTGAAGTTACCAAAGACGACTCAACCACATTAACTATACGATCAAGTGTCTTGTTAAGTGGAATTGCACCAGAAACTTTCTTTTTTGCCTTGCCCTTGTTTGATGAACCATCAGTGCTTGATGGATGTTTTTTGTTTAAATTAGAAAGATGAACCACCTCCAAATCAACATTATCATGAAATTCAGCATCATGTGGGATATGAAATTCCTTCCAAGTCTCATCAGTGTTAGGCATAACCCCTGAGTTAGGGGTGTATGCACATTCTCCTATAACAGTTGCATCTGACAATAGTATGTCTAGGTCTTCAGTGAATTGCAACGGCATACGCCGAAATTTAGCAGTACCAGTATACCTCTACAACAATTACAAAAAAAAATTTTTTAACAATTTGGCCTATTTAAAATTTGGTCTTTTTTTTAAAAAAAAAAAAGAGAGCAGAATATGTACTTTAATCAATACACTTACCTCCAATTTCTTGGTCCACCACTCATCAGATGTAGAGATAGCTCCAGTCAATGTATCACGGCCTAAGCCTGTCTCACCCCTTAAAAGATTATTCCATAAAAGCCAATCTTTTTTCAAAACATCCCAATGATTTTTCATTTGTAATCGTTGGTATGCTTTTCCAGTCATAGTTTTCAACTTAGTTATCACATTTTCCCACCCGACCCTATCTAAGTGTGTACCAGGTCTGTGTCCAGCCTTCACTTGCTCAACACAAAGCTTAATAAAAATTTCATTTGATTTTGCATCTCAATGAGCCTTAATGGATGGTAATTGAGAGGATTTTTCCTTGTTCTTTCTATTTTCATATTGTGTTTCCTCTTGGGTACTCATTCTATGAAAGAAAAAAATTCTTTGAAACATACTCATTCATCATTGCTTGCATTAAAACATAAGATTAGTACCAAATAACCATACATGGCAACTAGGATAGACATATCAACATTCATTGGGTACATAGCTTAGTACAATGATTTATGGTAAACTACATAACACAAACACACGTGATCTAAATGTTGGAAAAAATGGTTTAATATAGGCATATTTTTTAGCCCAAATTTGAGTGGGCCCCAAACGTCTTTTGGGTGGGTCCGAAGAGGTGAAGTGTTCCTTGCCACGTGGCAAGTCATACAGTGAAGACGAAACGTCAAAACCATTTATGAGTGAATGGAAAGTTGACGTCGTTTTCGGGTCTAACATTAATTTTTTTAGATAAAATTCATTTGAATTTTTTTCAATAAAAATTGTTGTGGGAATTTAATTTAATTCTAAATTCAAATTTTGGGTTCTTGAGTGGTTTCCTAAAATTTGTAATTATGAGAATTTAAATAAATAGTTTAAATAAATAAAGTTGCTACAGGTTTGACTTGGTCCACTACGGTTTACTTTTCAAATTGTTTGGAAGGAAATCAATTCCATGTGCAACGGTCAAACTAACTTGAAAAGTTGGTTTTCCTGTTCAAACATATTGATGCACCTTTTCACTTCAAAATTGGAACCTATTCGGGTCTTAAGTTTTGTGCGTATATATACCCATCAATTCTAGCAGTCTTGGATCGAATGGCTGATTCGGAAAAAACAGTCTGTTAAGTTTCTTTGTGCTGTCCAACTTTTCTTTTGTGCATTATTCTTCATTTTAGTTTAGAATAAATATTCAGAGAGTTAGAACACATGTGGTTCGCCGAACAATTTGTTTTGGAGTGCTACTACAAATTGGTTAAGATCATTGTATCCTGGGAGATAGACGCCACTCAACTGTAAGCACCGTAGCGGGGCGAATCTATCTTAAGGACAGAGTGTCTCACACTCGACTTGGTCTTTTGATTTTAATTCGGTTCGATAAATAAATTCGGTATGTTATTTATTTATTTTGTTTGAATTAGTTTTCAATTTATTTTATTACACAGAAGATTGTTCCAACAATCTTAAGACAGATTCGAATTATTCTGTTTACAGAATTTTTCGTTTGTTTCCTTTTCTCTTTCTTCTTTTAAGAAAATTATTTTCTGTGGATTTACAAAATAATATTCTGGTTGGAAAAACAAATAGTGATTATATGTTATTTGACAGATAGTAGTAATATACTGTCTCTTTTCTTTGACAACTAGTAGTACGATACTGGTGTCATTAACAATTCAGAATATATTTTTGTGGAATTTTGTCAGAAAATTAATTTTAGTTTTTAGAATTTATTTTCTGAGTTTTCATTTATTAAAATTTTGTTTCAGTATTTTAATTATTGGAGTGTTACAAGAGATTTAAGTTTCTGTGTGAAATTAATTTTGTTGAATAAAATTTTATTTTATTTCCAAATTAATTGAAAAATAAAAGTTATTTTCTTATTTCTTTTATTTTACAGAATTTAATTTCTGTGTGGAATTAATTTGGTTGAATAAAATTTTATTTTATTTCTAAATTAATTGAAAAATAAAAGTTATTTTCTTATTTCTTTTATTTTACAGAATTTAATTTCCTGTGTGGAATTAATTTGGTTGAATAAAATTTTATTTTATTTCCAAATTAATTGGAAAATAAAAGTTACATTCTTGTTTCTTTTATTTTTACAGAATTTAACTCTGTGAATTTGGTTTAATTTTCTGTGTAGTGTAAATTCTAATTATAATTTTGTTTTATAAATTAGAATTGATTGCTACTGAAACTAATGCCCAAACAAGTACTACTGTGGTGGCTACAATGACGCCAACTCCCTCTCCTATTGTAACAATACCGGTAAATCACGGTGAAAAGCCAGAGAAGTTCTCAGGAACTGACTTTAAAAGATGGCAACAGAAAATGTTGTTCTATCTTACAACTCTGAACCTGACTCGTTTCCTCCGTGAAGAAGCTCCTATCCTGAAAGAGGATGAAACCGACCGGCAAGTGGTTGCTGCGGTTGATGCCTGGAAACATGCCGATTTCCTTTGCCAAAATTATATCTTAAATGAACTTGACAACACATTATAGAACGTCTACAGTCCATTCAAGACAGCAAAGGAACTTTGGGAATCGTTGGAGAAAAAGTAAAAAACGGAAGATGCTGGCTCAAAGAAATTTGTGGTTGGCAGATTCCTGGATTTTGTAATGGTTGATTCAAAAACTCTGATCAGCCAAGCTCAAGATTTCCAACTCATTTTGCATGACATTCACGCAGAAGGCATGTCTCTCAGTGAATCCTTCTAAGTTGCAGCCTTAATTGAGAAATTACCAAAAGGCTGGAAGGAATTCAAGAACTACCTCAAACACAAGCGCAAAGAAATTTCTATGGAAGAATTACTTGTGCGTTTGAGGATTGAGGAGGACAACCGCAATTCTGAAAAACGGGCTGGTAACCATCCTATCGAGTCTAAGGCAAATGTGGTGGAACATGCTTCAAAAACCAAGAAACGAAAGTCTTCTGGAGAAAGTTCATCACAAGGCTCTAAAGGGGGAGATAATAAAAAGTACAAGTTTAATGGCAAATGTTACATCTGTGACAAAGAGGGACATCGGGCCAAAGATTGTCGTAGCAAAGGCAAAAGCAAAAGCAAAAGAAGAACAAGCAAGAAGCCTGCTCAAGCCCATATAACCGAAGTGGACAAAATTTCCAATGGTATAGATGACATCAATCTTTTTGCAGTTGTTTCCGAGGCAAATCTTGTCGGAAATCCTAAAGAATGGTGGGTGGACACTGGTGCTACTCGCCATATTTGTGCCGACAAAAAGATGTTCACATTTTATTCTACAGTGGACAATGGTGAACAACTTTTTATGGGCAACTCCTCAACTTTCAAAGTTGAAGGACAAGGAAAAATTGTACTCAAGATGACATCAGGAAAGGAACTCACTCTCAACAATGTGCTGCATGTACCGGACATTCGTAAGAATCTTGTTTCCAGATCTTTGTTGAGTAAGAATGGGTTTAGGCTAGTTTTTGAAAGTGACAAGTTTGTACTTACCAAAAACGGGATGTATGTAGGAAAATGTCACATGTCTGATGGCCTTTTCAAGTTAAATGTAATGACCGTTATACCCTCAGTTACTAATAATAATACATCTTCTTCTTACTTGCTTGGGTCTTCAAATTTATGGCATGATAGACTAGGACATGTTAATTATGGATCTTTGCGTAGATTAATTAATATGGAATGTTTACCTAAATTTGACATTGATTCAAATCATAAATGTGAAATTTGCGTTGAGGCAAAATTATCTAAAACTCCTTATCATTCAATTAAAAGAAGTACGGAACCACTTGAACTAATTCATAATGACATTTGCGATTTTAAATCAATTCAAACTAGAGGTGGGAAAAAGTATTTTATCACTTTTATAGATGACTATACTAGATATAGTTATATTTATTTAATTCGAACCAAAGACGAAGCTTTGGAAACCTTCATTCAATATAAGAATGAAGTTGAAAATCAACTTGGTAAGAAAATCAAGAAACTTAGAAGTGATAGAGGTGGTGAATATGAATCACCTTTTGGTGAATTTTGTAAAGAATATGGAATAATTCATCAAACTACTGCTCCTTACTCACCTCAGCAAAATGGAATTGCTGAAAGGAAAAATAGGACTTTAAAAGAAATGATGAATGCCATGTTAATAAGTTTTGGATTACCTCAGAACTTGTGGGGGGAAGCAATACTTTCTGCTAATTATATACTTAATAAAGTACCCCGAAAGAAAGTGAATCAAACACCTTATGAATTGTGGCATGGAAGAGTACCATCCTACAAATACTTAAAAGTGTGGGGGTGTTTGGCTAAAGTGGCTATTCCTAGTCCTAAAAAGACTAAGATAGGTCCTAAGACCATTGATTGCATTTTCATTGGTTATGCTAAAAATAGTAGCGCATATCAGTTTTTGATTCATAAATCAGAATATACCGAAATGCGTGTAAATACTATTATTGAGTCTCGGAATGCATCATTCTTTGAACATGTATTTCCAAATAAGACTAGACAAGAGACTAGTAACAATAAGAGATCTCATGATGCTATTACTAGTCAGGATCAAGAACATGATCAAGAACAAGAGTTAGATCAAAATGAGGAAGATGAACTTAGGCGTAGTAAACGTGCTAGAACCTCAAAATCTTTTGGTCTAGATTTTCTAACATATTTGTTAGAAAATGAGCCTTTAATTTTTAATGAGGCTATGTCCAGTCCTAAAGCTCCTTTATGGAAAGAAGCTACCAACAGTGAAGTTGAATCCATCTTGCAAAATCACACTTGGGAATTAGTGGATTTGCCACCAGGTTGTAAATCTCTTGGGTACAAGTGGATTTTCAAAAGGAAAATGAAAGCAGATGGATCAATTGACAAATACAAGGCAAGACTTGTGGTCAAAGGTTTTAGGCAAAAAGAAGGTCTTGATTACTTTGACACATACTCACCGGTTACTAGAATAACATCCATTAGAATGCTAATTGCCATTGCATCTCTATACGATCTAGAAATTCATCAAATGGATGTGAAAACTGCTTTCTTAAATGGTGAGTTAAATGAAGAAATTTACATGGAACAACTATAAGGGTTTTCTGTTCCAGGAAAAGAAAAGAAAGTGTGTAAATTGGTTAAATCATTATATGGTTTAAAACAAGCGCCAAAGCAATGGCATGAGAAATTTGACAAGGCAATGATGTCAAATGGATTTAAAATTAATGAGTGTGACAAATGTGTTTATATTAAAAACACAGACAAAAGTTATGTCATTGTATGCCTTTGTGTAGATGATATGCTCATCATAGGTAGTAATAATGACATGATTAAAACTACCAAGAAAATGTTGAATAAACATTTTGACATGAAGGACATGGGCATTGTTGATGTAATTCTTGGTATGAAAATTACCAAAACATCAAAAGGATATGCTTTGTCACAATCTCATTACATTGAGAAAATACTTGACAAATTTAGCAAAGATGATGATCATCTTGCTAGAACACCTGTAGATGTTAATTTGTATCTTTCTAAGAATGTACAGGAAAGTATTTCTCAATTAGAGTATGCCCAAATTATTGGAAGCTTAATGTACTTGATGAACTGCACTCGCCCGGATATAGCTTATGCAGTAAGTAAATTAAGTAGGTATACGAGTAATCCAGGAGTAGAACACTGGAAAGTAATTATAAGGGTTCTAAGGTATCTCCGATTTACTCGTAATATTGGGTTGAATTATACTAGATATCCAGCAGTACTTGAAGGATACTATGATGCAAATTGGATATCAGATACTAGAGATTCGAAGTCCACCAGTGGGTATGTCTTTACTCTTGGTGGGGTGGCTGTATCTTGGAAATCTTCCAAACAGACTTGCATTGCTAGGTCTACTATGGAATCAGAATTCATAGCTTTAGACAAAGTAGGGAAAGAGGCAGAATGGCTTCGCCATTTCCTTGAAGATATTCCAATTTGGCCAAAACCGGTGCCTGCTATATGCATACATTGCGATAGTCAATCAACTATAGATAGAGTACAGAGTCATATGTATAATGGTAAGTCACGACACATTCGTTGTCGACATAACACCGTGAGACAACTACTCTCTAATGGAATTATTTCCATAGAATATGTTAAGTCTAAAGACAACATAGCGGATCCACTAACCAAAGGGTTAGCAAGAGAGTTAGTTGAGAATTCATCGAGGGGAATGGGACTTAAGCCTATTAAATAAGAGTTACCACAACGGCAACCCAACGTAGTTGACTGGAGATCCCAAGATCTAGGTTCAAAGGGACAACCGAGTTGTGAATGACTCAGAAGGATCACTGGGGAGTCTAACTCCTACCCATTTCTATGATGAAATAATGATGTCTGCAGCGTTTCAGGTTAAGTAAAATTTTAATGATTTTTATATCTAGATAAACCTAATAGAGTATGGCAGGATACTCTTCATAAGAATCACCTATGTGAGTGTGAACTAGGCCGGTTCTATGAGATTTGTGAAGGGTTACAATTCTCTAGAGCACTCATGATAGACCAGGTTGTTCAGGGCCAAAATGAACACAATAGTGAGAACTAAACTGTGTCTAGGAATATACTGTGTGAGTTCTATTGTCTTGGTTTACACAAACGGCTGAACAGTTCAAGACATTATGTTCACTGGTTAGGTAGTAAATCTGATAGTGTCTCACAAGGGAACGTTCAAAGCCAAAAGCTACCTATCCTTTGCAGAATATTACCAATTTCTGTACTCTCTGTAATTAGATCATGTTGTTGCATTTTCTCTCCGTCAAATTCCATTCATGTGGGAGATTGTTGGAAAAAAATGGTTTAATATAAGCATATTTTTTAGCCCAAATTTGAGTGGGCCCCAAATGTCTTTTTGGGTGGGTCCGAAGAGGCGAAGTGTTCCTTGCCGCGTGGCAAGTCACACAGTGAAGACGGAACGTCAAAACCATTTATGAGTGAATGGAAAGTTGATGTCGTTTTCGGGTCTAACATTAATTTTTTAGATAAAATTCATTTGAATTTTTTTCAATAAAAATTGTTGTGGGAATTTAATTTAATTCTAAATTCAAATTTTGGGTTCCTGAGTGGTTTCCTAAAATTTGTAATTATGAGAATTTAATTTATTTCTAATTTCAAATTTCAAATTTTAGATTCCTAAGTGGTTTCCTAAAATTTATACCCCTTCCTTTATTTATTAAACTATTCAAATAGTTTAATATATATATATTTCAATAGTTTAAATAAATAAAGTTGCTACATGTTTGACTTGGTCCACTACGGTTTACTTTTCAAATTGTTTGGAAGGAAATCAATTCCATGTGCAACGGTCAAACTAACTTTGAAAAGTTGGTTTTCCTGTTCAAACATATTGATGCACCTTTTCACTTCAAAATTGGAACCTGTTCGGGTCTTAAGTTTTGTGCCTATATATACCCATCAATTCCAGCAGTCTTGGATCGAATGGCTGATTCGGAAAAAACAGTCTGTTAAGTTTCTTTGTGCTGTCCAACTTTTCTTTTGTGCATTATTCTTCATTTTAGTTTAGAATAAATATTCAGAGAGTTAGAACACAGGTTTGGTTCGCCGAACAATTTGTTTTGGAGTGCTACTACAAATTGGTTAAGATCATTGTATCCTGGGAGATAGACGCCACTCAACCGTAAGCACCGTAGCGGGGCGAATCTGTCTTAAGGACAGAGTGTCTCACACTCGACTTGGTCTTTTGATTTTAATTCGGTTCGATAAATAAATTCGGTATATTATTTATTTATTTTGTTTGAATTAGTTTTCAATTTATTTTATTACACAGAAGATTGCTCCAACACTAAAAGCCATCTACAATCATTTGAAGAGTAATGCAACTGACATAACAATACAAATTGTGAGCAGACCCACAACAAGTTGCTTCATAAATGTTAAGGATTGCTCAAGCATTTGGTTTTTGACTTTTAGTCCTACAGTCTCGATATTTTGATTTTGATAAAGCATTCTCTCGTTCCTTTACCTCTCTACCATCGTCACAGATTTTGGGGTACACCACCTCCAAAATTGACAATTTCTCTTCTCACAAATGAAATACAGTCTCCCTTGAGATGGCTTGTTAGACTCGGTAACCCTTATGGCAGCTCTTAGACCACAATCACATTTCAAAGCCTCATACCTCAAGTCCAAGGTCTCGACACTTCAAAAATAGTTGCTAGAGGATGACATGCCTCTGCATTAATTGGGAAAAATTGAATCCAAATCCTCTAAAATTGATTGGGAAGTTAATTGTATAATACATTTCATTTGGTCATGCCAACATTCAAGTTTTATGAAAAATGATTGAGATAATACTTCTCACACAATAAAAGTATTTGAGTTTTCTAACACGATTATACAATTTGATTGTTAACCTTATTTATAGCTAATGCGGTAAACAATAATATTTTCACTTTTGGGTTTGTTATTTGGATCAAGCATGAAATAGCCCCACATAAAGAAAAATAAAATTACACAAATATAGAAATCTCACAAAATACTACTATTCTTACTCGCAAATGTGATATTCAGTTATAAAGTCTTAGTATTTTAAATGAAATCGACTAAAATAACATGATAGAAAAAATTCAACATCCACATCAGTTAGTAGAGCAAGAATAGGTTATGTTTGTTTTCCATTAGTCCCACATAAACTTTGTTCAAATTGAACTTTTTTTTTTTAAACATCCACCACTAGCCAAACCAAGTCGTCACCCCAAAAAACTCAATTTTATAATCTGATTTTGAGTTTGAATTGACATACATCTAATAAAATGCATTATTTTCAATTTAGGGATCACAAATGATTCTTACATCCATCTGCAAAATAAACATTTTTGTGGATAGAGAGTTGGTTCAAGTTAGAGCAAGTTGGGGTTGCCCTTGGTGCATAGGTGGAGAATTTAATGTAATTCATTTACCAGAAAAAAAATTTAGGTTGTAGGTCAACTATTAGGGCCATACCAATATAATTTTGCAACATATTTATATCATTTACAATTAATTACTAACTAGTTTTTCCAGAATCTGTTTGGGACACTGGAAATGCAAACCAGAACACTTATCTTTGCAATATGACCCAGAATTTGAAGAACATGTACAAATTTTAGAAGAATGACATTCCTCAGTTCAAAAATGATTAGAAATAGCATAAAACTCTAGCTTCACCAAAGTAAATGCCCTCAAAATCTAAAAATACATATAAATAAGAACAATAAAAGAATTAAAAACCCTAGATAATACTAAGAAAATAAAGGAAAAGAAAGAAAAATTTTCAAAATTTCAAGCCTCAATTATTTGAAAAAATGAAAATTACTTACATACAAACACTAGCTTTTCAGGTAATTTCACACACAAACACTACTTACATACAAAATCTAACTACAGATTTTCAAAAACAAAAACAAAAAACGATCGCCAGAAAACAGGAGCACACCATTTCAGTAATCGGATGCTGTCACGACCCAAACCCGCCCCTATAAGTTTGGGGCCGTAACCGGCCAGTAATCCGTGATTACCGAAGACCTAAATGAGTAAAGCAAATAAGCGGGGCTAGCGGAAGCTATTATGCAAGAAAACAAAACGTCCAATGAGCTGTGAATTTACGTGAGACAAAGACATTGCTATATATACACACATATATATACATGCAGAAGTACAACATGCTCTTGGGAGTTTGTCTAAAAAGGCAATCAAAAGGGAAATGTTACTCCCATTGACAACAACTATAATGCCAATGACAATCGACTAAAACACGAGAACGAATTTCAAAAGGGAGAACACTGGCCACATCAACACTTAGATAGATGGGAACCTCGCAGTGAGGCACAGTGGTTAACTTCACAAAACTGGAGCAAAACCGATGCCACTACGCCTTTTCCTGAGCTGGATCACCTACATGGTATGCCAAAATGTGAGCTAGGGCCCAGTGAATAACAACTGAATAGAGAGATTATGAATAATAATTATAACATAAAATGACACGCAAGCTAAGTGTAGACGTCCCCGAATGCGCCCCGGGCGAGGGAGTGCGAGTCCCCCCCGTTACGGTTCGATATTGGGTCTACTACAGTTCGAAGGACTCGAAATGTCACGGTTCTTAATCTTGAACCAAAGAGTCCAAATCCGGCAAATCGTTTGAGAAAACAGATTTTTTTGAAAAGTAGTGCCAAACATGGACTGCTTTGCCAGATTACAGAGTCGCCACCTAAATATTTTTGAAATGGGAAATTTAGGAAACCCTGACTCGGTGCCAAAGGCCACGTGTCCGTCATAACCAAAGTTGACTTGGCTCGGGAGCTTGGGTACGATCGGGGAAGGTCAGCTATGAGCACCCCCTTTCGCCCGGTCCGAAGACCGGCCTCTACTAACCATGATATCCCTTTTTGAAAACCTTACGTGTTCTTATTCCAACTATTAACCTAGAATTACTATGTTATGCGCACAGCAAACAAGTATAGACTAGATTGCCTAATTTGGAAATAAACATTGCATATCCGTTTGTTTTGAAAACAATTTGGATTTGCTACCCGTAAGTAGGCTAAAATACGGATTTCAACGAGTTTTTCCAACTCAGGCAATCCAACCTCCACCCACAGGCATTCAAACAGTTTATCTCACATAAGCATTTAGCCGCATGGTAAGCATGCTATTATGGCAACATTCACACGCATGCGATATGCTAAAGCATAAAAGCTCACCTAGTACTCCAAGCCAAAATAGAAGCTTATTAGAAATCCATGCATGGACCTAAGCATACTGAAATGTCTAATGCAACACATGCAAAGATGTAATCTAGGCAGGCTCGGCTATCCTAGACATGGCATATGAAATGCTACAAATAACACGTATTCAATTTGGAATTGAAAGTACGATGCAATTTGTATGATGTGCCGAGCCCGATGCATGTCAACAAATGCATGGATGCACACATGCATAGCATAAGGTATGCTAAAATAAATATGCCCTAATCTACCATCATAAGCAGGTAAATAAAAGGGAGAAAGAAGTGGGGGTTGGAAGACATGCACCCACTCACACACACTTATTACAGATTCGCCCTCACTCGGAGGGACTAAAATAATAATACAGTCCGAATAATAAACAAATTAATTATTACAAAATTCTACTTATCAAATTAAATCAAATGTAAAAAGGAAGGGGGCCTCAGCCCCGCCTCGGGATACGCGAATGATGCATGCTCGTTGCGACTTGCCCGGAAAACCCGTGTCATGGCACTGCTGCTTCTGTTTTTACTGCCTTGCCTCTCTAAAATTTTCCAGAGTCTCAGGACACCTTCCTTGAATGCTGATGAGTGCCACCGGCTGGAAGAAATCACCACCGGCTGCTTGTGGTGGCCACCGGCTGCAAAATGATCTACCGGCCAGAAATGAAGTGCCGGTCGGCACTATTTCCTGCCGGTCGGCACAAAGTTCCTGCAGAAAACAGTTGACAGCAGCAGCAGACAGCAGTGCATGGCATGGGATTTTTGGACATATTTGTGCATGGCCAATGCTCCCTATCATGTGTAGAACTCAAGGAAGCATGGCTCTCGGTTCTAGGACTATCAATTGTGCACCTTGGTGCATGATAGCCTAAGAGCCAAGATTGCATTTTAATGGTATTATGCAACGCAACAAACGAATGAAATCCAAGGCCTTATCATGTATTAGTCAAAGGTCTTGGTGACCAAGGGTTGGGACAAGTTGCACCACTTAAAGTGTGAACTCCTCTCAACTCTTGCACTTGGTTTGACACCCCAAACCAAGATAATGCAATGCATGTATGCAACATGGCTCCAATAATGCAACCTAATATTAACATGTTAGCATGCCAAATGCAATGCAACATGCAAGGTGCGAATGCAATGTAAACCATAGGCAATTAGACAATGTAACCATCGTACTACAACACTTAAAGAACCAAACATGCAACAAGCAAATGATGAACATGCAATGATGGACTTAGCCACAAAGGGGCAGCCCTCAAGCCTCCCCAAAACAGTGGCAAAATGGACCAAAAGATGTAGACAAACAACCATGTAAGCATGCAAGCCAAAAGGCCTATGGCAAAGGCATAAAGTGGTGCATTCAACCTTCCCCTACTCATGACCAAACATGGCACATATCAAGCAACCCAAAATGACAGATTTTCAGCATGCAAAAACACACCCAAAACTCACACACATGGCATCCCAAAAGCTCTAAACACACAAGCATGCATGAGGGATATTTCAAGGCATAAAAGGACACACCCTTAAAGCATGAAAGAGACAACAAAAATGAACATGTGAGCATGGATTAGGGTCTGAAATAGCATGTAAGAGGGTTCCAAACCACTAAAATGATGCAAGCAACACATGCTATATACTCATGCACTTAAGGCTAGCAAGCCAAAATGCAAAGTGGCTATATAAGGCATGTCATGGATGGCCTAAACAACCAAAAACAGATCTTATACATGACAAAATAAGCACATTTTCAGTGTATGACCAGCCGCAAAAACAGAAGCAAGATAGGCTAAGAAAGCATGCAAGATTACGGTAAATCACATGGATTTCAAAGCAAGTAGCACATGGAGAGGCCAAACATGGTTGAGCCCTTCTTCAATGTTGAAGAAGGGCTCAAAATAAGCCTACTTACAGTTTATTACATGCTCAAAAACAGATCATACACAAGCCAAATATTCTATGCAAGAAACATGGCATACAAGAGGATATTGAGATAGGTGCTAGATGCAGCCACCAAACGGCAAGGGGTCCTCAATCAAACATGAAGAGGACCCCAAAATAAGACTATTTGAAGTTTGGGTCGGAGCTCAAAAGTGCTTGCAACTAAGGCTAAGAAATGAAGCAAGAAAATGCAAGAAAGGGGAAGATGAAGACTTACCCTTGTAGACCCAAAAAACCAGCACCTCTTGGACCAAGTTTTGGTGCTCCTAAGCTCTGCAAATGTCCCCCAAGTCGTTGGAAATGGAGTGGTGGTGGTAGTGCTAGGTGGTGGTGAAGGAATGGCTCAAGAACAATGGAGTTTGGAGGTGGAATGAGACATATAGTGTTATAGATATATATGTTAGATATATATATCTATTGTCTGGTTTTTTTTGCTTAGGAATCTCCAACCTTTGAGCAATGGAGAGGGGGCATGCTTATATAAGCCATGTAAGGGCCAAACTTAGAGGCTAAGTTAAAGAAAAAGGGTCAAGGGGGTGCAAGGCTTATTCAACAAGCTTGGACAGCTGGTAAGGCTTCTTGAGGAAGCCAAGACAAGGGGTCAAGGCTTCCTCAAGAAGCCATGAGCAAAGGGTGCAAAATAAGGGACCAAAGGGTGTAAAATATGCACATGCATGCACGTGGGTCGAGTTCTGTGCACTCCAGCTGGCACAGCTGTCATGCACCAAGCTTGGGGGGTTCAAAGGGTGCAAACCGGCCAGCCAACTCGATCACTGCCCAAAATAAAGTGCCGGTCGGCACTCTTTTCTGCCGGTCGGCTAAATAGAGTGCCGACAGATGATTCCTTGGTCAAAATACGGCCGGTGGGTATGCAAATCGAAGCCCCGGAAGTTAGCTTTCCAATGGCGCAAACCTTGCATCAAAATTCCTCCTGTGCAAAAAGTTATGCCATTTTCCGTAAAGTCGCGCAGACTCGATCCAACCGGAATGATGCCCAGCTTCAACCAATCATATCTCCTCCCCCCGAACTTGGCTTTGGGAGATTCTTGAGTGCAAAGTGAAGCCCCGGAGGTCTCCTTTCCAATGGTTATAGCCTCATAGCTTAAATCCAAGTATGCAATTGAATAAGCCCGATTTAGCGAGGGCTGCTCGATTTTCTCCTACCCGGATTCATGCCGAACTTCTCCCAAACCTGTTTTCTCCCCTCCTTTCCTCTTTTCTTCAACTCCAAACCTCTAAGCAAAGTGTTTTGAAGGGTTTGCCTCTCTCCTTGTCGAAGGAATTGAACCTGTGCCCTGCACATCTCTCAACACCGAGCAAACCATCAGTAATGCCCAAGTCTTGAGGGCGGTCAAAAATGGGGTGTCTACACTAAGCAGTTTCATACAATATTTAAGAAGCATAACATTTTGCGTAATATATTCAAAAGCAGTAAATACAAGCGGTCCAGAAGACCGAACAGACAGTCACGGAGATCGGACAGGCGGTCATAAAGACTGAAGATCAGTTATGATAGCTATTGTCATATTAAACAGGAGTTCCATGAAATGGAATTGATAGAACTGTACTCATATGAAGAGGTGCCAAAGTTATCATAGTAACTAATGGAAACTGGGATAGAATTATCATTCATCCACATAAGAAACATATTGGAATAACGCATAAGTTGAAGCAGAGAAAAGATAATTTAAATCATATATATTTTTTCAGCAGTGTTACTCAAAGTCCGTTCCGTGTTGCAGGTGATTGGAATGAGGCTTTTGACCTACACAAACAAATACAAGCGTTGTTCACTTAATTCACCAAACACCAGATTAGTTAATTCCATAACTTAGGAATTGATTAGTTTAAATGCAGTTTACTTTTGTTAGATGTTCATGCAATGCAAATGGATATCACTTACGGGTGTGAGACACCTCATTAATGGTCTGGAAGTGGAGTAAATAACACAGGAAAGTGAAACGGAAATCACCTAACAGCTGCACGTGCAGAGGTCCCTAGCCGCACGTGCGCCACTACGTGCTGTTTAGGCAGAATGCTTCCCAACCTTCCCTTGTAATCCGTACGTGCGGGCCCACTTGCCGCACGTACGCCAGTGCACTCCCGCATGTGCAGGCTCCCTTATTGCACGTGCGATTCTGGGTGTTCCAGAACCGAATTTTTGCCCTGTTTTTCTGCACTTCAACCTCCAAATCTCAAGCCCAAATTCACCCAAATCAAGGGTCAAAATTAAGAAACATCGAGTAACAACAATTACTAACTAATTCCCAAGAATAGAGCTTAAAATTCACTCATCAAATCCCTTAATCTCATAAACATCTAAAGATTAAAAAAAAAAAAAAGGGATGCACAAGATAATTCTATGCCTTAATTAAACCATAAAACATGTTTTAAATTCATATAAAACTATAGGAAGGAGCAAGGTCATGGGAAAATCCCTCTTAGTAGGGTTTCTAGCCCCACTTACACCACTTAATCCCTCACCTATTCCTCAATTCTCATGAATTCAAGATGCAAATTAATCTCATACAAGTGATTAAGAGAAAGGTTTACCTTAATGTGTTAGTTGATGAAGTTGGCTCAAGTTCTTTCCTTCCTCTTCTTCTTGATCATCCACCCAAACCCAACCCTAGAACATCCTCCTCCTCTCTTTCTCTCTCTCAGATTATAACTCTCTCTTCTTTTTCTAATTAAAGTCAATATATATATATCACAATTCTCTAACTTAGATTAACCACATGAGAGTTACTTTAGTTAAATTATTTAATTAATTTCACTATCACCTATCTTACTTTAAGGTGCAATACCCCACTCACTTAGTTTATTAACTAATTTTATAATTCTAGCGATTTAACGAATCAAACAGGTGTTTTATATAAGGCTTGAATAAATGCATAATTCAGATTAATCATAAAAGTAATCATAAAAACAACTGCTAAGGAGAAAGGTGGGTTCCCTTCATTGGCTTAACTTTAATAAAGACATGGTTGCCTACTTCGTATTCTCTTTTCCGTCTACGCACATCAGCATAACTTTTTTGTCGGCTTTGAGCAGTTTTCAACCGTTGCCAAATTAACTTTACTTTTTCAGTGGTCTCTTGCACAAGTTCAGGTCCCAATAATGGTCTATCTCCAACTTCAGCCCAACAGATCGGTAACCGACACTTCCGGCCGTACAAAGCCTCGTAGGGTGCCATGTTAATGCTGGAATGATAGTTGTTGTTATATGCAAATTTAACCAAAGGCAAATGTGTTTCCCAATTTTCTTGGAAGTCCAATACACACATACGTAACATATCCTCAAGCGTCTGAATTGTTCTATCTGATTGGCCATCTGTTTAGGGATGGTATTGTAACAAGCCCGCGGGGGACCTCGCTACAGCTCGGACTCGATTTGTCACGGTTCTTAATCTTGAACCAAAGAGTCCAAATCCGGCAAATCGTTTTGAGAAAACAGATTTTTTAAAGAAGTGCCAAACATGGACTGCTTTGCCAGATACAAAGTCGCCACCTAAATATTTTATTTTGGGAAATTTAGGAAACCCTGACTCGTTGCCTAAGGCCACATGTTCGTCATCACCAAAGTTGCCTCGGCTCGGGAACTTGGGTACGATTGGGGAAGGTCACTTCGTGAACACCCTCGCTCGCCCGATCAAAGATCGGCCTCTACTAACCATGATATCTAGTTTTGAAAACATTATGCGTTCTTATTCTGGTTATTAGCCTAGATTTACTATGTGATGCGCACAGCATACAAGTATAGACTGGATCGCCTGAATTGGAACAAAACATTTCATGTTTGTTTATTTGAAAATGGTTTGATGGTGCTACTCGCAAGTAGGCTAAGACATGGATTTGCCACCCTCGGGTGGGCCTAGAAAAAATGATTTTGCCACTATCTAGTGGGCTTAAAACTCACAGTCAATGATTTGTTCCAATCCAAATAACCCAACCTTCACCCACAGGCATTCAGGCAGTTATATCACATAAGCACATAGCCTCATGGTAAGCATGCTATCATGGCAGTCACTCACATGCATGCAAGGATGCTAAAGCATAACCACTTACCGAGTACTCCAAGCCAAAACAGAAGCTAATTAGAAATCCATGCATGACCTTAATTATATAGAAATGCCTAATGCAACACATGCAAGATGCAACTATAGCAGGCTCGGCTATTCTAAACATGGCATATGAGATGCAACAGCTAACAAGTATTCAATTTTGAATTGAAATACAAATGCAGTTAGTATGATGCGCCAAGCCCGGTACATGCAAAACAGATGAATGAATGCAAACATGCTATCATACCGTATGCTAATTGAAATATGCCCTAATCTAACCATCATAAGCTGGTAAATAAAAGGGAAAAAGACGTGGGGTTGGAAGACATACATCACACACACGCACACTTATTGCAACATTGCCCTCGCGCAGAGGGTCCAAATAAATAATATACAGTCCCAAATAAATAATACAGTCCGAATAAATACAAAATCCTAATTAATCAACAAATTAATCTAGGAAAGCAATAAACTAGCATGCAAGCTAGGGACTGCCTCGACTCTGCTCCGAATGATGGATGATGCATGTTTTGAGTTGCCTTGGGCGGAAATCCACTGCGATGCCCCAATTAGCCTCTGTTTACAATTGTTCTTGGAATGCGTGCCAAGCTCCAGAAGGCTGCTGATTTTTGATTTGCTGCAACAAAGAGTAAGAAAGGGGCATGGCAATGTATTTTCACATATGTATGCATGCCTTGATCCTCGTGCCACCAATCACGCATCTCAATGCATAATGGCCGAGGAGTCGAATTGCACGACTCAATATAAAATGAATGCACATATAAACACAACAAGACCGAGACTCCATCATGGATGATCCGGAGTGTCGGTGACTGGGAATTGAGACACGTTCCGTCACTCGGAGTACGAAACGTACCTCGTTTCCCGTGCTTGGGCTAACTCCTATCCCAAGCACAATGCAATATGCATGACATGCATGAATGCAACTAATATATAACCTAACATACACAATGCTATGGAATGGCATACACGATGCACGAGGTAACATGGCATACACAATACACTAGCATACAACCTAGCATACACAATGCTATGAAATGAAATGGTATACACAATGCATAATGGACTTACACCAACACAAGTGGACCTCAGCCACACTCACATAGGAGGCCATAAGATGAAAATGAGACTCTCGAGATGCGTGCACGCATGCATGCAAACCGAGGACCGAACCTAAGGCACGAATGCCACTCTACCAAAGCATGGTAAGGCATGGAACATGATATGCAAACAAGCAAATTTCAGCACTGAAATATGATACAAAACAGTCCCGAAACATGGAAACATGGCACCCGATGCATGAGATGAGACTCGAAACTCGAAACTAGGCGCATGGAATGACTTATAGCTATACAAAGCATGCATTATTTGAACATGAAATGAAGAAAGAATCAAGACAGTCCCAAAACAAGCATATTTCCAATTTTAAGCAAGGCCAAAAGGTGAGCACAAGTAGGGCTAAGCTAACATGCAAAAAATGGCCTCGAAAGAGAGATAAAGAAGCAGGTAACAGCTGATGGCCCTAAATGGCAAAGAGCCCTTCAACAAATTTGAAGAGGGGCTCAAAATGAAGCACTTTACAGTTTATGACCAAGCCCAAAACAGTGCACAATCAAGCTTAAAATACTATACAAAATAAGGCATAAAAGAGAGCTTTAACACAAAGAGCAAAAAGGGAGCCTCAAACAGTGAATGACCCTTGATCAAACATGAAGAGTGGGTCAAAATATGACTATTTACAGTTCGGACCAGAGCCCAAAAATACAAGCACAAGGGGGTAACAAAGCATGCAAAAATAAGGTCAAAAGAGAGGTAAAGGGGCAAGTGACAAAAGGAAGCCTCAAACAGTGAAGATCCCTTCAACAATGTTGAATAAGGGCTCAAAACAAGCCACTTTACAGTTTATAACCAAGCTCAAAACAGTTTACAAATAGGCTTAAAATACTATGCAAGAAAGAGGCATACAAGAGAGGTAAAGAAGCAAATGGTAGCTAGAGACCTTAAACAGAGAAGGACCCTTAATCAAACATGAAAAGGACCTTAAAACATGATTATTTTCAGTTAGGGTCGGAGCCCAAAAATGTAAGCAAGTATGGCTTAGAAAGCATGAAAAATAAGCTTAAAAAAGAGGGAAAACATGGCTCACCCTTGAAGACTATGTCTTTGACAACTCTTGGACCAAGAAGTGATGCTCCTAGCCTCTGAAAGATCCTCCAAGCTGTTGGAATGGAGTGTGGATTGATTGGCTTGGAGATGGAGTAGAACGGGTGTAGGATTTGAGAGGTTTTGAGGATTGAAGTGTAGAGAGAGAGAGATATACAATGTAGGAGCTCCAAACCAAAATTTCTAACCCTTTGAAAGGGAGCTGGAGGGCCTGGTTATATAGGCAAAGGGGTGGAAAAGAAGGGGAAAAAAGGGGGGGAAAACCAATTCAAGTTTCCCCCCAAAAGTGCACCCCCCCGGATACAAAATCTGGGGGGAAACAGAAGTCATTTTTGGAAGGAACAGGGTGCAAGGATCATGGCCGGCCAGTTTGCTAGGGTTTAGGTGGCCGGTCGGCCCTTCCCATGGCCGGCCGGCCAAGGGTCAAAAGGTTCAAGAAAGATTAGTGGCCGGCCATGCCAAAAGGCTGGCCTCCCATGTGTGCACAACACAACCATGTGGTCAAAAGCTGGAGAAAGTGAACCAGGAGAAAGAAAAGCCCATTTTTCAAAGGGGTTCAAAAGGTTCAAGTGCAATTACTGGCCGGCCACCAAATATTTGTGGCCTCCCAGATGTGTACAACACAAATATGAGGTTTAGGTTTAAAGAAAATGGCCCAAGGGTGGTCAACATTGGCTTTGAAGTGAGAAAAACGGGCGACAGAGGGTGATGAAGGAATAAAACTGGTTGTCAGAACAATTACTGGCCTCCCACCCCTCTACGACCTTTCTAACAATGAAAATGAAGCCTCCACCAAAAATGAACCAAAACCGATGCAAAATGAAGGTTCGGGGGCCAAAACGCACAGCTCGGGGCCCCGAAAACTGACTGTTAGGCACCGGAAGTGGTGTTCAACCACGAAGCTGGTCTCTCGAGCCTCAGTGTCCCTCAAAAGGGAGTAAACAAGATGTATGCCAAAAACCGAAGCAAACGGAGGTGGTTAAGCGGTCCCGAACCGAGGCACACGGCCGACGGCTCCGAAAACCGGGAACCGGGCTCCGAAATGGAAAAAATGGCCTACGATCACGAAATGTAGCCCACGGCCACTGAGAGATGATCTATGAGACCTCTCCCTCCCTTTGGGAAGAGAAAACAGAGAAAACAGAGCCTGGTTCGCAAACCGAGGCAAAGCACAAAAGAGTCCGGAAGTTCGGAGGCAAGGCTCGCAGCCGAGGCTCTGAAACTTCTGAACGAGCACAATATGCAGTATCACCAAGCGCTCAATTGGTGACGTCTGAGTCTTAAGGTCGGTCAAAAATTGGGTGTCTACAGGTATGCACTACTCAACCTTAACTCTGTTCCCAGTGCCTTTTACAAACTTTTCCAAAACCTCGAAGTAGACTTCGGGTCTCTGTCTAATACGATAGATACAGGGACTCCATGCAATTTCACAATTTCATTCACATACAGGGTAGCCAATTTATCCACAGTATATGTCGCCTTAACAGGTAGAAAAATGAGCGGATTTTGTCAATCGATTTACAATTACCCAAATAGAATCCATACCTCTATTAGAGCGAGGTAAGCCAACCATGAAATCCATTGTGATATGTTCCCATTTTCACTCCGGTATTGGCAAAGGCTGAAGTAATCCTGCGGGTCGTTGATGTTCCGCCTTAACTTGTTGGCATTGCAGACACTTAGATACAAACTCCGCAATTTCCCTTTTCATTCCAGGTCACCAAAAATTTTTCTTTAGGTCTCAATACATTTTCGTATTTCCCAAATGAATAGAGAATTTGGAACTGTGAGCTTCTTGGAGAGTTCATTTCTTCACCTCACTGTCGTTGGGGACACCTAACCGTCCTTGAAACTTAAGTATGCCATCCTCAACACTGAACCCTGGTCTTGGTTTGGATTCCCATTCGTCCACTATTTTCTTGAGGAACTCATCTTGCAATTGTTTCTTCTTGATTTCTTTAACTAGTATCGGCTCACACACTACCGTTTCTTGTCTGGTGAGTAAACAGGCCAAGTTTTCCATAGATTTTCGACTAAGGGCATCGGCCACTGTGTTAGCTTTTCCAAGATGATACATAATTTGCAAATCGTAATCCTTAATAAGCTCTAGCCACTTTCGTTGTCTCATGTTGAGTTCTTTCTAAGTAAAGAAATATTTTAGACTTTTATGATCCGTATACACTTCACGCGTAGCCCCATACAAATAGTAGCGGCAAATTTTCAATGCAAAAATCACTGCAGCTAATTCTAGATCATGAGTCGGGTAACTCTTTTCATGCAGTCTTAGCTGACGGGACGCATAGGCAATTACTTTTCTGTTTTGCATCAATATGCACCCCAAACCTTTATAAGAAGCATCAGTGTTAACGATAAAACCATCTATGCCAGAGGGTAAAGTGAGGATCGGTGCCGTTACAAGTCTTGTCTTTAATTCTTGAAAAGTTGCTTTCCTTTGTTCAGTCCACTCGAATGGTACCCCCTTTTGTGTCAATTGAGTGAGTAGCAAAGCAATCTTGGAGAAGTCCCTCACAAATCTGCGATAGTATCCAGCTAGGCCTAAGAAACTTCGAACTTCTGTTACATTCGTTGGTCTTGGCCAGTTTACAATAGCCTCTGCCTTTTGTGGATCAAAGGAAATACCCTCTTTCATTATCACATGCCCCAGAAATGTAACACTATTTAACCAAAATTCACATTTTGACAACTTAGCATACAGTTTCTTCTCCCTCAATGTTTGAAGAGTAAGTCTCAAGTGGTATTCGTGCTCCTCCTGGCTTTTAAAGTAAATTAGAATGTCATCAATAAAAACCACAATAAACTCATCAAGAAATGGCTTAAAAACTCTGTTCATGAGATCCATAAAAACAGCTGGTGCATTCGTAACTCCAAAAGGCATAACAAGGAATTCATAATGACCGTATCTTATTCGAAAGGCAGTCTTCTCCAAATCCTCAACTTTCACTTTTAGTTGATGATATCCAGACCATAAGTCGATTTTTGAAAATACATGTGCCCCTTGTAGTTGGTCAAATAGATCATCAATACGTAGTAACAGGTACTTATTTTTTATTGTCACTTTATTCAATTCCCAATAGTCAATACAGAGCCTTAAGGATCCATCATTCTTCTTGACAAATAGCACTGAAGCACCCCACGGGGAAACACTAGGCCTGATAAATTTCTTAGTTAGAAATTCTTATAACTGAGTTTTCAACTCTTTTAATTCGGTAATTGACATCCGATATAGGTCTTAGAAAAATTGGTTGGGTACCTGGGACTATCTCAATGGTGAACTCGATTTCTCTATCAATTAAATTCCTGGGCAAATCATCTGGAAACACATGAAATTCTTTCACCACAGGAATACTACTCACATCTGGTTTAGTAGTAGTTGACACTGTTAGTACCGAACATAGAAATCCCTTTCACCCTTTATTAATCAGTTTATTTTCTTTCATAGAGGAAATTAAATAGGGGGGGATATAACATTATTCCCATTAAATGTAAGTTCGGACCCTTCAGGTAAATGAAACACAACTTGTTTGGTTGAGAAATCGATTATAGCGCAATACTTCGCTAACCAATCCATTCCCAATATAGCATCAAAACATGCAATGTCTAAAGGTAACAAATCCACATGCAAATTCATGTCTCCAATGATTATCTCACATGCAGGATACACGGATGTACAGATCATAGTTTCCTTGCCGGAGAGGTGACAACTAAGACGTAATTCATTGGTTCCAAAGGCCTAGATAATTTTGGAGCAAAAGCATAGGACACGAAAGAATGTGTAGAACCCGAATCAATCAACACATGAGCATTTTGAGAACAGATAAGAAGAATACTTGACACAACCGTCTCTGTAGTCTGCACATCACCCGGCACCAATGCAAAAACCCGTCCTTGCTTTAAAGTTTGTTTGCTTGTAGCTACTTTCGAATTTACCTTTGGTGCTGACACTGATGCAGTTGAGTTAGCCCTAGGTTGGCTTGGGCTTTAAGACACTAAAGGACAATCCTTAATCATATGGCCTGTTTTTCCACACCGAAAGCATACACCGGAAATCTTGTGACAAACTCCCTTATGTCTTTTCCCACACTCCGAGCAAATGGGTGTGTCATTCCCCTGACTTGAGCTAGTGAATGATCCTGTATCTAGTCTCTTGTTTGGTGGAGTATTGAAGTTGCTTCGACCCTTCTTAAAATTAGATCCCGACATTTTCCCTTTCCATTCACCCACTGGTGCCATTGTTTGTCTTAGTGCGGCTACATTCGCCTCACCTATGATGGATCTATCCAAAACATCAACATATTTTTCTAATTTAAGTACATTAACTCGATCTAGAACTTTAACATCCAAATCGCCTTCGAACTTTCTAGTTTTCTTATACTCAGTGTCTACCATATGTGGCGTATAGCGCGCAAGCTTAGTGAACTTAGCTTCATATTCCGCTACTGTCATTGTACTTTGCTTCAGCTGCTCAAATTCTGTCACCTTGCGGTCTCTCACACATTGTGGAAAATATTTTTTATAAAAAACTTCTTTAAACTATGCCCAAGCTATGGCAGTCTACTGATTCCGAACAAGCATCCACCATCTTCTCGCTTCTTCTTGCAAAGTGAAGGTCATTAGCAAAACTTTTTGTTCTTCAGTACATGGGAATACCTCAAATAACTTTTCAATCTCCAAAATCCAAGCTTCAGCTTCTAGTAGTTCAAGGCCTCCCGAAAAAGTAGGCGGTTTCAGCTTATTGAACTTCTGTGTCACAGTAATGATGTCGCCGTTATTAGGTGGCTCCACTAAAGTTGGTGGCGGAGGTGGAAGTGGGAAGGGATGTCTCTATTGTTGTCTTAGTGTTTCTGTCAATAACTCCACCATTCGCTCTAATCGATCCATTCTTGCATCGGAAGACTCGGATGTCTCTGCAGGTCTTGTGTTTTCCATCGACTAGCCACATAAATAGAATGATAATAAACATATGACATATAAAGTTTATACATGCATGATCACCACAAAGGCATAACAGATACACCACACACACAGGCATGCAGATAATACGCCCTAATCTCTTCTCTAGGACATCTTATAGCTCATTTGGACGCGTGTGTGCAGTACAACTCATGCTTTGATACCACTCTGTCATGACCCAAACCCACCCCTATAGGTTTGGGGTCATAACTGGCCAGTAACCCGTGATTACCGAAGGCCTAACTAAGTAAAGCAAATAAGCGGGGCTAGCGGAAGCTATTATGCAAGAAAACAAAACGTCCAATGAGTTGTGAATTTACGTGAGACAAAGACATTGCTATATATATACACAAATATATATACATGCAGAAGTACAACATACTGTTGCGAGTTTATCTAAAAAGGTAATCAAAAGGGAAATGTTACTCCCATTGACAATAACTATAATGCCAATGACAATCGACCAAAACACAAAAATGAATTTCAAAAGGGAGAACACTGGCCACATCAACGCTTAGATAGATGGGAATCTCCCAGTGAGGCATGGTGGTTAACTTGACAAAACCGGAGCAAGACCGACGCCATTACGCTTTTTCCTTAGTTGAATCACCTATATGGTATGCCAAAATGTGAGCTAGGGCCCAGTGAATAACAACTGAATAAAGAGATTATAAATAATAATTATAACATAAAATGATACGCAAGCTAAGCAGCTTCATACAATATTTAAGAAGCATAACATTTCGTGTAGTATATTCAAAAGTAGTAAATACAGGCGGTCCAGAAGACCGAACAGACGGTCACGGAGACCGGACAGGCAGTCAAGAAGATCGAACAGGCGGTCATAAAGACCGAAGATCAGACATGATAACTATTGTCATATTAAACAGGAGTTCCATGAAATGGAACTGATAGAACTGTACTCATATGAAGAGGTGCCAAAGTTATCATAGTAACTAATGGAAACTAGGATAGAATTATCATTCATCCACATAAGAAACATATCGGAATAACACATAAGTTGAAGCAGAGAAAAGATAATTTAAATCATATATATATTTTCAGCAGTGTTACTCACAGTTCGTTCCGTGTTGCAAGTGATTGGAATGAGGCTTTTGACCTACACAAACAAATATAAGCGTTGTTCACTTAATTCACCAAACACCCGAGTAGTTAATTCCATAACTTTGGAATTGATTGGTTTAAATGCAGTTTACTTTTGTTAGATGTTCATGCAATGCAAATGGATATCACTTACGGGTGTGAAACACCTCATCGATGGTCCGGAAGTGGAGTAAATAACACAGGAAAGTGAAACGGAAGGCACCTACCAGCCGCACGTACAGAGGTCCCTAGTCGCACGTGCAGGACTCTCTCCGCACGTGCGCCACTACGTGCTTTTTAGGCAGAATGCTTCCCAACCTTCCCCTGTAATCCGTACGTGCGGGCCTGTCACGACCCAAACCCGCCCCTATGGGTTTAGCACCGTAACCGGCCAGTAATCCGAGATTACCGAAGGCCTACTGAACAGTAAGACAGTAAAACAGAGTACAGGGGCATGGCGGAAGCCAATACAGTAAATAAACAGTGTCCAATGAGCTGTGACAGTCTGTATGCCAAAAAGATTTTTCATGCATATAAACATTCAGTACAGAACAGTTATGCACAATATTTACAATCATTCAGTACAGGGGCTTAACCCCTACTAAACAGTACAGTACAGTCTATACGGTATTACAAAAACGGTACAGTGACAGACGGAGAAATAAAAAGACCCCTAAGCCATAGCTTGGCAGGCTCGGAACCTCGCAGTGAGGCACAGTGGTTGGCTTGACAAAACTGGAGTTACCCCGACGCTCCTAGTTGCGGTCTGGTGCCTGTACACCTACATATATATATGAGCAGTGAGCTAAAGCCCAGTGAATAACATAATGCGTAAAGGGTTTTAGAATGAATGTCCTTACAGTAATGAAAACAGTTCATTAAATCAGTATTCCAGTCTTTCAGTCAGTCAGTCATATGTGGTACATCCGTTAGCATAACAGTACAGTAAGCAGTAGGTCTTAAAGACCAAACAGTAATGATGGCCATCAATCAGTAAACAGTAGTGGTTCCACAAGGGGACCGACAGAGATCTCTGTAACAGTAACAGTAAACAGTAGGTGCTAAGGATGCCACAGTACAGTTCAGAATATAGGACATACATTCATTCCGTAAACAGTAAACAGTTTAGTAAACAGTTCAGTTCAGTATTCAAAAGATAATCATTTTGAACATATCTTTACACAATTGTTACTCACAGAGTTCTGGGCTACAGTAGGCTAGAGCGTCTCCTCGGAATGCCAACCCTATACAGTTAACAGATTGAAGACACACTAAGTTTCACAGTTGGGAAAGATAATAACTTAACCCCTAAATTTGCCTCGGTGTGGTTCTACATCTATATCCTCTTACAGATGCCTTAAATATGCCCTAGGAATGCCTAGGATGGAAAGAGGATGCAAAGATGCACTTTTGAACACTTAACAAAATTTTCAGAAAACAGGGGTCTCGCTCGAGCGTGGCTTTCTACGCTCGAGCGGACATGCAGACAAAGGGTCTCCGCTCGAGCGTGAATTCCGTCGCTCGAGCGGACTGTGTGCTACAGTAAAAATGCTGGATGCTCAAAATTTACGCCCGATGGACGCTCGACCCTCGCTCGAGCGTAAGACACAAGTCCTCGCTCGAGCGCGAGTTTCCTCGCTCGAGCGGACTGTGAACTCATGCAAAATACTGGATGCACACATTTCACGCTCGAGCGTAACTTTTCTCGCTCGAGCAGAAGGCAGAATCACAGAGTGTACGCTCGAGCGTGGACTTCCTTGCTCGAGCGTAGGCCCAAAATCTGAAAATTCCAGATTTGAGTCCCAAGCTCAAAATCAAGTTTAAAAGCCAAATTTTTTATCCTCTTGGGCTAAAAACCTAGAAAACACTTGTAAACACATAACATTATGTATTTCAAAGATCAATTTGGTAAATCAAAGCCCAAGGGTGTTTAATTCAAACTCAATTTCAAACCAATTTCATGAACATGCTACCACCATGACATGCATGAGTTTAAAACAATTCCAAGCTTCAATGTCTGCTCAAATGAGCTCAAATCTTTCAAAAACATGATGACAACATAAATTACAACAATATTATGAACATGCATGTGAGGAATGATGTATTACAACCTCCAAACTTCAATATATAGACATGCATGCAACAATTGAGCTTCAACATCACAATTTGAGCCATAAATTGGTTCTAGACTTCAACCTTGCTCTAAACCATGCAAGACTAAACTCAAAACATAAACAAGAGGACAATGAATCTACCTTAAGTCTTGAATTAAAGGTAAGTAGGCTCAATCTATCAAGAACTCTTCCAATCCTCTCAAATTCCAAGCATGCAAGATAAAATCAACTCTCCTAGTTCTCTCTCTCTCTCTATTCGGCAAGAGCAAGTAATGGGCTGAAGAAATATTTTGTCAAGTGTGTATAAGGCTCAATATGAGTTGAGATAGTGGGCCACTGGTGTGGCAAATTGGTAAATAAGTCAAACTCATGTAATTTAGCTTATTTTAATCTAATTTAGTCATGCCAAATCACATTTCAATTAAATGCACCATAAAATCACATAAATTCTCATGATCCTAAATCATCAATCAATTTCAGATTCGGCCGCCGATAAGGCCTTCAATTTGCAGTTTAAACATAAAAACTGAACAGATAAGTAAACAGTCAAACAGATAAACATGTAATTAAAATAGATACACTCAATCAATTCGGTTTCAGTTTTCAGTCAGTCAGTTCAGTAATTCAGTCAGTTCAATTATCAGTCATAGTCAGTCTTAGTTTAGCAGAAATCGGTAATTAATCAGTGACTTATCGGTAATCAGTGTGAGGGTTATTACAGGGCCCACTTATCACACGTGCGCCAGTGCACTCCTGCACGTACGGGCTCCCTTGCCGCACGTGCGGTTCTGGGTGTTCCAGAACCGAATTTTTGCCCTGTTTTTCTGCATGTTAACCTCCAAATCTCAAGCCCAAATTCACCCAAATCAAGGGCCAAAGTTAAGAGACATAGAGTAACAACAATTACTAACTAATTCCCAAGAATAGAGCTTAAAATTCACTCATCAAATCCCTTAATCTCATAAACATCTAAAGATAAAAATAAAAATAAAAAAAATAAAAAATAAAAAAAAAGATGCACAAGATAATTCTATGCCTCAATTAAACCATTAAACATGTCTTAAATTCATATAAAACTATAAGAAGGAGCAAGGTCATGGGAAAATCCCTCTTAGTAGGGTTTCTAGCCCCACTTACACCACTTAATCCCTCACATATTCCTCAATTCTCATGAATTCAAGATGCAAATTAATCTCATACAAGTGATTAAGAGGAAGGTTTACCTTAGTGTGTTAGTTGATGAAGTTGGCTCAAGTTCTTTCCTTCCTCTTCTTCTTGATCATCCACCCAAACCCAACCCTAGAACATCCTCCTCCTCTCTTTCTCTCTCTCAGATTATAACTCTCTTTTCTCTTTCTAATTGAAGTCAATATATATATATATATATATCCCAATTCTCTAACTTAGATTAACCACATGAGAATTACTTTAGTTAAATTATTTAATTAATTTCACTATCACCTATCTTAATTTAAGGTACAATACCCCACTCACTTAGTTCATTAACTAATTTTATAACTCTAGCGATTTAACGAATCAGACAGGTCTTTTCTCAAAGAAGCGTATCTGTTAATAGACACAATGCATAAAAATAGACATATAAGGCTTGAATAAATGCATAATTCAGATTAATCATAAAAGTAATCATAAAAACAACAGCTAAGGAGAAAGGCGGGTGTTACAGATGCACACCATTTGACAGTAATCGGATGCACCATTTCACAATAATCAGAGAGGGAAAGAAGAGAGAGAGAGAGAGAGAGAGAGAAAGAGAGAGAGAGAGCTTCTCAGTAATCGGATGCACACCATTTCACAGAGCAACCAAAAACAAAAACAAACTCTAAATCGATGTGTATATATATATATATAACAAACATCGGGTTTGAAATCTTACCTTTTTGGTGGAGATCAATGGAAAACAAGGGACCAAAGTGAACGATCGCCTGCGACCTTGGAGATGTGGAGGCAGTTCTTTGTCGTTGGCTAGAGAGGAGAAGATGAGAGCACCGTGTGAGAGGAGAGGAGAGGAGAGTGTTAGGTCAAGAGAGAAAATGGTTTATATAATGGAATTTTCGTAATTTTTGAAGTTTTAGAGGGGCATTTAAGTCATTTATGCCCCCCGCATTTCAGTTGCACGCATAAGCTGAAATCAAAAAGCACCCCCCAAGTTACGTACAAATTTAAGCTAAAAATGGCTTAATCAAAGCTATAATCTATCTCCATAAGCTCTACCAAACACACCAAAACAACTCAATTTAAGCTAAAAGTTGATTTAAGCTGATTTTGGCCCTGTTTGGTAGAGCTGTGGGAAAGTGCTTATAGCTTATACCTTAACAGCTTATAGCTTATAACTATGAACATAAGCTGATTTCTAACTTATAAATTAAGCTTCTCCTGCCCCACTCAAAGAATAAATTGATTTTTGACTTACAAAAAGCTATAAACTGTATTGTTAAGGTAAACCAAACACATCAAAATAGCTTAAATTAAGCTGAAAGTTGAAATTAAGCTGTACCAAACAGGGCCTTTAAGTGCTACTAAACAAAGCCTAAGTCACAGCAGCGATCTACTGTGAGTCTGTGGAGGCTTTTTCCGAGTCTTTTTCGATGATCCGAACCGTTTATATTGTAGAATTTGTCGAGTATATCATCTATACAAAAAATCAAATTGATCAGAAATTCATAACCCCATGATCAGATCAAATTGATTTACAAAAATTATCAAGATAATGTCAACTGTTTATTTATTTATTTATTTATTTTTAAATGTGCTCTTGTTATAAAACTATAGATTTCCAATCAATTTGATTTTTTGTATGGATGATCTATTCAACAAACCCTACAATATGAATGGTTCAGATCATCAAAAAATATTCGAAAAAAGCCTCTACAAGCTCACAGTAGATCACTACTGTGACTTAGTCACAGCAACATCCCCAGATCCGAACTTTAGAACATCTTTATCAAATTAATTACTATTTTTATTATTTAGTTAAAATAGTAAGTAAATTACTAAATTTTGTTTTTATTAAATTAGTTATCAAGTTAATCATTTTAATTTTGGTAGTTTTGACTCAACAAATTTAACTAAATTACTAAAAAAAATTTTTATTAGATTAGTTATCTAGTTGATCATTTTAGTTTTTGTAATTTTGACTCAACAAATTTAACTAATGATTTTACCTAGTCAAACATTAAAAATATTATTTTTTTCATATTTTGAAATTAATTGTGTTGAGTTTATAAACAATATTTATAATTAAAATGAATAAAAATTGTATTAAAAAAATATAGAAAAAAATTAGAGAGTTTGATGGACAATGGATTTAAAAATCAACCTTGCTACAGACCCCCAGTGGAGGTCGCACCCCCAGTGAGGTGTCGCACCCCCACTGGCTGAAACTTAAAAAAAAAATAAAATAAAATAAAACAGTTTTTTTTTTTGTCCAATCACAGCGTGCCACCTCACTGGGGGTCGACCCCCGGTGGGGGTCCGAAGCAATTTTCATTTAAAAATGTGTATAACCAAAATAAAAAAAAGTAACTTTAAATCAAAATATAACAAAATTTTAACTAGTTTGATAGAGATACTCTTAGCAAACAAACTATTTTAAAAATACTATACAAATTAATAAATTTTATCAATATTATTATATTTAATATTTATTTTTGAAAGTAAAATAAAAAAATTAAATAGGGTAAGAAACAGGGATGGACATGAGCAAAGGGAGAGAGATATGAGTGGATGATAAAATATAAAAATCGTCATTCTATAATTTTTAGGAAATGGGTCACTATTGTACGGCACAACAGTCGCTGCTGTGGGGCTATATATGCCTATTCAAGATTCGTTTCAATAATTCAAATCTTTAACTTTTTAGAATATATCGAGTAGAATATATTTATAAGAAATGAAGTTAATCGAATATCATTAATCATTTCATCGAATTGAATTTGTATCTAAAAAATAAATGACAAATTTGATTTTAGTTATAAAACTGAATACAAATGTAGGTAGATGAAAAAGTTAACGATATTTAATTAATTTGATTTTTTACAGGTATATTTTATTCTTTCTACTCTAAAAAATGAATAATTCAAATTATTAAAAAAAATCTCAAAATGAGCTCATATAACTGTACTACAATAACAGCTGTGCAAGGGGGACAATAGTCACCCCATTGTCAGCCTCATTACTCAATAAATTTTGTTACTAGAGTTGAGTTGTATTGTATGAATTTACTCTCAAATTTAAAGGGAGAATCTATATTTAGTCATAAACTTTTGTGAGAGGTCCAAAAATTTGTGACTGTCAAAATAGGAGAAAGATATAGTAAAGAAATAAAAAGAAAAAGGAGAATCTTCCAATGGAAAAGTAATATTTGATTCCAAGTTGTTAGTTCCCTTTACTTTAAAAAAAAAAAAAAAATTAAAGAATTGATAGAGTTTAGATCCTTTCCTTCCATTCTCTTGTGCCCTTCCTCCGGGAGACAGGCTAGATTAAGCCACGTCACCCTCCAAAAAATCTGCAGCTCAGATTAGTTAAAAAAAAAACAAAACAAAACAAAATTCATGCTGACACTGTCTCCCAGGTCCCACTAACTCACTCACTCACTCTCTCTCTCCGTCTCTCTCTCTCTTCTAATAAAAAATTTAGAAAACTATTTTAATTTTTTTTATTTTATTTTCATAATATATATAATTTTTAATATAAAATTCTAATTTTATAAAATTAATATCAATGAATATATACCTTTAAAATGAGACTAATATTAAATATATTTAATAAAAAATTAAAATAAATAAAAAGTAATTATTATGTTTAGTTATGTTTTGAAATTATTATTTTTAAATATAAAACTTAATTTAATGAAATAAACACACAAAAATCATATATTGTTGAAATTCTCAAAAACAATCTTCATTCCAAAAAAAATCATATGAAAATAAAAAATATGATAACATTATCTCTTACATTTTTTACACTTTTTTTTTTTAAAAAAGTCAAAAAAAAAAAACTAACTTTTAACTATCTTCCCAAAATTTCTATGTATTTGATTTGCACCTATGCACAGATTGGATTTGTGTGTTTTTTATTTCCTTTAAAAAAAAATACTTTCGTATGACTTTTTTTAATGAAGATTGTTTTTGAGAATTTCAAAAATATATGATTTTTGTGTGTTTATTTCATCAAATTAATTTTTATATTTAAAAAATAATAATTTCAAAACATAACTAAACATAGTAATTACTTTTTATTTATTTTAATTTTTTATTAAATATATTTAATATTAGTCTCATTTTAAAGGTATATTTTCAATGATATTTTAATTTTATAAAATTAAATTTTTACATTAAAATTATATGTATTATGAAAATAAAATGAAAAAGATTAAAATATATTTTTTAATTTTTTATTAGAAGAGAGAGAGAGAGAGAGAGATTGAGATTGTGTACTCGTGGGATGTCTGAGACAAAGTGTAGGATTTTTTTTTTTTTTTTTTTAAACTAATCTGAGCCGCAAATTTTTGGTGGGGTAACGTGACACAATCTGATCCGTCCCCCGAAGGAATGGCAGAAGAGAATGGTAGGAGAGGATCTTAACTCATTCACTATAAGTTCACACATTTTTCATTTTTACCTACCATGGTCCTCATCCTTTAGTATCACAACTGTGGCAGGCTACTCCGAATCAGTATCTCCCTCTTTCACAACTTTCTTTTCTTTTTTCTTTTTTTGATTTTTCAAATAAAAAAAATAAAATCAAAATTTGGCCTTACATGTAGTAAGTTAGAAGAGTTAAATCACTACAACAAACCGACAACACTCTACTGACTTGAATACAAAATCTCACCTTCCTATTGACACCTAAGTATCTCTATATGATTGCTTGAATTACTATTTAAATCATGACAAATTATACTTTTTACTTTTAATTTTATTCAAATTGTATGTTGGTCTATCATATTCAAATTGTAATAATTAAGTCCTTGCACTCAACTTGTGTTATAATGTGACTCTTTAAAATTTGTACAAAAAAGTGTTATTCACATGAGAGCCCATGTGAGTTGTTAGCATGTATAGCCCTGTTGAATTTAGGGTCCAGCTTTAATTAATTTTAAATCGAATGGGATGAGATTTGGATGGAATTTAATTCCAAGCCCAAATTCAATTTCAGTCTTGGGCCTAAGCTCAACCTGGCTAAAGCTACCCGGTTTTTAATAAAGATTGTTTTCTAATCTTTTATATTTTAAAGAAATTCATGGTCAAATATTTATCAAGTTAAAAATTGGTACATATTCATGTGATATTAAATTTGACATAATAGATAGCCTCATATCAAATTTGACACAATAAATAATACACAATTGGAGTGTGCTTTTTAGGACTATCGTATCGTACCAAAGTTTAACAAAAAACACATTGATGGAGTTGTTTTAAAATTATTTCTAACATATCATGTTATTTTAATCCACCAATGTTATATTTTAGCATTTTCGGTGTTAAAATGACGTATTTTGAGAGTTTTCACTCTAGCAATGTTTATGCTATATTTTAATATGATTCAATTTCTATCTTTAAATGCCATCGTATGTATTAATTGCAAATATTCGCAATATCTTTAAATTAAATTTTTAATTAAAATATTTGTAATTGAATAATTAATATTTAAAAAAATCACCTATTAACTTAATTGAATACTTATATTAAATAAAGTTATATGATTAATATTGTATGATAGAATGTCTTCAAATTGCATTTTGAATTAAAATTTAAAATGACAATTTGTATAAAAAAAATACATAATACGACATTTTTTAAAGGCAATAAATTAAAATTTAAAAATTCAACAGTCAAACATTCACCTCCATAATAAGGTCAAGTTTGGCAACCCAAAAATAATCTATCTTTTTATCTTTTTCTCGTCACATCATCTCACTACTTTTCTGCACATCTTTTCGTAAAAAGACAAAAAATGTACTTATTTAGGCCATCCCAAACAACCCTTAAGTTTGGCACAATGGTTCACACGATGAAAACGATGGTTTTATGCCCATTGTATCAAATAAATAAGAAATAGCAATTGCATAAGCTGTGTTAACCATATAGCTTTTATGTCCTTTCTAGTCTAAGCCATATTTGTTTTTAGTACTCGATCCACATGTTTCACAAGGTGTGTTTGGTTGAACAAATGAGTGCATTACTATTTTTTCTTACCCAAATAATAATAATAATAAGGTTAAAAACTCACAATTTATAATTTATAAACTTATCCACAATTACATGACCAAAAAAATAAAATTAAATTAAGTCTTATGTAATTGAATAATTTGATATGTCATTGTAGATAAAGTTATGTGAGTTTTTTTTTTTTTAAGAGTTTCACTTTCTTTTTGAAAAAAGGTACAAAATAATAAGAAAAAAACAAAAAGCAAAAAGAGTAAAAAAAAACAAAGAGTGGGTAGGGGGAATCATAATTTGGGACCCTCCCCCCTTAAATATCCTTATTTGCGTCTTTGACACCAATGCTTGCTATGAATCCCCAATTGTTTTATCAAAAAATTTATCACCCCCTTCACGTGGAATATAATTGGGATTCAGTCAATGTGAAAAGTATTAAATTTTTTTTAAAATTTCATTTAGTATTCTTAACATTTTTTAAAGTAATAATAAGGACAAAAAAGTTATTTTATGCCACACAACACCTAACATTTTTTCCCTAATATATAGAAGATTAATTATATTAAATTAGATAATTATAATTTAGCAACGTATATTTACATGCACAATAATTGCTAAGGTCAACAATTACTATAAAAAATAAAAGAAAAATAATCAATCTTTGCCTTTAATAAGAATTGATCACATAATTTTCTAAATAAGAAAAGTGTATAAGAATAGTGGTCAACAGAACAAGCTCAATTGATTTATCTAAAATAAATGTAAGACACAAATTTTTTGTGTCTATTTAAAATTCAATCTAGAATGTGTGTTCAATATAGGAAGGCTAAAATCAACTTGCACTAATAATCTCAACATATATATATATATATATATTAATTAAATACAGTATGACTATATATTTGTTTGAATGAACTGTTAATCTTAGAATATATTCTTGGATTATTTGATTAGAAATGATATATATTCTATATTTGTTTGGTCATTGAATTAGATACCAGGAAATGACTTTTTTTATTAAATCATATATTTGTTGAGGATATTATGGAGAAACATAAATGCTCAAAAGCTTATTTTATCCTTTTGAATTGTTTACTAAATAATAGAAATACTAAATCTAAGTTATGGTTTATATTTTATTTTTTGGCTAGAATTTTAAAAAAAAAATTTTAATAAATAGAACATTAATAAAAATTAAATAAATTTAGGGCAAATTACATTGACACCCCCTGAGGTTTATGTTTATTACAGTTCTCCCCCTCACATTTTGGAAATTACATCTCTCTCCCTGAGATTTAAAGTTTCATTACAAATTTCTCCTTCAGCAATTTAATTTTTTTAAATACCAATTTTGCCCTCACTGCGTATATTACATTGACACCTCTCATATTTTAGAAATTACAATCCTCTCCCTAAGGTTTAAAATAGCATTACCAATTGCCGCATCAGTTAATATTAGTTGGAAAAAAAAATTATTGAGATATAAAATTAATTGGAAAAAAATTAATTGAAAAAAAATTTTGTTAATAAAATTTTTAAATTTCTGTTTAAAAACCAACGTAAACTCATTTTTTGAATTTACGTTTTTTCCTCAAATTTACAAACTGAGACAACAATTTATAAACCAAAAAAATAATCAAACAAGTTTTTATGACATTTTTTTAAAATTTTTGTAAATATAAATTGAAAACTGAAACGAAATAGTTACCAAACAGGCCTTAGATGGTAAAAATGTCGTAAAATTAACAAATAATTAAATAAATTACCAACGTAAGAAATGACTTATCAAAAGATTTTTAGGCTATGTATGGTTTGATTTTTAGAATTTTTTTTAAAAATTAAAAATTAATTTGGTTAAGAAATAAAAAATAATAAATAATTATCATTTAAGGGTAAAAAATAATTATCATTTTAACTTTTGGGCAGGTTACATATATACGTATGGTTGTTTCAATTTAATTTGTAAAAAATTATTTCTAATCACTCGAAAGATAAAAATTATATAAAAATGATAATTATTTTTTATTTTTTATTTCTTAACCAAATTAATTTTTAGTTTTTAAAAAAAATTCCTAAAAATCAAACTATATACATAGCCTACGAATCTTTTGATAAGTCATTTCTTATTTTGATAACTTATTTAATTATTTGTTAATTTTACGACATTTTTACCATCTGAAACCTATTTGGTAACCATTTTGTTTTCAGTTTTCAATTTATATTTACAAAAATTTTAAAAACTGTTATAAAAACTTGTTTGATAATTTTTTTGGTTTATAAATGGTTGTCGCAGTTTGTAAATTTGAGAAAAAAAATATAAATTCAAAAAATGAGTTTACGTTGGTTTTTAAACAAAAATTTAAAAATTTTAATAACAAAAAAATTTTTCAATTATTTTTTTGTCCAACTAATACTAACCAAGGAGGTAATTGGTAATGTTACTTTAAACCTCAAGGAGGGGATTGTAATTTTTAAAATGTGAGAGGTGTCAATATAATTTACCTAGTGAGGGCAAAATTAGTATTTAAAAAAATTAAATTGTTGAGGAGGGAAATCTATAATGAAACTTTAAACCTCAGGGAGGGAGATGTAATTTCCAAAAGGTGAGGGGGAAACTGTAATAAACATAAACATTAGGGGGTGTCAATGTAATTTACCCATAAATTTATTTTAATTTTTAGTTGAGACTTTTAAATTGCATTTTATTTTAAGTACAATAATTCAGAGGGTCAAAAATATCATTTTACCCTCTAATCTCGAGGAGGAGTTATCTCACCATTTTTTATCCCACACCCCTCATAAGACATAATAATCCCACAATTAAAGTATTGATAGTCTAATTAAACTATTAATCTGACTTACATTTTTACATAAAATAAACATGAAATCCTATCATATCCTACCCTCCAATCCTCCAAACAAGGTTGGGGTTGGCCTCCAATTCACTATTTGGACTCAAGGGTCTAGTTTGGCTCATTGGGTCTACTTTTAGGCAATTTTTAAATAATTTAAACCGTTCACATTTTTAGATTTGTTGAGTATATTATCCCTGTAAAAAATCACGTCGATTAAATAACAGATACTTTGTATTCGAATCATTTTTTTATGAACTGTTAATTTTTCGACTGCCTAATTTTCTTCAGACAAAATTTATCCGAATATATAATATCCGTTACCCGATCGACGTAATTTTTTACAAAAATAATATACTTAACAAATTTTAAAATATGAATAATTCTAATTTTAATAAATAAATAAATAAAAACCCAAAAAAAAAAGCCTGAACTAAACCGAACTGTTTCACATCTAAACCGGAGACAGTCTGGACCCCCAAACAAACACCCCTCCGGACTGGTTTGATATTATGGCTTGCTTTTACAAGCTAGTAAAAAGCTAGTTTTTAGTCTTTTTAGCAAAAAAAAACTAGTTTTTTTTTACCAAAGTCACTATCCAAAAAGCTAATTTTTTTTACTAAGAGCATCTCCAATAGTTTAGCAAAATTTTCATCAAATCTGAATAAAAAAAAATTGATTTTCTTGATCTGATACGCGTAGCTCTAATGGTTATGGTTACTGCAGTGTGCATCAAAAAAGGAAAGGGACATCCGGTGGGTTGACCGGTTCAAAATTTTTTTGAACCGTTTGAACCAGTAGTTTGAATCATTTGAACCAGTTCGCAGACCAATTTTTTCATGAGCTGATCGATCGGTTGGTCAACCGGGTGGTTGCTAGGGGGTCGACCACCATGTGCAAAATTTTCACAAATTTCTACTTTAACGGTTATGCACAGTGATTTAGTGAAAGGAGCAAGTCGTTCTCAGTTTGGTAAAATGTTTGATATTTTCTCAATTTGATACTGTTTTGGTGCAACCGTTGGAATACAAAAAGCAGGTTTTTTTCATCAAATTTAACTTTGATGTTGGATTTGGTGAACCGTTAAAAATGACTTAAAAAAATTAAAAATTAATTTTTTACCAACTTCCCAAAACACCACTATTTACATAGTTGATAAGAGTGTTGATAAGAACACATCTTAAAAATAAAAAATTAAAAAAAATTTAAAAAAAAAAGAAGCATATTTTATAATTAATTAAAACAGTGGGGACTCTATCATGTTTTAAATGTGCCACTCTGTTTTTCTAAGGTCGTACAAAAAATGTCAACCCGTCAATTCAATCCAATTTATACAGCCTTTTAAAGTTAGCAGGTTGATTGGCAGTCGGTTATGACTTATCATGAAAATACGATTAAAAGTTAATTTTTTTATTTTTTTAAGTTATATTATTTATTTTATTTTTTTTAAAAAATTAATTTTTAATATACTTCTCAAAATAAACTTATATGAAAAAAATCTACTAACCAACTCATATGCATTTTTAAATTTGTCAATCAATTAAACTTATTTATATGCTTTTGCAAAATTATTATATATATATATATTTTGTCAATCAATAAAATATAATATGAAAAAAAATTATTCGTTTGGTTTTGTTTTAGAATCATGATTTGAGTGTAGAGTTGTATTTTAAGTTATGAGTTTTAGGGATTGTTTGGAATGTCCTAAATAAATGTACTTTTTATCTTTTTAGACTACAAAATTGAGGAAAAAATATGGATGTTTGAATTATTTTTTTAACTTTTTTACGAAAAATGTGTATTAAAATTTTGTATAAATAAATGTATAGGAAAAGTTTTAGTGAAGTAGACAGTACGATTCGTACAATCTGGACAGAGTAGCGGGCTGAGTAGGAGATAAGAAATAGTTGTCTCCTTTTCGAGTTTGAATTGGACAGTACTGTTCAGCTCATGGGGGTCCACCACGAGTCCCATTTTGCTAATCGGACCCGTTAAATGTGTAAAACTCGTCGAGTACTATATACTTATAAAAAATCACGTTGATCGGATATCGATAACTATCTGATCGTATTAGTTTTTTTGTCAACTGTTAACTATAACACCATCTATTTTTTATACAAAACTGATTTGATCATGTAGTTAGTGATATCCGATCAATATGATTTTTTACGATCATATAGTACTCGACGAGTTCTACACATTGAACGGTTCAGATTATCAAAACGTGACCCGTGATGGGCCCCCACGGGCTGAACAATATTGTGTTGTTTGTGCACCCCGCCTGTGCAATTTTTTCAAAAAATCATCAAAGTCAGTGGGGAGACCGGCACCAGTTGTAATAATTAAGTGTAAAATTAATTTTTTTATATTTTTTTGTGAATAGTGATAACTTTTTAATTTTTTGAGTAATTTTTTGATTTTTTGACTTTTTCCATGTATCCCAAACCAGGCTTTAAGTTAAGTTTTGAAAAGAGAAAATTTGTTTAGTTATGAGTTTTGAAAAAAGTTGAGTTGTATTTTAAAATTTTTTAGATTTATTTTTTAAAAATATTTAAAATTTTTCTTAATTTTAGTTTTTGGGGTAAATATTTTTTATTATAAATATTTATTTTTTTAAAAGTGTCCTGTATTTACTACATGTATGCGCTTTTTTTTTTAAATAGTTTAAATATTTTTTTAAAATATTTTAAAATTTAAAATGAGTTGTACTTTTTTTTATTTTAGATATAATATTTTTATTTTAAATATTTTATTTTTTAAAATATTTTTATTTTTTAATAGTTTAAATATTTTTTTAATATTTAATTTTTTTAATTAAATTTTTTTTTGAATCACCCATATATATATATCTAAATTATAACAAATTATTTGGCCAATACTTAAAAAAATAACAAAATATTTTTTTTGAAAAAATAAAAAATAAAAAATAATTTTAAAGAACAAAATAAAAAATTTTGAATTTTGTTTTTTAAAATAGAGTTTTGAAAAGAGTTTGATTATGAGTTTTGAAAAGAGTTTTTGAATTGAATTTTTAATTGTTTGTTTAGTTATGAGTTTTAAAAATAATTTTTGAATTGAGTTTTGAATTGTATGTTTAGTTTTTTTTTTTAAATTTAAATCATGATTTCAAAAACTAAATCAAACACTACCTATATCATTACATTCATAGTTTAACAATTATAGAAATTCACTAGCCCAACAAAAAAATTCATAATAAAAAAGAAATAACTTGTTCAATTATCAGCCAACTTAAAAATGAGTCCAATGTGATAAAACTTTTAGGCTTGCTTTGGCAAGCTAGTAAAAAGTTAGCTTTTGATTTTTTTAACTAAAAAAGTTAACTTTATTACTCAAGTCATTATCCTAAAAGTTAACTTTTTTTGACTAAAAAAGTCAAAAATTAATTTTTTACCAATTTCTTAAAATACCACTTAGTAATTTTTCCATTCACCTCACACTAGTAATTTCTTTATCTTTTATAGTACAGTAGCATTTTTTCTGATTAAATTCTCATTCTAATCCAAAAAAATAATAATAATAAAATAAAATAAATGATTCGATTGATGACTCAAACCAAACCAAACCAAACCAAAACAGCCGGTCCACACCCGTACAATTTTTCCAGTGTGCCCCACCTCTACCGTGTTTGGTGTGATGATGAGTGCTCTCTCTGGTGAAAAACTATTAGGTGGTCTTGGGACATTACTTAATATTTCTACCAGTCACCAAAAATCATACTATGTTATTTCTTATCCTTCAATACAAAATTAAAATTGTGAACTTCATTCCTACCTTTCATAATATTTCTAGAACAGTATTTGATTATGTTTTAAGATCATTAAATAATTTTTCTATTTAATTAAAATATAAATAAAAAAATTATTAAGTGATCTATGAACATCATATATATATATATAGCCTCCGTTTGAGAAGTGGGTTGACTTTTTGACTTTTTGGTTTTTTTAGCCTGGGCTAAAAAGTTTGATTTGGAAAGGACTTTTTGACTTTTTTTGCTTTTTTGTGAGAGAAGAATGTAATGATTATGAGTTGGATGTGATATTTTGTTTTTTGTGGCTAAAATAGCCTATTTTGTCTTTTGTGACTAAAATAGCCAAAAAAGTCCCGTTTAGTTGTTGCCAAACGGAGGCATAGTGTACCCATCAATGACCAAATGTTAAAGGTGTCATTTGAGATGTGAATTTTTCTTTCGATTTTTAATAAAATTAGTTATAAAAAAATAAAATAAATTAAAAAATTAATAAGGTAAAACGTCATATCTAAATTATAAATTTTTTTTTTTATAAAAGTCAAAAAAAATTAAAAAGTCAATCTAAACTAACTTTTTTGAAGTTAAAATAATCAAAAAATTAAAAATTCAACCTAACCTCCCAAACGAAGCAGTCTTTATATATATATATATTTAATACAAATTTGTAAAGCTTATCATTTCATCAATCACAATATTCTTAAGACATGATTTAATTATGTGCCAAGGGTTGTATAAAATATCGCAAAAATTGCTAAAATTATATCGATTCGCATCAATTTACACTTTATCTATTAATCGCAATTTAAACTTTAAAATTTATAATCTGCCTTCGAAATCGATTTAGTCTGCTATAGTTAATACATATATATATATATATGTATATATATTTTAACCTGTAATCAAATATTAAAGTAAAAATGAATATGAAGAAGATTTAAATATTAAATTTATTACAAATTAATAGTTATATATATATGAAAAATATTATATAAAATTAGTTAATTTTATATATATGAAAAATATTATTATATATTATGTAAAAATTTGATAATTGATTAAAATATTTTTCAATCCGTCAATTCATCCAAAATCGTTGAAATTATAATTTGTCAATTTGTTAATTTATTAATTCGTCATTCAATTTATAATTTTATTTTTAAATTATTCAAATCATACCGCGCACACCCTACAACTAGTGAATAACTTCTCATAGAAACGATAGCTTCGATGTCACATTCGCTAGCCCAGCTGGCGTTATCGTCCTTTAACAATTGAATATAATTGGTGGGTACAGTCTCCCTTGCTTGTCCCATTTTACATGTCTTCTTTTTTAAACGAAGGTGGTGGCTTCTCACTTGCGATATGATAGCTTGTTGGTCTTATTATATTCACTTTAGAAAATTATGGTTGATTTGACATGTGGGTCAATTGTTTAATTTTTTAATTTTTTTATTATTTTAGTTTAAGATTAAAAAATTTTATTTGGGATAAATTGTTTAGGATTTATTTGGAAAGTGAATTAATTTTTTAGCTTTTTAATTTTTTGGTTATTTTAATTTGGAATTAAAAAATCTCATTTATGAAGGATTTTTTAGTTTTTTGAACTTTTTGTGAGAGAAAGAATATAATGATTATGTGTTAGATGTGATATTTTATCTTATTAGACTAAAAAGCCTATTTTATTTTTTTGTGGCTATTTTAGCCAAAAAAATTCCAAACCTCAGCTTCCCAAACGAGCTCTTAGTTTTTTTTACTTTTGTGAGAGAAAAAATAAAATAATTATAAATTAAATGTAATATTTTATCCTATTTAACTAAAATAACTTATTTTGTCAAACATAATTATTTTAACCCCAACATTTATTCCAAACAGGCCTACATATCTAGATCTTTCCTATCTTTAAATTACAAAAGGATAAATTACACACTGTCCCCCTAAAATTTCACCTATTTTTCACTTTGGCCATTTAAGTTTGATTTTTCCTACTTTGACCATTCATGTTTGCAGTCCTTCATGTTTGTAATTCTTTCCACTTTAGCTTTTTAAATTTGATTTTCTCCACTTTAGCCCTTCATATTTGCAAGTCTTCGCACTTTGATCCTTCATATTTGCAATCCATCACACTTTACTCCTAGACTAATTTCCATCCAAAAAATTAATAAAATCTGTCACATTACCAATACATCAGCTCCATGTGTGATATAAAAAATTCACTAAAAATGGAAAAAATAAAAAATAAAAAACAAAAATTAGAATTTTTTTTAGTCTATGGTGAATTTTTTTCAAATTTATTCATAAACATTATTACATTATTATCTAAAGTAGATGCACCTAAAAGCCTAAAAATAATTTTAACTAAAAAAAAAAAAATTCACTAAAGACAAAAAAAAATGATAGTAAACTTTTCATTTTAGAATTGATAATACAGGTGTTTGAGTCAATATATTTTTATTTTTTTTTGTCATTAGTGAACTTTTTTCTTTTTTTAGTTAAATTTATTTTTATTTTTTTAGGTGCATGTAATTTAGATGTATTTATAATGTAATAATATTTATGAATAAATTTGAAAAAAAAAAAAATTCACGAAAGACTAAAAAAAAAATTCCAATTTTTTTGTTTTCTATTTTTCATTTTTTGCATCTTTAGTGAATTTTTTACATCACACGTGGAGCTGATGTGTTGATAATGTGAAAAAATCTGTAAATTTTTTGGATGGAAGTTAATCTATGAATAAAGTGAGAAAGATTGCAAATATAAAGGGCCAAAGTGGGAAGGATTGCAAATATAAAAGGCCAAAGTGAAAAAAACCAAACTTAAAAAAGGCTAAAGTGGGAAAGATTATAAATATGAAGGGTCAAAGTGAAAAAAATCAAACTTAAATAATTAAAGTGAGAAATGGGTGAAACTTTAAGGAGATAAAGTATAATTTACCCATTAAAAAAACCTATCCATAATTTGAACATAAGAGCATCTCCAATGGAGCTGCTATTCAAGTTGCCAAAACTAAAATTTGACAAGAATGACAAAAAGAGGTTTCCAATGGCCTGTTATTTTATTTGCCAAAGATAGCATATGTCATATCTGTTCTCAAATTTGGCAAGTTAAATAGCAGCTCCCAAGCTTGCTAGATCAGCAAATATTAATAGAAATTTGGCACCAAATTCAGTTCAAAAAAATAGAATTAAAATAGTAGGGAACCCAATTTTCTATTTTGTTGCCAAATTAACAAATTTCAAAATGAAATTGACAAACCCAAATTCGGTTTCTGTAAAAATTTTAAATTTTTTTTAATCATTTATCACCAAATCAGTCAATCCAAATTAGATGGTATGCATTCACAATAAACCAAACCAAATCAGATGGATATTATCACAATAAAATGATTAGATGAAAAAAAATTAAATCAAAATAAATAATTAAAAAAATTTGAAAAAAAAAATATACTAGATTGTGTTCTTTGAAGAACCTTCTGGAGATGCTTGAGTTCTTTGAAGGTCCGGTTTGAATCCATCGCCAGATTTGAGTTTCAAAAATCACGATCACCTCAGATCCATATCAACAACCAGAAAAATAAAGAAAAAATCAACACGTGAAGACTGAGAGGGAGACAAATATCAAAACATATATATATATATATATATGAGTATGTATATAGGTGGAGATCATACCAGAGACAGAGAGTAGACAGATCGGAGGTGAAGACTGAGAGGGAGACAGATCAGAGCTTCATAGGTATAGAGAGAGAGAGAGAGAGAGAGATATTTCGATCATGAAGGACGAGAATGGACTGGTTTGAGGAGAGGGAGGGAAGACAGAGAGAGAGAAAGGAAGAGTGAAAACAGAGAGAGGGGGAAAACAGAGTGAGAGACTGAGAATGAGACATAGTAAGAGACTGAGAAGGAGACAGAGTGAGAGAGTGAAAGACGAGTTTCTATCATGGAGGAGAAGGGAGAGTGGTTTGAGGAGAGGAAGATAGAATGAGAGGGAGATGAAGAGGGTGGATATCGGCGGATCATTCTAGACACTTGACAGATTAATACGTGGATGGTGGATGCTCTCTCATTGTGTATAAAAAGAGCCGTTGTGCTCTGTTTGGTTTTTTTTTTTTACAATAGCTATCTTCAAACTGCTATTTCCCCAAACAATAATATTTTAAATTTCTATAAATTGAAACCCTCCATGTCACTTTTATTTCACACAAACATTTGGATTTAATTTTTCTTTTCTCCTCTCTTCTCTGAATTTGATTTCACAGCAAACCTCTTAAATTATTTTCTTTTTAGTTTTTTTCATCCAATCACTATAGAAGGTTCATCAAAAGCAAAGAGAGAAAAATCATTCACCATTGAAGAAGATATGTCAATTTGTAAATTTGGTGTTACATTTCGGAAGACCCAATTGTTGGCAATTCGCAATCGTATGCTCACTTTTGGGGGAGAATTTACGAAAATTATTGCTTGCTTCAGAATGATTAATCCAGAATACAAGTGTCTATTCAATCTCGATAAGATATAATCATGAAATGTTGTAACAAATTTTGGGGGTGTTCAGCGCAAGTCGAAAATCTTCACCCAAGTGGGATTTCTCAAGTTGATACAGTAAGTTTTTATCTTCAGTTATTATGTTTAGTTTCTTATTCTGGTATCGTATAAAAATTAAATAATTAAATAATGTTTCAATTTTTTTTAAACTAATGTTTCAAGTAAAACTGTTATACCATCAAGATGAAAACAAACATTTTGCTTTTGAATATTGTTGGTTAATCTTGCAAGCCAATATCAGGTAACAAGATGTAGCTCCTACAAATACGGTAAAGTCAAGTATGCATACAACGTTTACCCCTAATTCAGCCCCTCGATTCCCTTATGGATAACTGCATTTCTCTTGAAGACAATAATAGTCCAAGTATTGGTAACAATTCAACTATAGGTGAGGGCAGTGTCTCTGCAAGGGGCGAAAGGCCTATGGGTAAGAAAACTGCAAAAGAATTATTTCGGAGAAATTAAGTCATTGAAATTGAAGTCCAAAAAATGAGCATACAATTGGAGACATTTAACCAACACCTTGCTGAGAAAGAAAAGAAAAAAGAGAAAAAAAAAAGAAAAAAAGATTCAAGCACTGCAGGAGATGAAAGAACTTGAGATAAAAAAACATGACTTTGAGATGAAAAAGGAAGAACACAAAATAATGACTACGGACATTTCTCATTTGGACCCTCAGATGAAAGCGTATTACACAATGTGAAAAAATGAGATTTTCGCCAAGTGGTCCTCAAATATGAGCAGCCCAAATTTTTATTTCCCTTACCTCCTGATGAATAATTACAGGATAATGTATTTTTAAATTTTGCAATGTCATTTATTTTTTGATGTAATTGTTAGTCTTTATTTGCAATGTAATTTTTATTTTGTAATGAAATTTCATGTTTTTTTTATTTTTATTTTTGAGTATTTTCTACTTCACAATGTAATATTATTTTATGCTTTACAATGTAATGAATTTTTTCAATAAAGTATAATGCAAAAAAATAAATATATTTTTTCAAATGAAGGTAATAAAAAGATAAAATAAAAAGACATTAAATGAAGATAATTTTATTAGAATAAAAAGACATTAACTGACATTAAATGACATTGCCTGTCATTAAAAAGATAAAATACAAACTTAATCTAACTCTCCAGCTCGGGACCACAAGTGTTCAATTAGATCATTACGAATTGCATTATGGGCTTCTGTAGATCTAATTCTCTACCGATTCAACATAAATTGAGCATACTCCTCACTCAGATCGCGTGACATTTGACAGCCCAAATTATTGGTATCAGTCTCAAGTTGTGCTGCACTGCATTCATTTTCTGGAATATCACGCTCGTCTTTAATGATCATATTGTGCAAAAATAATGCACGTTTTCATGATATAGTACAAATCCTTATCACTCCAACCTTTAACTAGAACTCTGACATATTAAATCGTGCCTGGAGCACTCCAAATGCCCTTTCGACATCCTTCCAGCATGCCTCATGCATCCTCGCAAATAATGGTCTCTTTGCGCTTTGAGGTTAAGATATTATTTTCACAATCATTGCCCAACAAGGATAGATACCATCAGCAAGATAATACCCCATGATGTATACGTGATTATTGATGGTGTAGTTGGCAGCAGGGGCACGCCCTCTAATTAATTCAGCAAATAAAGGCGACCTGTCAAGAACAGTAATATCATTTAGAGAGCCAGGCATGCTAAAGAAAGCATGTCAAATCCACAAGTCATAGGAGGTAACTGTCTCGAGTACAACTGTTGGTTTGTGATACTATTCAGTGTAAGTATCAGCTTGGGCAGTTAGGCATTTATCCCAACGCCAATGCATACAATCCAAACTCCCTAACATTCCAAGAAACGCGCGTTGCTCTCACTCTTGCAATAATCTGGCGACATTTGCTTAATTTGGGGATATTAAGTAAACGGTTTCATAAGTAGCAACAATTGATCTGGTAAAAAAATTCAAGGCCACAATTGCAATACTTTTGCCGATTCTAATGTACTCGATTACAGCATCAGTAGGTACGCCGTACTGCAGGATCCAAAGTGCTGCAGTCATCTTCTGTACAACGGATAATCCAGGAGCACCAGTGGCATCACGGTTTTGGATGAAGTACTCATTCACTTATTAAATATCATGTAAGATACTAAGAAACAATGACTGTCTCATTCGAAAACGTTTTCGGAAGTATTCTTCTGGATAGACAGGATTATCTGCAAAATAATCTCTATAAATTTGCTCGTCACCTTTGATCCTCTCACGATTAATGTATCGACAACTACTTGTGGAACCAACACGTCTAGTTTGTCGGTTTAGACTTAACATCTGTATTCTTTGTTGTTGCATTGTGAATAGTTGCATCATGATGATATCATTATCAGATGATGAAAATTCATCAAAATCTCCATTCAATATAGCTTTAGTCCAATTGTTCATTGTAGGTGGATGGGTGAGTGGGTGAATATGAAAATTGTAAAAAATCTTCTGGGTGGGTACAGAGAGTTTAGAAGATATGAAAATGATGAGTAGGTGAATATGAAAATTGTAGAAAATCTTGTGTTATATTTATAGAGAAAATTGTGGGTGGGCGAATGATAGATGGTTGTTGGGTGGGTGAATGAATAATAGGTGATTGTTGGGTAGGTGGATGAATAATGGATGGTTATTGGGTGGGTGGATAAATAATGGGTGGTTGTTGGGTGGATAGTTGTTAGTGAATGACTAGTGGGTTAATAATGGATGGTTTTTGGTGGTTGGTTGTTGGTGAATGAATGATGGGTGAATGATAGATGATTGTTGGTAGGTAATTGGTGATTGTTTATTTTTTATGTGTAGTTAAAAAAATTTATTAAATATGTAGTGATATATTTTTTGGTGGGGTGAATTATATTATATTTTTTTTCCCAATTTTTTATTTTTTATATTTGTCTAGTTAGGAATAATATAAATATATAATTTTTTTTTACGAACAGGTAAAAAAATGTCACAAAAGACAAAAAATAAACAAAAATAAAATCACAAAAAAACCTATATTCAAACAACACCTACAAATTTGGAGGGAAAGTTGGTTGAGATTTGCCAAAATAGCAAATGACTATTGGAGTACTATTGCTATAATTTGACAAAATAACATTATTCATTGCCAAATTATAGCAATAGCAATAGTATTATAGCAACAATGATTGGAGATGTTCTAATAAAATTTATTGAGAACGTAATTAATATAAAATTTCCTATTTGTTAGATATTAATATATGCACCAGATTAATTTCTGAATTTTTTTGATAAATAAATCCAAATTTAAATATTTTTATTATTTGTCTAAAAGATTATCTATAGGTTAAAAACTTATTTATACCCAAAAAAAAATTAAACATTGGACCTAATAATAATGGCAGCCTTTCGAAAGTGATTACTTTTTAATTTTTTTTTAATTATTTAACTTTTTTAGTAGGTTATTTTAATCTTTGTACCTAGAAAGATTAAATTTTTTATTTAATTATTATATTAAAAAATATGTTTAAAATAATATGAGAAAGAAAATGATAAAATTATCCCTAAATAATTGAATGATTTGTGTGATTTTTAAAAAATTTTAAGGACAAAAGGATCTTTTGCCATGCTTGACATTCCTGCCACACCCCCACATGAGCGGCTGGGTATAGGTTTTGCTTGTAGTTGTATATATATTTTTGACTTTTTTTTTTTAATTTTATTTGAGGCTATTTTAGCCTTTAATCCACTTGTTAATAGACTTTTTACCAATTAATTTTATTAATAATGGCAAATTTATAAAACAGAAGTAAAGTAATTTGAGTAAAATTATTATTATTATTATTTTATGAAGGTCCAATTATTTTATATGCATGATCAATATTATTTTTATGTTATTAGTTTTATAATTGATTATATATATCTGCAAACTTATATATCAATAATCGTATGATAAAATTATATTTATTTTATAATATTAAATAATAAATATAAATTTAAAATCGAATTATATGGAGTATTTTTTATATGAATATATTTTTGAACCAACCTTTATAAAAACCAACAGTTGGGATAATTCCACCAAGTGGAGAGTCTCAATCCTTTCTAAAACGAGCAGTGGACTTGGGCGTAATCCAAACGATACTTCATTCACTCACTCCCATTTGCTCAAGTCTATTCAAAACTCCTCCAACACCCCCAATTTCATATATATATATATATATTCCTTGTAGCTGAAACTGTCCGCCACAGTTGAGAATTTGAAGAACAGCCATGTCTCTCCACCTCTCCAGCTTCGAAGCCAGGTCTCTCTCTCTCTCTCTCTCTCTCTCTCTCTCGTTTGTTGTTCTTACGGTCTTTTCTTCTATAATTTGCCTAATCTTTTGTGGACTGAGCAGTCTTGCTTCATTACATTGGTTTGTGGAAGTTGTGTAGTGGCAGATTTTGAGTACTTTTGTTAATATAACCTCTGAGACGATTATGTAATATTATTTAATGATCGGGAAATTGTTTGATTCGTTGACAAATTTCTTTGATCGGTAGATAGATGATCATATGATTGACTGGCGGAGGGAGACTGACTAACTAATGGCTAATGTGAAGAAATAATAATTTGATTATCAATCAATCTATCAATATTCTTATAAATTTTGTTCCTAGATTTGTTCCTTTGGTCGTCTTTCGTTTCTCTTATTTTTCGTGTGTCTGTCTTGTTATTCGACTCCTCTGTACTATCACAACTCGTGAAATTTTGTAATGGATTTATTAGGGCTAAATAAAGTACCTTGTCATAAACAATCCTTATTTGATTGAAATCGAATGAATTAGGTGCGGTGCGGCAATTGTTTAGTAACTTTTTATTTTATTAGAATTTAAAAATAATAATAATAATTTAAGCCTTTTGTAGTTTTTAATTGGGGAAACTAACTGACAGTAATGTCAGAAGAAAAATAATTACGAAAAGTAAAAAATATTATAAATATTAATAATTATAATTATAATTTTTTTATTAATTTATAATTAATTTTAACTACCTCCACTACAGTGTAATTGTCCTTCGTTAATTTTATTTTATTTTTGTTAAGGAAAGAGTTTTGTATCTTTTGTTTTTTTTTTTTTTTTTTGAAAAAAATTATATTACCCCTACTCTATTATTTTAGCAAAAAAACAACTTGCCTGCGTCATTTACTTTGGCTTTTTTAAGCCAAAAACATAGTTTATTCCCCGTTTGGAGACTGGAGTTTTTAGCAAAAAAAAAAATCAAAAAAATCAAAAAAATTACTATAAATTATCACATCACTTTTTTTTTTTTTTTTTTTTTTTTCTTTTTTTCCTACGTATTTTTGTGAAAAGTTCAAACATAAACTAAAATACCTAAAATGGTTCCAGGGCCAATGTCCTGAAATCCATGAGCCATGGTCCAAGCCAATCCTTCTGTGATTTTGTAGCCTTGAATTTTTAATTTCTTAAATCCCAATCCCGTCATAAAAGTGGAGGCTTGTAGTATGTTAGTGCCAGCTGTGGAATATGGAAATGTTGTTGATAGATAGCAGTGGTGAACTCAATTTCCCATGTTTGTCATGATTAACAAAAGGTAGAACAAAAGAAAAGCATGTTAGGATATATTAGAGCAAGGGCGGAAGTAGGGCTGGGCATAGGTGGCTGCAGCCTAGCCCAAAATTTAAAAAATCTATAGAAAATTTTTTTCCCACCCAACCTCTCCCAGCCTAGTCCCAAATAAGGGTCAATAGTTTTTTTGTTTGTTTTTTAAATAGGCAGCCCAATAGCTACCCAATACTTATCCCAAAAAAATAGATAGGCAGGCCAATAGGTTTGTATTAGTTTAAAGAGCAAATCTTCCAAAACAATCCTCACATCTTTCAATAGATAGGAAGTAGCCCTCACTTCGTCTTCTCCGTCGTCTCTAATAGCCTACAGCAACTCCACTTTCCTAACATTTTTTGTAAATGTAATTAACCAATTATTTTATTTTGTTGGTTGAGAATGGAATTGATTAACAATGGTTTTAAAATTTTGTTTTTATGCAACAAATATTATATTACTCTTAGTTTTTTTATGATGCAGCCTTGTTCAATGTTCTATATTGCTCTTAGTTTTTTAACTCTGAAATATGTTAAAACTGTCATTCGCAATTCAACGGGAGATGAGTTTCTTGCCGATTGCTTGTCTTTCTACCTTGAATGAAACCTTACATTGAAAATTGATCTAGATTTTGTAATCGATGAATTCGAATATTTAGAGACTCGTCGAGTACAACTTAATTAGATTGTTTCTAATCAATAAATTTAGATATTAATTTAGATTATATTATTAAATTCTCTTTTTTCTTATGTGGTTATACTTAAAATATATTATGTAATTTTACCTTAATATTAGTCCACTCCATCGACGAATCCTGGGTCCGCCCTTGTATTAGAGGAACTCCAACCGCACTCTCTATTTTTTACTAGCTAAAATACAAAAAAAGTATACTCTTTATTTTACCTAATTACTTTAGCTATTGTGTTCTTCAACCACGCTCTTTAGTTTAGCTAATCATTTAAACTAACTTAATTAATTTTTAAAATAAAAAAAATATTAAATGTTGATATTTTACTAATATAAATTTGCAATAATAATAAATTTGCCTATACAAACATACAAAACCTGTAGAATGAGAAGAAAAAAAAATACAAAATACAAAATAAGTTATTCTGTAATTCATCAAACAGAATTGAAAGAACATATAAAATTGCTACATATACACACACACACATATATATATATATAAAATATATAAAATCTCAAATTCAAGACATAAATATACAAAAATCTAAAATATATACATACATAATCGTTTGGAGAGCCTCTGGGGCTCGTCAATTGTAGCCACCAAAAAAATAGGATGATAAAGTAGTTAGCCCAATAGCTAGCCCATTGGAGCTCAAAATTAGACTTATATTGGCTAAAATGCCTAACAAGCCTTGTTTGACCATAAGAGAGCCCTCTGCATACTTAGCCAAACTGTCAGCAACATCATTTTTATATAAACCTCTGCCTCTTTGATCAAAAAAAAAAAAAAAAGATGGCTATAAAGGTTACTGGAGAAGAAGTCTAATTAGATTTTAACAACTATTTGAATATATATATATATATTTATATATTAAATAAAGAAACAATAAAAAAAGAAACAAACAGGGTAGGTACAGAAAATGAACAATTAGATGAAGAAAAGAAATAATTATATGGGGAAAAGAGGAAAAAGAAAAAGAAAAAAGAGGTTTAAGAATGAAGTGCTAGTCAAAATGGTTGGCAAGGAGATACCCATCAGCAGAACAGAACTTTATGGAGAGGCTCCACAGTAAATTTGGTGCTTTGATGCCTTGATGCACTCATGTACGACCCATCCAACATGGGTTTTGTACACGGATACAATGAGAAAGTCTCTTAAATGTTTATATGGAAATGAGTTGAAATATAGGATATTTTAGTAGTAGTTCAATTAATTTTTTGAAAAAAGGAATTGTTAGAGATTAGCCATTTTGAAGAAAAATAATGAGAATGAATGAAACAGATTTGAATTCAAAATCCATTTAAAAATACACGTCCTTGTATGGCCCAACACAATATTCATTGGCAAGTCTGCCAGTAAGTTAGCATCTTGGTAGTTGCATCATTCATGAAGATCTTACTAGTTTAACAAGATGACACCAAGTATAAGAGACAAGTTGTGTGCAAAGTTCCTAATTGATTTAGCAAATATAGTATTATACGATTAAATTCTTATGTGTTTATTGCGCTCTGTTATCAGAATCTTACGATTCACGATTCGATTTGCGATTCGATTCACGATTCGATTCGTAATTTTTGCAAAATTGATACAAACCTATGAGAGAATCTATTTTGGAAGTGAATCGTACGAATCACAATCGATTCACGATTCGATTCACTTTTACGATTCATGCAATTCTTGAAACTATTGTGTCCGACATATTTTTAACTCTTTCTTTCTCTATCTTTTTATTGAAAGTGACATAACACAATCTCTAATAGCATTTAGTACCAAAATAATCAATATATATACATGATTTGTTGTTATTTTAGTGATTATGGAGCTTTTAATAGAATCCAATCAGATTGAGTTAGACTCAATATGTTTTTAAGCTTTCTTCTCATTTTTTTTCTATTAAAAAATTATAATATTTCTTCTAAAGATATTCAAGATTAAAGTAACTTACACCGTAAATTATCTATTACTATTTTATTAAATTAAATATAGTTAAATATTACATGGGTGAGGTCACTTATACATTTTAAAATGTTTTAGAAAAAAGATCATAAATAATGCTTTCTTATTATTTGGTCATTGTTACTTGGAAAAGTATATACGCTTATTTTCAAAATATCAATGTTGTTGTCAAATTATTGTTACTTTGAAAATTTAGAGTTTGTCTTTGTTTATTGTCTTTATTAAGAATGGTTGATAAAAAATATCTAAAAAAGAGAAAATGTAAGATGGTGATCTTACATAGTAATCTTTATTAACTTCTTATCTATTAAACTATATGATCATCATTCAAAATAACATTTTCATTGATTTAAGTCTAAATATTTCGTATTCCTAAGATATATTTAGCATCTAAGTTTGTAAATATATTTTTTAAAGTAATTTAGTAAAAGTGACCGAATCTTTATGATTCATGATTCACGACTCGGTACGAAGCCATTTTGATTCACGATTCAAATTTCTATTTGACAACTATGCTTTTCAGCCTATAAGACTTGATATGCTTTTGGAACAAGGGAAACAAAAACATAGAAAAGAAAAGATGACAGCCCTTCAAAATTGAAGGGAAGCTCTTTTTTCCATTTGAAGGATCATACTTGATCAGGTTTGGATGCATGAAGCTTTTCGCCTTCTTTCAGAGAGAAGATGAAGTGATGAAAACCCCTTGAAAAGTAATGAAGCAATTTTGTGTATTTTCCTTTCCTTGGGATCTGTTGCTTGAATGTTTTTCTGCTATTTTGCTCGAGCCACATCCTTTGTTAATCATAAATGCATTTTATTCTTGTGCCACCTTTAATTTGAGTTGAGTTACTTGTCACTGGTGTGCAGATAAGTGGACCTTATTAAATGATTTTTTATTAATTTTCTCACTAATCATTGCTACCTCTGTCATTTCTCATATGTGGACCAGTTTCTAACCATTGATTCTTATGAACTGCATTATATTTATAACTAAAATGAAGGAAAACAATTGTTAAGAGTTGATAGCTTCAATGTTTTTATTATTTCAATGCTTTCTCTGTTTTCTATAGACTAATGAACCTAGATTGATATTGCAATTTGTATTCCTTTTGATGCTTTCTTAATGCACATTTCTCATTGATTTGGGTGCTAGGTATCTTGATTCTTGCAAGAGACAAGAGGTGCTCCCAAATTCAACAGTTTTATCATGGTTTTACGAGGTCATCCTTTATTGTCTTTTAACTAAATTAAGCTATGCTGGAGGATGAAAAGATTTATGATATCATATGCTTTGGATTTTTGTTATAGTTTTTTTTTTCCCTTCACAATGCGTAGGGGGTATGGATAACTATTCTTTTAGTCTTGAAGTATTGAATTGGTAGGATGTCATACTTTCTGTTCTTTCGACAATGAAATATGAATTCTCTCTTACTATACCATGCAAATGAACCCCATCTGTTTGTTTTACTGTTATGACATTAATTTTTTTCCATTTGGTTACAGAACTTCAGTTTTTGACTTCTTTAAAGCTTGCACCATTTTTCTGTTGAGGGTGATGAAGTTTATTGCATTGACTAACATTTTTCCTTATCACTCAGGCAAAGACTCAGAAATCCATTTGCCAGAAGTGTAATATGGTCATTATATTGGATGACCTAAAGGATGCCGATTTCTCTCCACTTATCGATGTTTTCCTGGCAATTGACTCTTCTGAAATTGATGCAGTTGACATAATTCAGGAATCACACTGTGCCATAAACAAAGATCATGTTATGTCTTTGTTGCGTACGATCAATTCAAAGCTCCGAATCGTTGATCTCAAGGATATGTCACTTGTGGATGACTTCTTCTGTTCTGTGTCAGTGCTTTCCTGAACATTAATACTTTCAAATGATCTAGAGTTCCTGTGCATTAATCATGAATATAGTTTAAATTTTGCTAATCTTCCAGTTTACCCTTTGTCGCTCTCTATGGGAAAATTTTAAAAATGAGGCAAAGAGAGTTTTCAGACATTCAGCACAATTTTTTTGTAACACTCAACTCGAGCAGTAAGAATAGAAAATATTTGTCTGGGCTAATAACAAGAGTTAAATGGATGGTTTCTACTAATGTAAGGTTATTGATTTTAACTCCTTGATCAATTTGGGATTTCTCCAGGGATCCTTCCCTGGGTGGTTTGTCTTGCCAAGTTTTGAACCTGAGGTCTTCTGAGATCCGAGAGCTCTACATAGTGGGCATGTTCAAGCAACTACACACCCTTAATCTGGACTTTTGTACTTCTCTTACAAGTATGCAGAAGGATTGTTTCGCTTGCTTGCCGAATCTGAAGCGTCTTTCAATGTGTGAAACAAGAGTTGCTGATCTGTGGACAACTAGTGCTGCCTTGTCAAAAATTCCTTCATTGGTGGAACTCCGGTTTCAAAATTGTTTGTGTTGCAAAGGGACTGGTCCTTGCCCTGTGTCATCCAGTGCAATAACAGATCCTGATTGTGACAGAACTGAGTCAGGTATTTGAAGAAAAAATTGTACATTTAAGGCATGAACAGGAACTTGTACTCTATTAAAGCATGACTGAAGATTCATCAGATCATTGTGTGGTTGAACTTTCAGGTCATCGTCATACACCAGGTTTAGTGGAGCAATCATCCGATTCCCTTACTGTCTGGAATGGAAATTCTAATTTGCCGATTGAGGTTAAAACACAGTTTCTCTAGTGAAGTTGTCAATTTTACTGTTTCAACAAGAAACTATCTCTTTCTAATGGATTTTCAAATCTTTTTAGCAGGTTGCTTTTAGCAAATTGTGTACTCAAGACGGAGATGAATCTCCTACTAGTGCACTTAACTATAACTTTGAGTTAGAGGATGCCTCTACCACATTCAAGAACTATGTTTCACATCATCCTTCGCCTATCTGCTTTGAGAAATATTATAGGGAGTACATGATTGTCTCATTGCCTCGCTTGGCCGTTTTAGATAATCTGCCTATCAGAAAGTTGGAAAGGGAAATGGCCAAGATTATCTTTTCGGAATATTATGAATTCTTACCATATAAACGACAGCACAGAGAGAGTGTTGTCAGCATTTTACATATGCGTGAAACTGGAGTGAGTAGAATTCACCACCAAAACTCATCCCGGCCAAGGCAGCCGCTGTCTTATAGAAAAAGCCAACATTTCTACTCTAGGTCTCTTTGTGCTGCCAAACTTGGGTCTTCTGCATGGCCGCTCTTACATCCAGTGTCCAACATTTGCCACATTATCAAAGAAGAAGTTAAGAGCCTTCGGCCAAGGCAGTTTGAGTATCATCCATCAAACTCTAGTCTTATGGTTTTCGGAACTCTAGATGGGGAAATAGTCGTTATCAACCATGAGAATGGGCATATTGTTGGTTATCTCCCATCCCTTGGACCTATGAATAGTGTTCTGGGCCTCTGTTGGCTTAAGAAGTATCCATCCAAGGTATGCAGTTAACTTTAATAAATTATATGATGGAGAATTCAGTTGGCTTTCCAATAACTATCTTTAGATGCATATTTCTAACTTTGTTTTGTATTATGTCAGAATCTTGCTTTCCACTTTGTTTTGGAAAGTGACTATTTTAGTTGGTTTTTTGACTTTTTATGAAAAGACGCGCAGAAAAATAGAGAAAATAGTTGACTTGTTGGTAGTGCCTTTTTGGCATTTTTAGATTGTTTCCAAAATTTTTTGGGGAAATAATTGCACAGTAGGTGCAGCAAAAAGAAATTACAAAAACATGAAAAAGTATATTATTTCAGTTATTAAAATGTATAAACTTTTTCATATTTTTGTAAATTTTTTTTACTGCACCCACTGTGCAGTTAGTTTCCCAATTTTTTTATGTTGTCTAGAAGCACAATATATATATATATATATTTAAAGCCAAATGTTATGATGCAAAATGCACTTGAAATGCTTTCTATTTCCTGTAGGATACATGCCTTAGATTTAAGAATCAAAACCCAATATGGTTCACCATGCTAGCCATCTTTTATCAAATTTTGTTAATCAAATTACAGCAATAATTCTTTATATGCATCAGGTGTGTTCGAGGCAAAGTCTCTCTCTCTCTCTCTCTCTCTCTCTCTCTCTCTCCCCCTCTCGCTCTCTCTGTGAAAAAATACTGTGGAATATAAAAAGAAGAGCAACGCAGCCAGAAAACTCTGGTCTGTGGAGATAGGCTTATGGACATATGCTTCAGAGGAGCATTTTGATGCAATTATCCTTGAACAACACTCTCCATTCTCTTAAAATCATTGAACTTCATTATTTGAATATTCAGTATCCACTAGTTCTGAACAAGAGCACTTCAATTTTTACTATTACAGCATTCAAAAGTGACCTTTATCAGATGGAAATTGCTAATATTTGTTTTTTTGAATTGGATAATCAGTTCCTTACTGGTTCAGATAATGGTTCCTTGAGATTATTTGACGTTAACCATATGCTGCCGAATATTGCGGATGGCTATGCTTGTCCCAGTAATGTTACTTTTGGTAACTTTGAGCAGCTGACATCTGTTCATGTCAATTCAACGAATGATCAGTTTCTTACCAGTGGTTACTCAAAACATGTTGCACTGTATGACATTGACAGTGGAAAGTGTTTACAGTTATTCAAAGATATACATCGAGGACCCATTAATGTTGCTAAATTTGCTCACCACTCTCCTTCCATATTTGTTACTTCGTCCTTTGACCATGATATCAAGATGTGGGACCTTCGGCAGCAACCTCTACAACCTTGCTATACAGTTTCAAGCTCAAGAGGAAATGTAATGGTTTGCTTCTCACCTGATGACCACCATCTGCTTGTGTCAGCTGTGGATAATGAGGTATTGCTCTCGAAATTAGATTTGCACTATAGTTTTCTAGTGTAGAATAAACCCTTTCCCACCTTTTTTCCTTTCAAGGTAGGTAGAGTATAATAATGGCACACAAACAGATTGATCATAATAACCATTTAATTGTTTCACAATTTTGGTTTACTCCAAACTTTTTCGACCTCTTGAAAATGAAGATGTTGGGACTCAGCTAAGTTCTGTTGCATAGGCAGTGAGTTACCATAAATGGTGTTCTTTGATGGTACAAGATTGGGACTAACAGCTGTTAAGGTACCAGGTTAAACAGCTTATGGCGGTAGATGGGAGGCTTCACACAAAGTTTGACCTGCCTTCAACAGGAAGTGCCCACAATTATACTCGGTCATATTACATGAATGGAAGGGACTACATCATCAGTGGGAGTTGTGATGAACCTGTTGTTCGAGTTTGCTGTGCTCAAACTGGAAGGCGACTTAGAGATGTTTATTTGGAGGTACATTTCTCACATAAACATAACCACGTCTGCGCTCTTCACTACTTGTTAATAACTGCCATTTTGAAGATGTCAAGTGCATTTTGTTCATTGCAGGGTAGGGGCTCAGGAAACTCAATGTTTGTGCAATCCTTAAGGGGCGATCCTTTTAGAGTAAGTTATCTTTGCTTCAAATTTAATGTGTTATCATAATAGCATTATAGTTCTTTTGAACTTGGAAGTTCTGCAAAAGTTGTTCAACCCCTGTTGTTTGAAGAGTTATCATCCCTCTATAAACACCATGAATATTTCTAGGAGTTAAAAATATTCATATTCTTTCCTTGTTGAGATAAGAATCTGAGCATATATATTTCTGCTCTTTTTGTTTCTTTGGGAATCTAAAACCAGGATTTTCAAATGGCTATCTTAGCAACCTTTACGCATCCCAGCTCAAAGTCGGATATCATCAAGGTAACTTTTATGCATTCTCGTCCTGTGTTATCTATGGAAGCTCTCCTTTAGAACAATTAATATCAATAGGTCTCTACGCAGGTCAATTTGCTTGCATCCAGCCATGACACAAAAGAATATTCATGTGATCGTCATTTTAGCCCTTCCTCTGGTTTGGGAGGTTGACGGATATCTCTTTTCTGTTTATTAATGTAAAAATGTATATGAATGTATGTATACATCTCCAAATCTATGTAAATGTTGAGAAGTGTACATTTGTTGTATTAAATTAGTATATATAATTTGTATTCTTTTTGGTGGCTATATAGTCGTGTCCTATACTGATTTTATCTCAAGACTTCTCCAAAAATGGTGCGAATGAGGGGTCAAGACTCGATCTATGGATATTGGTATAGCCATGCTGCTTGAATGACTCTTGTGTGAATAGGGATGGTTTAGGTTGTGACAGAATTTGACTTTCAACTTGAGCCCTTACCAATAGAGAGGCTTTTACTTCCTAGAGGTTTTATCGTTCATATATCATATTGAAAACTTGATTACTTTTGCCTAATTGCTTGGAAAGTGACTGTTTTCATGTGTCCAGCATCTCAATGTGGGTTTAATCTCGAGTTGGTTGTGTTTTTCCTTTCTAACACTGTTTGATACAGATGATTGAACACAAAGTGACATAGAACACTCACACAAGTAGTGTGGCCCTCTCATATCATAGGAGTGTAGCTCCATAGTTGTCGCACAACTGTTGCAAGTGTTTGTGTTATTTTATGTGGCAGAGTTCTGTATCCATTGGTCACATTCCCTTCTTCACACCAAAGATTATTCTCTCTTAAAACTCTTGTTTAATTTCTGTGGTCGAGTTCCATGTTCCTCAAATAACCGAGGAGCCTTTATCTCTTCATGGAAAGAGTTGACTGCACCGAGACAAGAGGCTGTGCAATCCTGATGTCTAAACCATCCAAAGATTAGTAATTTTTTTAGAATCATACAGGAAAGACACACCCAGTTGGGAGTGATTAGGGCTGCAAATGAACAGAGCCGTTCATGAACAAGGTCGAGCTCGGCTCGGTAAGAGCTCGTTCGAACTCGGTTCGTTAATTTTTTTTGCCGTTCGAGCTCGTTAAATTTTTAATAAATAAGCCCAAACATTCTAAAGCTCGGCTCGTAAGCTCGGCTCGTTAGCTGGCTCGTTCAATATTTATTATTTATATATTAAACAATATAAAATTATGTATAAAAAATAAGAGAAATATGCTATTTATATATTTAAAAAATATAAATGTAAATAATACTTAACTATAGATAGTATATTTATATAATAGTAGTAGTAGATATTATTATTTTAGTAAAATATGGACTTTTTTTTAGTATGTTTATATATATTGTATATATAATTGTATAATCAAAATTTTAATTGTAACTTTAGTCTCACATGCAAGTATGAATTTATAAATTTTTTGGCTCGTTAAAGTTCGTGAACAGGCTCGAGCTCGAGTCGAGCCTAAGCCAACTCGGCTCGAGCTCGGTTAGTTAAATTTTTATTCGAGCTCGAGCTCGTTAAAATCTTAATAAATAAGTCCAAACACACTAAAGCTCGGCTCGACTCGGCTCGTTTGCAGCCCTAGGAGTGATCTATCACATTATGGAAGGGGAGGTGACTTAGAAGGGTTGAAACTCATAAATTTAGATAATTTGTCACGTGGGTTTTCAGTCAAATCTCCCTTTCCTTGTATTAGCATCTGATTAAAAATATCACTTGTGATCTCACACCCATGTATATCAGAGCAGTGAAGTAGAAGCTTCGGTGTGTCTGCTGAGTGGTTGACTGTAAAGAATTGCAAGTGGGGGTTTGCTAAATAGCTTGTAGTCTTGCAAGAATGAATTAAGCTCTCCTATTATTATAAAATAAAACTGACATTATTTAAAGAGTTAGACATATAGACGACAGACTGACTGAAGTAATATTTATTATGATTCTTGAAATTTAATTTTTGAAAATCTTGAGTTTTAGAAGTTGCGTAGTAAGCTTCGCAAACAGCGAAGAACTCGTTTTGTAACCCAAAGAGCCAACAAAAGACAACTGGTACACCATTCCGCATTCCCCACTACCAACCACACCCACTACCACCCCCACAAGTTTATACTTCAAAACAATCTGTAATGAAGCTGTATGTGTATATATGTATATATTTTTTTTATTTATTTATTTCTTCTTCTATACAATAAATAATTCTATCATGGATTCCTTCCTGGGTTCTCCTCCTCCCCACCAAGACCCACCTCTCTCTCTCTCTCTCTCTCTCTCTCTCTCTCTCCATGTTAGATAATAAAATATGAGCAATGTTATATAAACCAAAAAAATTTATAAATTAATAGGATTAATGTCTAAAACTAGAAAAAGTAAATGCTTAAGCTTAGGTGAGAATGCCTTGTCGCTTATTAACTCTTTTTTGTCGGCTTTTATTTTTTATTTTTTATAATAATTGAGTATCCGAACGAATTTATGTGTATCTTGACTAATCCTAAAATTCTAAAATTAACAATCGAGCAAACCTCTAGTGGCTCTAAAGTTTTGTTAGTCAAGGATCTAAATCCTCTCCAACTACAACTAACATAGAACACTTTTATCTATATCAAGTGTTGAATAATAACCGGAGCCGTTTGTTGAGTTGCTTTTGTTCTATAGGTTCCTTTTATTATTGCATATCATTTTAGTTTGTAATAAAATAGGTGTACTATTATTCATAAAATAGAATTTAGAGTCTTAAAATACGTTTAATTTTCTTAATTTTATCTATAAAATTTTAAATATGTATAAAATTTTAATTGAATGATCATTTGGTCCCTAAAATATGTATTTGGTGTAAGTTTGGTCTTCAAAATTTTTAATAATTTAAATTTCATCGCTAAATAATAATAAAGAAAATGAAACTTAATTTTATAATGTCAAAATTGATAAAATTAAATTTAAAGAGACTTAAATGATAGTGAACACATATTTTAGGGATTCTGGTTGAATTTTATTATTATTCAAATTAAGAGTAAATAACACTGATACCTCCTTAGATGTGGTCCAATTATATCCTACTCCCTGATATTCTAAAAATTACATTCTAACCTCTGTGGTTAATAGTCGCATTTCACAAACCCGTGCTTATATAAAAGACAACAACTACTAATAGAAAAATAGAGGAATTTACATTGGAAAAAAAAAAAAAAGAAGTAAAGGAAAGGAAAGGAAAGGAAAAAAACAGAAGAAGTAAAACAAAGCAAGAAAAGAGAGAATGCATGAATTTAATATCTTCATTCTATCTAAATAATTATAATGACAGAGGGTTAGTATAATTTCTCAAACGTCAAGGGTTAATAAATTGAAAAGTTCAGCTCACACTTCTCTTTAAAATCCAGATATTAAGGAAAGGGAAACTGAAACCTTATAACTATGCAACTCCAGATGATGTAGGGCACATTCCAACATGATATGTATTAAATCCAAATCACAAGAGGTGTAAGTGTAATTTACCCTTCAATTAATGATTCAAATGACAATCTAAAATCAGACTAATTTGACTAAAATTAAAAATCTTTAAAATGAAATTGACAATATAAAACTTTAAAGAACAGACGCAGAACATACTACAGATACTGAATAAGTGTATTTTATACATATACTACTATGTTAATATATTTCATACGTAAACCCGTACATGATCACTATAAATACCCCCACCTAAAGTCCCATAAGATCCATCACATCCACAACACACATCCCAGTGGTTTAGTTCACAGCCTATATTGCCATTCCAGTCTTTCTCAGTTTCTCCTCTCTTAAAACTCTCTTTCATACAAGCAAAAATGAAGCTTGTTTTTCGAGCTTTGCTTATTGTTTCACTGGTTCTGAGCTCCTCCTTCTTCCAAGCCACCATGGCTCAGGCTACCCCCCCAAGTAATTTCTCTCCCTCTATATACACACACACATACATACATACATACATTGCATAATTATCTGACTGGTCTTGCTTTGTTGATTATTTTGAAGGTGGTTATCCCTGCGATTCCAAGTGCACAGACAGGTGCTCCAAGGCAGGAGAAAAGAAACGTTGCCTGACAGACTGCGGGATCTGCTGCAAGAAGTGCGAATGTGTTCCGTCGGGGACTTTCGGAAACAAGTCAGAGTGCCCTTGTTACAGAGACATGCTCAACTCCAAGGGTACATCCAAGTGCCCTTAAAGAGAGAGATGCTTATTCACTCCCCCCCCATTTCCCCACTTTTGTCTCTTACTTTCATCTTACTTTCATCTTAGTTCTAGCTAGCTATTGATTAATTGTTTAATAAGTTTCGGTTAGTAATAATAAGGAAGTGTTTTTTCTCACTTTTGAGAGCAAAAATGAATATGAGAAATTATTTATTTATCCAAAAAAAAATAATAATAATTTGAATATGAGAAATTTGACTGTCAAAATTGAGAAAAAGTGTATCCTAAAAGCTAACTGAAAGAATATAGGGGTAGGTATATAATTTATGTTCGTCTCAAGTTTATGTGGCTGGTAATTAAATTTGGGAGTCATTGTTGATTCTGTGTATTTTTTCTGTGGACGTAATAAAACTTATTTGTATTATGGTGTTAATGAAGGGATACATTGCATTGTGATTCTTTTTAGTCAAACTTGCCAAAAGGTTTGGGAGCCATTGCAATTTTCGGATGTTGTGGGGATAGTCTAAAATTGTTCTCATATGTAGTCTTATATTGGCGTCGTTTGGGAAGGCAAACGGGGCTAAAGTAGCCAAGTCGCGACAAAGAAGGCTATTTCAGCCAAGTCACGACAAAATCGAGTTTTACGGGTTTTGGGCGAGGCTCAGTCGTGTGATTTTACCGAATTGCCCCGAGAGGTTAAACTCTCTCCATCTGCAAAAAGCGCCTCACATTAGAGGTCTTACACACCCATTTCAAAGCAGAGGAGAGGAAGAACGGAGCAATTGGAGGCCGTCGGACTGACCTTGGCAGAGGAATCCGCAACCGGAGATCGAAACCGCGGCGGCGAACAACAACGAACTCTCGCACACTCCAACCGATCTGCAGGTGATGATCTATGGCCTATCTAATTTGTTTTCTGTTCTTACCATCTGCGTGGTTTATGTTCATTTCTTGCGTCGGTTCATGGCCGATCTGTTGGCTCACGGTCGTTATTGGGTTTATTACACTTACATTACACACAGACCGGCCACCGATCTGTCTCATCCGTAAATCTGGTCTTTTAGATATGTTGTTATGTTCGAAATCGAAACCGCATCCAACAAATTTGGGGCAGATTTGTATATGTATATATATATATATAATATCTGATCTGATTCAAATAGTTGTTCTGATTTATGAGAATCAGCTCTATCGATCTTAAATATCTGTTCAGACTCACAAATTTGGCCTAGATGTATGAAGGCACCGTTGTTTAAACAATCAAAGAGTTAGAAATCTGTTCTACAGTTGTTGTATCTGTTCGGTTATTGTTTGAAATGCAGATCCCTTTTTTTTTTTTTTTTTTTTTATAAATAAGAAATGCGAAGGCGTTAGTGAAATGCTGACTTCCCATTTGTGCTTCATAGAAATGCTCAATTCCGATTTGTGAAATTTTTATTAATTACATAAATGCTCAATTCCCATTTGTGAAATTTTTATTAATTACATAAAAAATATAATTCCAACTCAATTTGGGTTACAAGTTAGAGATATTAACAACAAATTATGAAAATATATATAACTGATAGTACAAAAGGAAAATTATAAATTGTAATCAATTAAGCAATATATTAAAAATATATTACGAATTTATTAAAAAAAATATGTGAAATGTATATTACAAATTTTGATTTAAAAAGGAAAGACTGTAAAAATTTTATTACACATATATGTCAAAATTTAATTATGAAAAACTTTATCATGAATATATGACAGAATGTTTTCAAAAAAGCCAAAAAATATATTGAAAATATATATTTTTTGGATTACATGTATTAATTTGCGTATATTTTTTACTCAAGACGAAATGCTCAATTCTCAACTCAAATAATTTAATTAATTACATAAAAAATATTTTCCAACTAAATTTGGGAAGCAAGGTAGATATATTATCTACATATATTAACAACAAATTACAAAATAATGTATATTTATATTACAAATATATTAAACAAACAGTTTATTAAAAATACATTACAAACTTATTCGAAAGATATTAATAATGTATTAATATTATATATTACAAATTTAGAGTTAAAAATATATGCGTGTAAAACTTGTATTACACAGATATGACAAAATTTAATTATGAAAAACTATATCATAAATATATTCAGAAATGTTTTCAAAATATGAAAAAAAAAATATATTGAAAATATATTACAAATTAGATGTATTAATTTGCGTACATTTTTTACTCAGGACGAAATGCTCATTTATCATTTCAACAAAATAAATTAATTACCACCATAAATATTTTCGAACTACATTTGGGAAGGAAGGTAGATATATGTGCATATATTAACAACAAATTACAAAATATATGAAATTTATATTAGAAATATATAAAAAAACCAGTTGACTAAAAATATATTACAAAAATCTTTGACAGATATTAATAATGTATTAATATTATATATTACAAATTTAGAGGTAAACAATAAAGAGTGTCAAAGTTTTATTAAACAGATATGACTACATTTAATTATGAAAAACTATATCATAAATATATTCCAAAATGTCTTCAAAATAAATAAAAATATATATTGAAAATATATTACAAATTAGATGTATTAATTTGCGTTTATTTTTTACTCAACATGAAATGGTCAATTCTCATTTCTAAATAATAAATTAATTAGCAGCATAACTATTTTCGAACTACATTTTGGAAGGAAGCTAGATATTAAAAAAATATATCAAATATATATTACACATATATTACAAAAATAGTTTTTTTCAATATATATTAAAAAAATGTTAGACAGATATTAATAATGTATTAATTTTATATATTACGAATTTAGAGGTAAACAATAAAGACTGTAAAAGTTTTTGCCAAACAGATATAAAAAAACTTTATATATTACGAGTATATGTAAGTATGAAAAAACTTTATCATAAATATATTCAAAAATGTTTTCAAAATATAAAGGAAATAATATTGAAAATACATTACAAATTAGATGTACTAATTGCGTTCATTTGATAGTCAATACGAAATGCTCAGTTCTCAACACAATAACAAAAAAAAAATTAGATAAATTAAATAGAGAGTACCACTAAATTTGGGAAGGATGGTAGATATATTAACAACATCATATTTCCAACAAATTACAAATTATATGACATTTATATTACAATTATATATTCAAAACAACATTTTATTAACAAATATATTACAAACATATTAGAAAGATATTAATAACGTATTAATATTATATATTACAAATTTAGAGTTAAAAAACAAAAGGGTGTAACAATGTTATTATACATGTATGACAAAATGTAATTAGTACAAAATGTAGTACAAATATATTCAGAAATCCATTTTGCTGCCTATCATAAAAACTATTATCAAAATATATTACAACATAGATTTATTAATTTCAGTACTCCATCGTGTTCATGTTGATTCATGTAAATTTACTTTATATTAAAGCGTAGCATGGTGTCGTTCACCTCTACTGCAACTTCCAGTACATGGCCAGGACGTATGTGTGCCTGTGGATATGGCCCGTGTAATAACCCTCACATTGTCTTAGCCATACTCATATGCATTTATATGCTTTGTCTTGTTATGGTTGCATTTCAGACCTTGTCCTTGTGTTGCTTAAGTGCTGTTTGCATGCTTTGCTTTTTGTTCGGTGTGAGTAGTCAGCCTAGGCCAACCAAACCGAGGTCACCTTAAGCCTAGAACTGCCTTAGAACCCCTTTGATTGACCTCCACCTTCATCCTGGCATACTGGCCGAGATGTCATTATCTTGGCCGAGGTGTTCATCGCCAAGGCCGAGATGTATATTATCTAGGCCGAGATGTTACCCTTGAACCCAAGTGATCTTGCCCTAGACTGGTACGACCTAGACCGAGGTGTGGCACACCTAGGCCGAGGTGTGGCACAGCTGGGCCAAGCGTTGTCCTTTCTTGCCGAAGTCTTGTTGTTAGCCGATGTCATTGCTCGCCGGAGTCCCTTGCCGCCTAGCTTGTTGAGCACGCCTTGTCATAGTCTTGTCTTTTCAATCAGTCACCTTTTTGGGTTGAGCCAACCAACCACTGCCACGTGTCCGAGCCGAGGGTTTAGACAGCCGGCAGACCTAGAAACAAATCATTTTGTCTCAAATCTTTGTTCTTGAGGAGAGAGAAGCTCTAAGGGAAGAAGGAGGAATTCTAGAGTGAGAAAGTGAATTGCAAGCTTGATTCTTAGAGTTCAAACCGTTTGATTCTTGATTTGAGGTTAGAATCTTGATCTACTCTTGTTGTTCTTATTGATCATCTAGCCGCATTGCACGATCGAACCTGTTTTGCATGTCATGCATTGATTTAAAGTTGGTTTTGGAAAAAGAAAGTTAGAGTTCATGAGTTCTTGAAGAAAAGCCTCGTTTAATCCGAAAGTTTGCAACAAGTTACATGCTTTTGTGTTTGTTTCGTAGGATCTTCTAGTATGGGTACCCAGGTCCATGTTTTCAAACTCATAGCATGAAATCTCAGGTTTTACAATGATGAGTATGATCTTTGCATTCATTTCCTTCATGATCTTCATGTTCATGTTCCTTATGTTCTTGAGCAGAGGGAAAACCCAGATTTTTCCCGACTTCATTTTCTTGGATGTGGCCCTCGGGACCACACCTCGGCGAGAAGGTGTGGGACCTCGGCCAAGACCTGGTTAGTGCCCAGCTTGTTTCCCCGAGATGAGAAACCGTGTTTGTTTTGGTTTGACCTAGTTCTTGGAGAACGCCGAGGTCATTTTTGTATGCATGTAAAGCTTGTTTGAAAGTGCATTCAACAGACTTTTGCCATGTGTTTGTAGGACTTGGACTTGCCTTGACCCTGACGTTTAAAGAACTATGTGAGTGGTATTTTAATAAAGATATGTTATAAAGCTTTGATAAAACTTTGTTTTGCTTTGTTCGGATATTACTTACAAGCATGAATGATCATCCATATTTTGCGTATCAAATATTGTATCTTGCTTTGATGACATTCTTGGAAGTCCGTATGTGCTAGGGGACTATAAGCATTTGTAGCACAAAGTTTGGAAGTCCGTATGTGCTAGGGGACTATAAGCATTTGTAGCACAAAGTTTGGAAGTCCGTATGTGCTAGGGGACTATAAGCATTTGTAGCACAAGTCCTTAGTGTCCGGGGACTATAATGCAACGACACCATTGTTTAGAGATCTCTCTTGTCTTGTCTTGCCTTGCCACTGACGGTTTTACCGCGTGGGTTTGTTTGTCCGGAATGTCATCTCTTGTATTATATTGATGTTAGTAAGCATCCCTTGAAGCTTGAAAGATTTGATAGATGAACTTGATTTATCCCTTGTGTTGTTTGTTAAAAGATCTCGGATATCATTCATGTAAACCCCTTTATTATTTATACCATTCACTGAGTATCCAAGCTCACCCTCTCTATATATATGTAGGTGATAAGCAAGACGGCGGCGACGCCTAGATGTCTTTTGCCGATGTGTTTGCCGACGTGTTTTGGATTGTGTTTTGCAACATCTTGAAGATTATGCTTCTTAGTTATTTCCATTGTATTTTGTATTTGATGGCCGAGAAGCCTTTTGGTCAAGATGTATTTTTGTACTCCATTTGTTGTATTAAAGCTATGTAATGATGTATGACATTTCATTCAACTTATGCACTGCTCTCATGGATTACTTAGTCTTGATTTATTGCTTCCGCATTTGTAAGCCCCATATGTATACTCTGATTTGCGTGTGGATTCTTGTAAGTGGCCTTTGGTAATCTCAGATTACTGGCCATCATGGCACCATTCTACTAGGGGCGGAATGGGGTCGTGACAGCCCGTGTATTGTTAGGATTTCCAGGTCCACCACAAATCCAGGGCGTGCGTACTTTGTCTGTCCCCGCCCTGTGGTGAGTCACCCAATCTTTACCGGTCATAACTTAATGAACATTAACAACCCATGAAACTAATACTTCCATAATTTTCACTCATCAGCCTTGTGTCAGTTGGATTGGTTGGTGTGAAGAACGAAGCCATGGGAACCAAGGCTATGCGTCACCCGGAGATGAAATTGCCATGCAATTGCGGGCTGATGTCATAGACATTCAACAATCCTTGCGTGTGCTTAAGACCATTGTGTATGTGCTCTGCATTGTCGTTGTCATTTTGTTGTGCCGTATGTAAGCATCGTTACCATGTTCTTAGTATGTACAAAGACGTTAGTATGTTTTACATATGTTGTTAGTATGTAGTTAGTATGTTTGTAGTACGATGGTAGTATGTTGTCGCATATGGGAGGCGTAATATTAACTATCATATTTTCGTCCACTACTAACTTCCATGGAACCTGTGTACGTACGTAAAAAATGTTTTGAATGGGCATATGCAAATTTATCTTCAGCATCATATATCTCTGTTTGTTGTTATTAATGTGTCATGGCTTATGCGTGTGTATATAACAACAAAATTTGTGATGGTAATCTTTTGTAACCGTACATTAGTAATGGCTTCCACACGTACTTCGCCGCGTAACCACGCGAAAAGCAAAGGCGTTGTCAGTGACAAGTCAACCAGTCTTGAAGAGACACAAACTCAGTTAAGCCACAAGGCCTCATGGAACAGTCACTCAGTCCGAGTTTTTCTCCAGTTGATTGCAAATGAGATTAGTAAAGGAAATCGGCCATTCTTAGTCCTCACCCAGGCAGGGTACAAGTCGTTGTCCAGGAAATTCCAGAGAAAAACAGGAAAAAAACATGTGAGCTTGAAAAAAGAGTGGCAAGCGTGGACGAAGTTGATGGACTCAAGCAAGGGAGTGTCCGGGATAGGCTTTGACTATGACACCGGTTTGTTTCAGGCACCTGACGAGTGGTGGTACAAGATGGAATCAGTAAGTACATGTACAATCAATTTTCATATCTGTCATTTACCAGTACATTTTTTACTTCTTGATTTAACTGCAATACAATTTATTTATATGAAATATAATGTCTGCCTCTTTTACACATCTACATTTCTGCAGATCAACAAGGCGTGTGCGAAGTTCAGGAAGAAAACCTTTTAACACCGTGACTTGATGGAGACGGTTTTCATGGGGGCATCAGCTACTGGGAAGCACCATTGGACCCCGGGAGAGAACCTTCCTGAAGCTGCTGAGGACTCATCTGATTCAGTGCGTAGTTTGGGAGCCCAGCCATTTGCTGATCCGATACCCGCTGGAGTACAGGACGTGGATTCTGATTCTTCACTGGAGCATGTGCCGATTGAAAAGGCAAAAAGGAGAAAGACGCCATCAACAAGTGCTTCAAAGTCAAAGAAGGGAACAAGTGGTGCGTCTGTTATTGCGGAAAGCATGAACAGAATGACAGATGTGGTGCGTTCGAAGAATCAGCAGGTCACGGTCAGGCACCTCACAGGCAACGAAGCGCTGTACACTATTTTCGAGTGCATGCATAAACTGAGCAGTATTCCATCCCTGATTGGTACGCCGTTATTCCACTTCGCCTCCACACTTATGGATAACGCCGATTACCGGGAGGTCATGATGTGCCAGCCTGATGACGACCACATCATTGGATGGCTTACACAGAAGCAGCTCCAGTGTACTGCATCGGGGCCATTTGCAAACCTGTTTGGGGGTCGCCGGATGTGATGTATCGGTGTTACGAGTGTTGCAGATGCATGTCCTTTTCTTCGTTTTTAAAACTTAGACTTATGGTATTGTTGGCTATGTACTAAAACAGGATGGTGGTGTGTGCATGTTTTGCATTCTGTCTTTCTTTTTTTTTTCTTGCTACCTACGGGCAGAAACAAGTTTTAGGTAAGTGCATGGGTTGACGGACTGGAAGCATGGTTGTGCTTCGTTTTTGGGAAATGAATGGGATGTTTACGTTTTCATATTTTGTGTCACTACGTTTCAGACAGGGAATTACGTTTTAGATGCACGCTTATGAATGCCTATATGTCGCAAGTTCTTTTGTTAGTTTAGTTTGCTGGGTAGTTTTGTGGTTGTTACCACCATGGCCCCCCTGTAAAGCATAAGTTGAACATCTTCTTTTTGTTGTGCAATTCATATGATCATGCGTTCCAAATGACATTGGTCATAGCATTGCTTTGTTTAAAAACAGTGTCGGCATTTCATAATTGCAAAATTCAATATAATTTAAGTCAACGAATCACGTGCTAACTGATTGAAAGGTTGCCACTGTTGTAGGTTTCGCATCAACGAAGACACGATGAATCCCTGGGATGGAAGCAACCATGATGACATAATGGAAATGCTTAATCAAATGGCGGTGCAGGTGCAACAAGAACAGAACTGCACATTTCTACAAGCATGCCAGTTGGCGACAGAATGGTACCAAAAACACATGGCTAAAACGCCGTGTCGCACTTCTATACTAACCGGGAATAGATGGATATGCGAACTATATGCGGGGCATATGGGTCGATTTGAGGAAAATGTTTGCATGCCGAAGGAAGTTTTTGCCGCATTGTGTGAGACATTAGTAAATGATTTTGGATTACAAGTCCCGCAACGTCCACATGGCTTAGCTGTTGAAGAAAGCGTTGTGATGTTTATCCATCTGTTGAAAGGGAAGCAAAATCGAGAAATCCAGGAACGGTTCCAACATTTCGGGGAGACTGTGTCGAGGCACGTGCATAACGTATTAAATTCCATGAAAGAGTTCACTGTTGTTCATTGTCGGCCCACATACAGTCAGCATCGTATACATCCATACGTGCGGTCTAGACGGAAATACCTACCGTTCAAGGTACTTTTGAAAAACATGAGTCACATATACATAATATATTAAATTTTGTTTTTGTTATTAACTGCACGTGACGATTGGAAAACTGAAAACTTGGTACAAATTTACGCAACAAAACAATTTATCCATGTTTGCAGGACTGCATTGGCGCAATAGACGGAACACATGTCAGTGCATGGGTTACGGGGCCAGATGCGGCAACATATTTCGGTAGGAAATACTGTCACACGCAAAATATAATGGCCGCTGTCGATTTTGACATGTGTTTCATATTCATTTCTTGCGGATGGGAAGGAAGTATGCATGATAGTCGCATATTCAACGAGATAATAACAAATGATAATGTCCCCTTCCCACATCCTGACGAAGGTAACACACGGTCCTGTTATAAATTATTTCATAACAAATAATTTATCCCTGAGACAGCGTTATATGAAAATGACGCAGCATGTTCGTTTTTCTGTCATACATTGTTCTCATATCTGCAGGCAAATATTATCTTGTCGATTCTGGATATGCAAACCGAATTGGGTTCTTAGCACCATTCAAAGGTGACCGTTACCACCAACAAGAATTCCGTCGTATTGCACGGAACGCGATGGCAAACACGCCAAGGGAACTATTTAACAAAGTGCACTCCTCGTTACGCAGTGTGGTGGAACGCACTTTCGGTGCCTGGAAACAGCGATGGGGGTTTATTCGAGACATGCCTCGGTATGACTTTGAAAATGTGCAAGTTCAGTTAGTAGGTGCGTCAATGACATTACATAATTATATACGGCGTAACACAGGTAACCCAACAACTGTTCAGCCAATCTATGACGAGGAAGAGGCTATGACAATAGTAAATGCTATACCAGAAGTTGAACACGACGAGGATGGTTTAATGGTTGGAGATGAGGACCCCCATATGGCATTGGTCCGCCTTCACATACGCGACAAATTATGTAACATGCGTAATAACGGAATGTTAGGAAATATATAGTAGTCGAAATAATTTTCGTATGGTTGTCACATAATGACACACGTGGAACAGACTATATTCAAATATATTATCATGTACAATATGTATGAGTTTCCACGGGAATGTAACCCCTTCCAGTTGCTGACGTGCCTAACTTTGAAAAACAAATAAAAACAAATGAAAAAGAAAACTAAGACAGAAATTGTCATGTGCGACGTAAATTACAAATAAATGAAACACATAAATATATTATAAAAAAAAAGTTATTGTATACCAATTAAGAAAAACAAGACATACTTACAAATAAAAATCGAAGACAAAAAAAAAAACAAACATAGTTTAAAAAAAAAACATAGTTATAGTAAAAAAAAAAAAACAAAAAAGAAGACAAAAACATAAATTCCCAAATGAAAATCGAAAAATGTAAGCACAATACGGCAAATCGAAACCCGAAAATTTAAAAAGTAACAGGAAAAAAAATTAAACAAAATACGAAAAATCTAAGTGCAAAATAAATAAAATTCAAATAAAAAAAAATTAACGCAAAATCCGACAAATATATTCAAAAAAAAAAACCAAATACAAAAAAAAAATTAGGATTTGCAAAATTGGGGAGATCGAAACCCAACATACAAAAATTGTCAACAAAAAAAATAAAGCAAAAAATGGCAAAGCAAAACCCAAAAAAAAAAAAAAAAAATCAGAACAAAACAAAAAAAAAGCAAAATCGAAACCCAACATAAAAAAATTAAAATAAAAAAGAAGAACCAAAATATGGCAAATCCAAACCCAAAATAAAAAAATTAAAAAATAAAAAATTTAAGCAAAAGTCGGCAGATCGACACCCAATATACAAAAAAAATTATTTGAAAACAAAGCCAAATCCAAACCCAAAAAAAAAAAAGACAAGAAAAAAAAAAAAAAAAAAAAAAAGCAAAAGCAAAAAGCAAAAAGCCACTATTGTAAAAAAAAAAATACCAAAAAAAAAAACATACCAAAAAAGTTTTTTTTTTCAGCAAAAAGCGAAAATTGAAAAAAAAAAAAAAAAAAAAAAAAAAAAAGGCAAATTATGCCAAATCCCAACCCAAATAAAAAAATAAACAAGAAAATAGAAAAGGGCAATTTGGTCATTCAACAAGATGACACCTCACCAAAAAGCCAAAAAAGCCAAAAAGTCCTTCCCAAACCAGGCTTTTTAGCCTCAGATTAAAATAGCCAAAAAAGCCAAAAAACCAACCCACTTCCCAAATCCACCCATTGTAGGTAGTGTTTGGATTGCTGGAATAATTTTGAACATGAAAGGATGGCTATTCTTTGACCTTACAATAGGCTAACATTTCTTCTAAATTGGTGAATAATGATTCCATTTGAAATACTTTTCTCTTTATCGAATATTTCAATAAAATGACAATTCTATTCAAACTTCATTCCAGTGAACTAAACACGTCTCCTAGCCTATCCACTGATTCCATTCCTTTCCTGATCAACAAATAAATTATGTTCCTATTGTGTTCCAAACTTTTGGATTTTGATCCTCTCCATCTCGTATATCCTAAACTAAGGACAATTAACATGAATCAATTTGCAACATCAACAACATAATAGTCATGAAATAGGAAGAAAACAGCATATTTTAGTCAATCTGATCTGAAAAACCAAATGAGGAGGGAAAGCTGAACAAACTAACTTAATTGTCCCCATGTCCTACTTCAAACAACTTCTCATGTGCAAATGACATCGAAAGAGAACAAGAATATTCAAATGATGGCCTCTCCAATCAGAACAACGACGATGCCGAATTCTAAGTTTTTGGGTCAAGGGATTAGCACAGCTGTATCAAATTCCTCGATGAATCCTAAAGGAATCATTACAGGTTTTGCAGGCAATGGTTCGCATGATGGCAAAAGATTCAAAGCGTTCAAAACTTAATGTTCTAATAGCTCCCACAAGAGATTCAACTTATACATATATATATATATATATATGCACTATAAATCAAGCAACAAACCACTGTGTTTCGAGAATAAGGAGGGTATCCATGGCCACAAAGAAATCTACAAATTGGATTTGGTTGGTATGGCTATTGGGGTTAGACTTTAACAGGACAGCATCTGGTGTTTTTGAAAGCTGAAAACAAGTAAAAGATAAATATTTTAACTCCCAAATCATGATAAAAATGATACATATCGACATGGAAATGGCCAAATCACCAAAACTTTTATATAGAATTTACTTTCAGAATGATATGATAGCTACATACTTTAATTTGTAAATTTTGTTCATAGTAATGCAGGTTATATTTTTAAATTTAGAGGCAACAAGAAGCTACATCATTCTAAATAAGTGTATACGTTTTTATTTATTCATATATCACTGCTCAATCGAAAATACATTCATTTGTAGAGGGCACATACCACAACGCACAACAACAATGGAACGAAATATGTAGAGCACAGGTTAAACCAAACACAATCAAACCAAGGACTTGTTTCCAATAAATTAAGTTTGGCTATACATCTTTCTTTCTTTTCTTTCCCATTTTTTTTTCATTTTTTGGGAGGGTGGGGCTCATTTTGAACTATCAAGAGTTATATGCTTAACTAAAATAAATTAATTCATATATTTTTTTAACTACAAAATCTTATGTCAATTGAAGTCTTCTCCTCTACCCTAGCAACTATGATTATATCACTAACAAATAGAAACGAAATACAGCAAGCATAATAATAACAATCCCTATAAAGAAAAGGGAGGGAAAATAAAAATGCATAACATCAATAAAATAAAATGAGATTCATATCAATTGTCTTTGTAACAATTCAGATTTTTAATTATTCTGTAGAATTTATACTAATATTATTTAATCTCAGTTCGGAAAATATATAATTTATTATATATTATTATGCGTAATTTTATAAAATAATATAATTATTAAAAGTTTAGGGGTCAAAATATAAATAATAATAATATAGATAATATAAATAATAATAATAATAGGTGTAGTACTAAAATAAATAATTAATTTTCTATTAATATATGATAAAGTGTAATTTAATTAGGAATTAATTTATTTATATAATTATATTAAAATATTAGGTCAAATAGTAATTATCTTAAATATTTATTAATAGATAACTATAAATCTAATTGTCTCCGTGATTGAATTTGGGGAGGATTTGGCCTGGCCACGTGTCGGCCAGGTGATGGTTTCACCTTCCTATTTATAGGAAGGAGCTGGCCACGTGTCGGCCAGGTGATGGTTTCACCTTCCTATTTATAGGAAGGAGCTGATTTGGGTGAAAGAGAAAAGAAAAGGAAGAAAGAAAAGAAAAGAGATGAAAGGAGAAATGGTGGAAGTTAAAAGCGTCTTTGATAGTGGAAATGAAGGGTGAGGTATTAAAGTTAAGGTGAGTTTTATTATACCTTGAGTTACCAAAATATATTTTACGTATGTTTTGACTTACCAAAATCTGTTTTACAGAAGTTATGTTTTATTAGTATATTAATAAAAGTTATGTTTTATAAAGGTTTTAGTTACTTGGTTTTATTTCTGAACTCTATTTGCTTCAAAGAAAACCTATGGATATGTTTGTTTATATTTTAAAGAATATTTGACTATGACCTTATATACAATTATGTTTTGTAAGTACCACCATGGGAGTCCCACGCCTTTGGGGACTTAAATAACCATTGGCCTCTGTTTGGTTACTTTGTGGCCCTCGGATCCATTGACCTCTGTTCTGTGCGGACCAAAGTGCTGTGCGGAGCTAAGTGCTACACTATTGTGGGAGCCACCTCTAGAATCCGTACGAGCCACCTCTTAAATCCGTACCTCTGTTCTGACTGTCACTTCTGTGACCTTTGTTCTGTTCTGTACCGTGGTTATGGTCATTCACTTACATAATATCTGTATTTCAGTTTCTGTCACTTAAATGATTTGTTTAACAATAATTTATTCACCAAATTGAGTATGCAAATGTCTTGACCTAACTAATTATCCATGGTTATTTCGTGTCCCTCATATTCTTGGTATAATATTTCTCACTCTGCCATGTGCTTATAGTTGTTTACCAATTTTCAGGAAATAGCTTTTGGAAAGTCTTAGATGCGGGACTGCGGAATAGACGCACACAGTATTTTTATGATATTTTTATATGTAAATATCGACCTTTTTGGTCAATAAATTTTGTAATAAAAATAGAAACTCTAATGATTATTTTGGTACCCTTACTCAAATATTTCTTCCGCTTGCGTTTATTAATTTGTTTATGAATTGGCCGTAGGTAACTTTAGTTACTGGCCATCACGATGCTTAACCCTTGGGTACGGGGAGTGGGTTGTGACAAATGGTATCAGAGCAATGGTTTATAAAAAATAAAAAAAAATCATCATTGGAGCATAGGACACATGCACATTCAAGAAGTGGGATAGTGGGTAGTTAGTACCGAATTATTATATTTTGTTCATCGATTTAATTATATTATAATGTTATATGATTATATATATATAATAAAAAAAAATTTTAGTATGCCTAATTTGTGAATGATATTAGATATAATTTGTATTTGTTATAGCAAAAGAGGGAAAAGAAACAAAGTTGTCGGACTCAAGCACCCACCAAAATTATAATATAATTAAATACATATAATTTTCAGTTCAATATTAAAAAAAAAAAATTATTTCGATATTTTTTAAAAGTGGGTTCAAATTATAAAGATACTAATTTTGAAATTATTTCCCATCAATGAAAATTTCATCTCCTGTATATGATTCTGTCATTATATTCTCATTTTATTTTATTTTTTATTTATTTTTATCGTAAACAAAACGAGTGAAAAGTTTTAAAGTCGTTCCTTATTTATCATTTTGGCCCAAACTAATTTTCGACAACTAGACAGTGAGTTATTTTTGGTAAAATTTTTTTTTTTGAGATACTATTTACTATCAGATTAATCATCTAATATATGTTTATTAGAGTGCGCAGCGGATAGCTTACACCCATGACAAATTTCGAGGACGAAATTTTTAACAGGAGGGAAGATTGTAACAACCCAGATTTTTAATTATTCTGTAGAATTTATACTAATATTATTTAATCTCAGTTCGGAAAATATATAATTTATTATATATTATTATGCGTAATTTTATAAAATAATATAATTATTAAAAGTTTAGGGGTCAAAATATAAATAATAATAATATAGATAATATAAATAATAATAATAATATGTGTATTATTAAAATAAATAATTAATTTTCTATTAGTATATGATAAAGTGTAATTTAATTAGGAATTAATTTATTTATATAATTATATTAAAATATTAGATCAAATAGTAATTATCTTAAATATTTATTAATAGATAACTATAAATCTAATCGTATCCGTGGTTGAATCTGGGGAGGATTTGGCCTAGCCACGTGTCGGCCAGGTGATGGTTTCACCTTTCTATTTATAGGGAGGCGCTGATCTGGGTGAAAGAGAAAAGAAAAGGAAGAAAGAAAAGAAAAGAAAAGAAAAGAAAGAAAAGAGTGGAGAGAAAGGAGAAATAGTGAAAGTTAAAAGGGTCTTTGATAATGGAAATGAAGGGTGAGATATTCAAGTTAAGGTAAGTTTTATTATACCTTGAGTTACCAAAATGTATTTTACGTATGTTTTAACTTACCAAAATTTGTTTTACACAAGTTATATTTTATTAGTATATTAATAAAAGTTATGTTTTATAAAGGTTTCAGTTATTTGGTTTTATTTCTGAACTCTATTTGCTTCAAAGAAAACCCATGGATATGTTTGTTTATATTTTAAAGAATATTTAACTATGACCTTATATACAATTATGTTTTGTAAGTACCACCACGGGAGTCCCACGCCTTTGGGGACTTAAATAACCATTGGCCTCTGTTTGGTTACTTTGTGGCCCTCGGATCCATTGACCTCTGTTCTGTGCGGACCAAAGTGCTGTGCGGAGCTAAGTGCTACACTATTGTGGGAGCCACCTCTAGAATCCGTACGAGCCACCTTTTGAATCCGTACCTCTGTTCTGACTGTCACTTCTGTGACCTTTGTTCTGTTCTGTACCGTGGTTATGGTCATTCACTTACATAATATCTGTATTTCAGTTTCTGTCACTTAAATGATTTGTTTACCAATGATTTATTCACCAAATTGTATGTAAATGTTTTAGCCTAACTAATTATCCATGGTTATTTCGTGTCCCTCATACTCTTGGTATAATATTTCTCACTCTGCCATGTGCTTATAGTTGTTTACCAATTTTCAGGAAATAACTTTTGGAAAGTCTTAGATGCGGGACTGCGGAATAGACGCACACACAATATTTTTATGATATTTTTATATGTAAATATTGACCTTTTTGGTCAATAAATTTTGTAATAAAAATAGAAGCTCTAATGATTATTTTGGTACCCTTACTCAAACATTTCTTCCGCTTGCGTTTATTAATTTGTTTATGAATTGGCCGTAGGTAACTTCAGTTACTGGCCATCACAATACTTAACCCTTGGGTACGGGGAGCGGGTCGTGACAGTCTTACCAAAAATCACATTACACGAGGTTTGAAAACTAAACTCAATACTTATCAAAAAAAAAAAAAAAAAAAAGAAAAAGAAAAACTAAGCTTACATGTGTGCAATTTTTTTCCCGCATTCACAATAAAGTCAATCAGGAGAGGGCAATCAATCAATCCACAAATCATTTTTCTATTTTTTATTTTCATTTCTCTTCACAAATCAAGAAAACATTCAAGAAATAGGACCTTCTTAAGCATTATTTGCAACATGACAGATTTACACACTATATATCTTACCACAAAGCATTGGATACATCCAGAGGTCTCAGCCCCTCCCAGCACCACCGTCGTTGGTTCCTAAAGTGGCTAAGAAGTGCCGAAGCCTGCAACCAATCAAAAACTCATTACAATTATTATTCTCAAATTGTAAATTGAATTGTGAATCATTTTATTAAAATAACAAATCGTGAATCATTTCAAATCATAAATTGTAAAATTCATATTATTTAGCATAATATATAATTTTATATATGCATATACATATAAAAATACACACATTGTTTAAAATGAAATAAATATCAATATAACTAAATTATATATATATATGTATTTACATGTAAATCACATATATCAATATAATTAGTTATTTATATATATATATATTATTTTGTGAAAATAACGTCGTTTCATAGACTATACAAACAATTGAATCGTTTAAATCATAATGAATTAAAGTGAATCGCAAATAAATCATAAGATTCACTCAATTTAAGATTCAACTGCACAAATCAAAATGTTTTTGATTAAGGTGTATCAAATCTTATAAAGCGAATAGTGCATCGTAAGATTTTAACAAACATGATTAAATAGTTTCCCAAAATAGATTTAAAAAAAAAAAAAAAAAAAAAAAAACTATTGAGCAGCAATGTATGAAGTACACCTTTTTCTTTGGCTCGCGGAGTGCCGGATTGTGACAATGCCACTAATGGGGGAACAGCTTCATGAAGCACCATGCTACAAATCGATTGGTGTGTGTGCAAAGCTGTAGAAGAGCAGCAGCTGCATTCTCCTTCCCTCTTGCAGAACCCAACTCAACAACCTCAACCAGAACAGGGATCCAAAAAATGGAAAATTTGTATAATGCAAAAAAAAAAAAAAAAAAAAAAAATTGTATTAAATGGAGTGGTTTGGTGAGAAAAGAAAAGAAATTGTGAGAATTGAAAACCCTTCCCTTGTTTGGATGGATGGTTAAGTAAGGTGAGAAATGCTATCTCACCAAACCCTCTTTTGTTTCTCACTAAAATGATGAGATTTGATGAGGAAAGAATTAGGTTTAATGAAACTTATTTAAAATATCAAAACTACCCATATGAAAAATGAAAGATTATTTTGGTAAAATAAAATAAAAATTGCTGTTATTAGCACTTACTTAATTTCTTTGGACCTTCCAATTCTCACTTTTTTTTTTTTATTACAATTATATCTTGAAGTAAAATTATATTAAAAGACAACTTTTAATGAAACACCCATCCATTAAATGAAAACAATTAGAATGAAACTCTACAATATTATACACCTACCTTCATCCCTATTTATATGTATTACTTACCAACCTAAATCCTAACTGCATTCTTCTTCATCACCATCCTAAAAATACATATTCATCTTCAATGAAAAATATTTGAAACCATCTAATCAGTTAACGTTTTGTTCAGTGGTTTCAAATGTATTCGGTATTCCAAATCAGTTAACATTGCAAACAATTCTATTATAGACTCTGAGTTTCTACATTTGTAGTTGTTTTCATCATTCGTTGATACTTATAGAACAATAGAGGATGATGACAACAACTCTGATGAGGTTGGCATTGCATTGGTAAGTTTATCTATCTTGCATTTATGATTCTAGGTCATTTTTAGTTTGGTATTGTTTATTGACTGTTAAGGTTATGTTAAGTAATACAGTGCTAAATAGAAACATTTAGTTCAATAATATAGTGCTGAACATAAATATTTTGTTTGGCACTGGAATGCTGAACGGTTCCATTTTAGAGGATTTTTCCCTTAGGTAAGTGTGCAAAATTAGGTAAGTGTTCACATGAGTGTGAAGATATTATGAATATAGATAAAATTAGTATTAAGTGGAGTATTCATACAAATCTTATTAAAATTTAGGATTTAGGTGTGGGGGTTCAAAGAAATAGAGGATTCAAAGAAATTAGGTACGTGCTAATAGCAACCCTCAGAATAAAATACATTTTTTTTCTTTTCTCTTATCTACTCTATTTTAGACAGGTGAAAAAAGCACATTCTATTCTCTTTTATTCGTCCAAACATAGTGGAGAAAAATGATAATCATTTCATTTCTTTTCTCACCTAGGTGAGAAATTACAATAATTTCTTTTCTTAGCTCTCTCAAGATCCAAACGGAGTGTAAATGATTTTTTTTAAATTTTCTCGCTAATTGTTGCTACCTCTGTCATTTCTCATGAGTGGGACCAGTTTCCAACCATTGATTCTTATGAACTGCTTTACGTATATGTATATATAACTAAAAATGAAGGAAAATTATTGTTCTTTAAGAGTTGATAATTTAAATGTTTTTGATATTTCAATTGTTTCTCTGTTTTCTGTACACCAATGAATCTAGATTGACATAGCAATTTGTATTCCTTTGGATGCCATCTTAATGCTCAATTCACATTGATTTGGGTGCTAGGTATCTTGATTCTTGCAAGAGGCATGAGGTGCTACCGAATTCAACAGTTTTGTCATGGTTTTACGAGGTCATCCTTCATTGTCCTTTTACTAATTTAAGCTACGCTGGAGGATAAAAAGATTTATGATATCAATAGTTGTTACTTATGCTTTGGATTTTTGTTTATGTAACGCCCTCAAAATAATACACAAAACCCAACAATTTAGACATGCTTTAATATAAGAGAATAAAACATTCTTCCATTCATCAGAGTATTCTTACAAAAGATATTACATGTTGACAACAAAAGTAAATGCCCAACGGCTTACAACTTTTCAAGTCAACACTCGGTTACACAAAAGAGAGTACTAACCCACATCATATTAAGCCCTTGGCCTGAATTTACATGTAATACAACAAAGGATAACAAAACAACAAAAAAAGAGTCCTCAACTCCTAAAACCTTCCAAGCTACGTCCTTGGAGGTAGCATACTATCTGTACCTGAAAATGATGTCCCATATAGGGTGAGCCAAAACCCAGTAGAGATATACTAAACCAAATATAAACAATGACTAAAACAATAGCATTTGATAGATGGTTAACACTTATAAACCATTTATATCACAGCACAGTTCCATGACATTTATGTCCATGTTACGTTCCACTTTCCTTTACTTATTCAAATCATTTCATAAACATGGTTCAGAACCTGACCAAACAATTAATAGGAATACATTCATTATTAAACATTTCCTTTATTCACAATTCAAATGAGTCTAAAACTCATATTACAAGCACTTCCAATATCTCATTTTAATATACACATTTGCTGTATTACATTTCAAGTGATACACATAATTGTTGTATCCATGGAGTTCATCCTCTATTTCCTCCCAAACAGGTTTGAGAGTCCATCCCCTATCTTCTCTCAAACCATGGAGTACATCCCCTATCTCCTCCCAAACCATATGCATATACAATGTATTTAACACTTGTCATACACAATAATCAATCAATATACGTATTTGTTGTATTAATTCAACCGTCATATTCAATGACATATTCACTGTGATTAGTTTTAGTTTTTCCTAATCAACATACAGTGTTTACAACAATCAAGATTATCCTCCACCGATAGCCCAAAGCAGTTATTTCTAAACAGAAAATAAATGTATTAAGCTAATACAATATCAACAATTTCATCGGTGAGTGATAAATTAATCCAACTACACCATTCAATCCCATAATTTCCCAATTTCATAGATGTCAACTCAATTTCATATTTTCCCAAATTAATTATACTAATTAATTTATTTCATAATTAGGGCATTTCCACCCTTTATCAAAATCAACCCTAAGGTTCAATTTCCTCAATTTGACACTAATAATGCCATTTTTCAAATCTTGCAAACACATGGAGTTCAATATATGAAAAACCCCCTTTTGTTAAATTACAAATTAAACCCTAACTTTTTCCAAAATTACCAAACATCACCAACTAATCAAAATGACCAAAATCAAAGACAAAGCTCATAAGATGGAGTAGGGTATCCTTACCTCGAAAATAGAAGCTCAAAGGAGATGATGACCAAAACCCAAAGTGCTCCAAATCCACAAATGTTCAGATTAAAATGAAGCCCAAGTCACCCTCTACCTTTCTTGCAAAGGACTTAGGGTAGGAACACACTAAAAATAGATGAAACCCTAGAGAGAAGGTGTATAGAGAGAGAAGATGCAGCTGGTCTAGGGTTTTCACAAAAGTGGAGATGAAAAAGTGAAGTTTAAAATCGCTGCTGCCTACTGATATAACACAGGCTCGCTCGAGCGAAGGATTGGTCGCTCGAGCGACCAGACACAAAAATGTTCTCGCTCGAGCGAAAAAAGTCTCGCTCGAGCCAACAATGCAAAGCTTCAGGTTTGCAACCAGAAGCATGCTCGAGCGATAGAATGCTCGCTCGAGCGAAGAAACTCAAAACATACACCTCGCTCGCTTGAGCGAAGGAAAGCTCGCTCGAGCGAAGAACTGCACCCTTCAGGTCCAGTATAGGACGCAGAAGCAAGCTCGAGTGAAGGACTTCTCGCTCGAGCCACAAGATACAAAACTCAACTCTCGCTCGAGCGAAGGAACCCTGGCTCGAGCGAAGGATCTAAAACACGGAGCTCGCTCGAGCGAAGGACCAAAATTCTAAGCAGCAACACTTGGTTCAAACTCACTACCAACCTGTAACAACATGCCCAAAACATCCTATAACTCAAATACAAAGTATTGAAGGATGGAAACAAGATATATACAACATCAACTCCACGGAACCTAAGTCCGGAATACAACAACCAAATGGGGAAAGACCGGGATCGCTATAGTTTAGTTTGTACTAATCAGAATTTGATGACTGGAGAAACTTATACCTAAAGTTGTGTAATTGGGGAATATCATAAATAAGCATTAGGTGCTTGAGGAGATTATACATTCTTGAGTCCTTTTTGTCAGAAACTTTTAAAAATAGAACTAGAATATGGGAGAGCTAATATTAGAGTACTATGGCTGTGTTTGGTGTAGCTCTAGAATCCTAGTTCCACCCTCATACGCGAAGCCTCTGTTTGGATAGAGTTTTCAAAAATTGATTCTAACCTCACATTTCAAAACACCTTTCACAACACGTTTGGTAGAGCCCTTTCTAGTGAGTTTTCAAAAAATTTTGGGTCTACACTGGAACAATACACTTTTTTGTTTTGGCAATTTGCCAATTGCCAACTGTTATTTGAAAAAAAAAAAAAAAAAATGTTTTTGATATTTTTTAAACATATAAATTATTTTTTTAAACCAAAATGAGAAATTCTTTTTTTGAATTGAATTTTAAAAAGAGAGTGGTTATGAGTTTTAAATAAAATTTTCAATAGAGTTTTGAGTTGTGTGTTTGATTATGAGTTATAAATTTTTGAATTTAAGTTTTGAAAACTCTTTTCAAAACTCATAACTAAACAAATGTTCTCCTTTCATTTTTTTTTTGATCGGCAAATGTTCTCCTTTCATACGTCACATTAAAAATTCAAAAATCTTTTCAAAACCCATAACCAAACAAATTTTCTCTTTTTAAATCATAATTCCAACACTCACAAACTCAAAATATAACTCTATTATCAAATCATAATTCTAAAACCCTACCAAACGCAACCATGTTTTTGGGGAAGAAGATAGTTCCAATTCCTGATTCTCCAAACCCTTTAACTTAAAAAAATCCGGTATTATATTCAATGGCTTAAACCAAGTGACAAGAGCACCAGATTAAAATTAAACTAGCTAATGTATCAGGTAGTTTAAAATAGATCACGAAGGGGCTGTCTTGCTTATAGATGATTTACTGGAGTTGGCTTCACTGGAAGCTTTTGGGCATAATTTTGTCTTTAGTTAACGAATTTTAAGTGATTGACTTCAACATCATGTCATACTTTCTGTTCTTTCGACAATGAAATATGAATCTTCTGTCACTATATGGTGCAAATGAAGCCCATGTGTTTGTTATACTTTTATGACATTAATTTTTCCAATTTGGTTGAAGAATTTCAGTTTTTGACTCTTTAAAGCTTGTACCATTTTTCTGTCGAGGGTGATGAAGCTTATTACAATGAATAATATTTTTCCTTATCACTCAGGCCAAGATTCAGAAATCCATTCACCAGAAATGTAGTACGGTCATTACATTGGATGACCTAAAGGATGTCGATTTCTCTCCATTTATTGATGTCTTCCTGCCAGTCGACTCTTCTGATATTGATGCGATTGACATAATTCACGAATCACACTGTGCCATAAACAAAGATTATGTTATGTCTTTGTTGCGTGCAATCAATTTGAAGCTCTGAATCGTTGATCTCCAGGATATGTCACTTGTGGACGACTTCTTCTGTTCTGTGCTAGTGCTTTCCTGAACATTAACACCTTCAAATCTAGAGTTCTTGTGCAATAATCATGTATATAGTTTAAATTTTGCTAATCTTCCAGTTTACCCTTTGTTGCTCTCTATGTGAAAATTTTAAAAATGAGGCAAAGGGAGTTTTCAGACATTCAGCACAATTTTTTTGTAACACTCAAATCGAGCAGTAGGAATAGAAAATATTTGTCTGGGCTAATAACAAGAGTTAAATGGATGGTTTCTAAAAATGTAAGGTTATTGATTTTAACTCCTTGATCAATTTGGGATTTATCCAGGGATCCTTCCCTGGGTGGTTTGTCTTGCCAAGTTTTGAAACTGAGGTCTTCTGAGATCCGAGCGCTCTACATAGTGGGAATTTTCAAGCAACTACACACCCTTAATCTAGACTTTTGTGCTTCTCTTACAAGTATGCAGAAGGATTGTTTCGATTGCTTGCCAAATCTGATGCGTCTTTCAATGTGTGAAACAAGAGTTGCTGATCTGTGGACAACTAGTACTGCCTTATCAAAAATTCCTTCATTGGTGGAACTCCGGTTTCAAAATTGTTTGTGTTGCAAAGGCACTGGTCCTTGCCATGTCATCCAATGCAATAACAGATCTTGATTGTGGCAGAACTGAGTATTTGAAGAAAAGTTTGTACATTTAAGGCATTATCAGGAACTCGTACTCAAAGCATGACTGAAGATTCACCAGATCATTGTGTGTTGAATTTTTAGGTCATCTTCAAACATCAGGTTTAGTGGAGCAATCATCCGATTCCCTTGCTGTCTGGAATGGAAAGTCTAATTTGCCGATTGAAGTTAAAACATAGTTTCTCTAGTGAAGTTGTCGATTTTACTATTTCAACAAGAAACTACCTCTTGCTAATGGATTTTCAAATCTTTATAGCAGGTTGCTTTTAGCAAATTGTGTACACAAGACGGAGATAAATCTCCTACTAGTGCACTTAACTACAATTTCGAGTTAGAGGATGCCTCTACCACATTCAAGAATTATGTTTCACATCATCCTTCGCCTATCTGCTTTGAGAAATATTATAGGGAGTACATGATTGTCTCATTGCCTCGCTTGGCCGTTTTAGATAATCTGCCAATCAGAAAGTTGGAAAGGGAAATGGCCAAGATTATTTTTTTCGGAATATTATGAGTTCTTACCATATAAACGACAGCACAAAGAGAGTGTTGTCAGCGTTTTACATATGCATGAAACTAGAGTGAGTAGAATTCACCACCATAACTCATCCCGGCCAAGGCAGCCACTGTCTTATAGAAAAAGCCAACATTTCTACTCTAGGTCTCTTTGTGCTGCCAAACTTGGGTCTTCTGCATGGCCGCTCTTACATCCAGTGTCTAACATTTGCCACATTATCAAAGAAGAAGTTAAGAGCCTTCGGCCAAGGCAGTTTGAGTATCATCCATCAAACTCTAGTCTTATGGTTTTCGGAACTCTAGATGGGGAAATAGTCGTTATCAACCATGAGAATGGGCATATTATTGGTTATCTCCCTATCCCTTGGAGTTATGAACAGTGTTCTGGGCCTTTGTTGGCTTAAGAATTATCCATCCAAGGTGTGCAGTTTAACTTTAATAAATTATATGATGGAGAATTCAGTTTGCTTTCCAATAAATAACAATCTTTAGATGCATATTTGTAACTTTGTTTTGTATTTTATTAGAATCTCACTTTCCATTTTGTTTTGGGAAGTGATTTTAGTTGGTTTTTTGATTTTTTACGAAAAGACGTGTAGAAAAGTAGAGAGAATAGTTTTTTTGATAGTGACTTTTTGACTTTTTTAAGTTGTTGCCAAAATTTTTTTAAGGGTATTTATGTTTTCTAGCACCACAAAATCTATATATATTTAAAGCCAAATGCTATGATGCAGAATGCACTTAAAAGGCTGTCCGTTTCCTGTAGGATACATGCCTAAGATCTAAGAATCAAAACCCAATATGGATCACCATGTTAGCCATCTTTTGTCAAATTTTTGTTAATCAAATTACGGCAATAATTCTTTATATGCATCAGGTGTGTTTGACGCAAAGTCTCTCTCTCTCTCTCTCTCTCTGAAAAAATGCTGTTGAATATAATAAAGGAGAGCAACGCAGCCAGAAAACTCTGGTCTGTGGAGATAGGCTTATGAACATATGCTTCAGAGGAGCATTTTGATGTAATTATCCTTGAACAAAACTCTCCATTCTCTTAAAATCATTGAGCTTCATAATTTGAAGATTTAGTCTCCACTAGTTCTGAACAAGAGCAATTTAATTTTTACTATTACAGCATTCAAAAGTGACCTTTGTCAGATGGGAATTGCTAATATTTGTTGTTTTTTTTGCATTGGATAATCAGTTCCTTACTGGTTCAGATAATGGTTCCTTGAGATTATTTGACGTTAATCATATGCTGCCGAATATTGCGGATGGCTATGCTTCTTCCAATAATGTTACCTTTGGTAACTTTGATCAGCTGACATCTGTTCATGTCAATTCAACGAATGATCAGTTTCTTACATGTGGTTACTCGAAACATGTTGCGTTGTATGCCATCGACAGTGGAAAGTGTTTTCAGTTATTCAATGATATGCATCGAGGACCCATTGATGTTGCTAAATTTGCTCACCACTCTCCTTCCGTATTTGTTACTTCGTCCTTTGACCATGATGACAAGATGTGGGACCTTTGGCAGCAACCTCTACAACCTTGCTATACAGTTTCAAGCTCAAGAGGAAATGTAATGGTTTGCTTCTCACCTGATGACCACTATCTGCTTGTGTCAGTTGTGGACAATGAGGTATTGCCCTTGAAATTAGATATGCGCTATAGTTTTCTAGTGTAGAATAATACCCTCTCCCACCTTTTTACATTTCTGGGTAGGTAGAGTATAATAATGGCACACAAATAGATTGATCATAATAGCAACCATTTAATCCTTTCACAATTTTAGTTTACTCCAAACTTTTTCAACCTGTTAAAACTGAAGATGTTGGGACTCAGCTAAGTTCTGCTGCATAGGCAGTGAGTTACCATAAATGGTGTTCCTTGATTATACAAGATTGGGACTAACAGCTGTTAAGGTACCAGGTTAAGCTTATGGCAGTAGATGGGAGGCTTCACACAAAGTTTGAGCTGCCTTCAACAGGAAGTGCCCACAATTATACTCGGTCATATTACATGAATGGAAGGGACTATTATCATCAGTGGGAATTGTGATGATCCTGTTGTTCAAGTTAGCTGTGCTCAAACTGGAAGGTGAATTAGGGAAGTTTATTTGGAGGTATATTTCTCACATAAACATAACCACCTCTGTGCTCTTCACTACTTGTTAATGACTGCTATTCTGAAGATGTCGAGTGCATTTTGTTCATTGCAGGGTAGGGGCTCGGGAAACTCGATGTTTGTGCAATCCTTAAGGGGTGATCCTTTTAGAGTAAGCTCTCTTGGCGTTATCATAATATCATTATAGTTCTTTTGAACTTGGAAGCTCTGCAAAAGCTGTTTAACCCCTGTTGTTTGAAGAGTAATCCCTCCATAAGCATCATGAATATTTCTAGGCGTTAAAAATATGCGTGTTCTTTCCTTGTTAAGATAAGAATCTGAGCATATATATTTCTGCTCTTTTTGTTTCTTTGGGTACATAAAACCAGGATTTTCAAATGTCTATCTTAGCAACCCTTACGCATCCCAGCTCAAAGTCGGATATCATCAAGGTAACTTTTATGCATTCTCATCCTTTGTGTTGTTTTCTGTGGAAGCTCTCCTTTAGAACAATTAATATCAATAGGTCTCTACACAGGTCAATTTGCTTGCATCCAGCCACGACACAAAAGAATATTCATGTGATTTGTCATTTTAGCCCTTCCTCTGGTCTGGGAGGTTGACAGATATCTCTTGTCTATTTATTAAGAGAAGTGTACATTTGTTGTATTAAATTAGTATATAATTTTTATTCTTTTTGGTAGTTATATAGTTGTGTCCTGTACTGGTTTTATATCAGGACTCCTACAAAAATGGTGCAAATGAGGGGTCAATATATGGATATTGTGGGTATAGCCATGCTCTTTTTTTTTCCTTTTTTTTTTTTTTATCGGCAAAGAAAAATTCCATTAAAAACATGAAATTTAAAGGTACAAGGAAATAAAACGCATTGAGAGAGATTCGAAGAGTAAAGACTCACTCTGCTACTACTGCTACTCGCATTCTTACAACCAACCTCTTAGCCTCACTATTTTATATTTTAAAAGACAATTAAAAAAACAAACCAAACTCTTGAGCCCCACACCTAAAACACTGTTACACTGGTAAACCCCACGTCTGACTCGACAACACAAAAACCCCACACTCATCTCGAAAACCCCACGCCTCTCCCGCAACACCCTCAACCTCCACAATCACCGGACACTCAGGCTCCATTGCCGTCGAGAACCACCCGTGTCCGCAATACCTTCGACGCCAAGCAACATCGACAGCCTCTTCTCGCTTCACCTCTGGAACCACTTCTTCTGCTGGTTTCTCCTCTTTAACTCAACAAATTCCTTGCTATCGACTTCAACCTCCACCGGGACTGCTGCTGGTGCCTCTTCTATTGTTGTTGCAGCCTCCTCCTTTGGTTTCTTCAGCAGCCACTGGCTCTGCCTTTGGGACTGGGGCTGCTGGTGCTGTTACCACGCTTGTAACCTGCAAAACCCAGTTTTCCATCTTAAACTTCTCCCATGGTTTTCCTCGCCCAAACAACTCCCTCGATTGATCCTCACCAACAACGCTGAGCAGTCCCCTCTTTTTTGACCCAGCGCCAATCTCCTCTTAACAGAACACAAACACCAACCACCATAGAATTGAACAGAATTCACCCCTCAAACTCCCACTCGCACAGGATCGGCCGAATGGAGATCCTAAACAACTCTGGATCTTCCACCCCTCAAACTCTCGCTCGCAAAGAAGTGCCCGAATGAAATTCCTGAACCAACCCACCCATGTTCAATGCACCCATCCTAAACCGAAATCCATGGCTGAAGCTGAACACCATGGTCGAAGCACCATTTCCACCGAACCTTTCCATTCGAGAAAAAAACCCATCAAAGCTTCCATGAGCACCAAAACCCACAGAGTGTAGACCCAACAAGCTTTCAGATTGCCGGATATGATAGATCTAAAGCCACCCAAGGAATACCTAGCTAAAAACCCCGAAGAACGCCTGTGAAAACGAGCATCCTACACAAAAACGATAGAACCAAAACAGCATCCTAAGCAAATCTAGAGATTAGATCTGAAAAGGAGATAGTGGAAAACTAATGGGAGCTCAAGTTTATTAGGAGAAAAACCATGTACACAAGAAGAAAAGATAGGCCAGCCAACCGCCATGGCCAAAGGCGGCGGCCGGCTGGCTAGAGGTGAGGCCAGAGATGGAGGTTTTTTAGAAAGAGAGTTTTTAGAGAGAGAAAAGTGAAAAATTATATAGCCATGCTCCTTTAATGACTGTTGTGTGAATAGAGATGGTTTAGGTTGTGACAGAATTCAACTTTCAACTTAAGCCCTTACCAATAGAGAGGCTTTTGCTTCCTAGAGGTTTTATTGTTCGTATATCATGTTCAAAACTCGATTACTTTTGCCTAATTGCTTGGAAAGTGACTGTTTCATATGTATCCAGCATGTCAATGTAGGTTTAATCTCGAGTTGGATTTGTGTTTTTCCTTCCTAACAATGTTTGGGACACAGGATTGGACAGAGAAAGAAAGTGACAGAACATTCACAAGTATTGTTTGGCCCTCTCACAGGGGTGTTGTGGCGCACAGTTGTCAAGCACAACTGTTGCGAGTGTTCTGTGTTATTTTGTGGCCGAGTTCTGTATCCATTGGCCATTCCCTTCTTCACACCAAAGATTATTCCCACTTTAAACTCTTCTTTAATTTCTGTGGTCAAGTTCAGTGTTCCTCAAATAACCAAAGAGCATTATCTCCTCGTGACAAAAGGTCACTACACTGAGACACAAGGCCACGCACTCCCTGATGTCTAAACCATCCAAAGATTAGTTTTTTTTAAAAGCATATAGGAAAGACACACAGAGTTGGGAATGGTCCACCACACCATGGTAGGGGAGGTGAGTTTCTTTCTATGGTTGGAACTATATAAATTTAGATTATTTATCACGTGGGTTTTCCGTCAAATCTCGCTTTGCTTGTATTAGCATCTGATTAAAAATCTCACTTTATGAACTTACAAGTTACACCCATGTATATCAAACCAGTGAAGTAGAAGCTTCGGTGTGTCTGCTGAGTGGTTGACTTCAAAGAATTGCAAGAGGGGGTTTGCTAAACAGCTTGTAATCTTGCAAGAATGAATTAATCCCCCCTATTATTATAAAATAAAACAACATTATTTAAAGAGTTAGACATATAGACAACAACTGACTGAACTAATTTATTAAGATTCTTGAAATTTAATTTTTGCAAATATGAGTTTTAGAAGCTGCGTTGTAAGCTTCGCAAACAGCGATTGTAACCCAAAGAGTAAACAAAGACCACTGGTACACCATTTCCCACTACCACCACACCCACTATCATCCCCACAACTTCATGCTTCAAAACAGTCTGTAATGAAGCTGTAACTATATATATATTATTTCTTTTTTCTATGATGGGCCTCTTCCTAGATTCTCCTCCCCAAGACCCACCTCTCTCTGTCCATGTTCGATAATAAAATATAATCTGTAATGAAGCTGTAACTATATATATATTATTTCTTTTTTCTATCATGGGTCTCTTCCTAGATTTTCCTCCCCAAGACCCACCTCTCTCTGTCCATCTTCGATAATAAAATATAAGTTATGTTATACAAACAAATAAAATTCATAAATTAATATGACTAATGCCTAGTACTATAAAAGTAAATGCTTGAGTTTGAGTGAGAATGCCTTATCACTTATTAACTCTTTTTTGTCATTTTCTTTTTTTTTTCTCCTTTTTTTTTTTTTTAATAACTGAGTGTCCGAATCAGCTTACATCCGCTTCAATTAATCCTAGATCCTGAAATTAACAATCAGACAAACCACCAATAAAATCAAAGTTTTGTTAGTTGAGGACCAGATCCTCTCCAATTGCAACTAACATCGAACACTTCATCTATGTCAAGTGTTGAATGGTGACTGGAGCGGAAAAGGATTCTCTTCGGTGTCAAGTGCCGACTGATGACTGGAGCCGAAAAGGATTCTCTTCGGTTGGTTGAGTTCCTTTTGTTCTATAGGTTCCTTTTATTATTGCATGTCATTTTAGTTTGTAATAAAACTTTGTACAATTATCTTATATGTGCAGTATTATTCATAAAATAGAATTTATGGTCTTAAAATATGTGTTTCGTGACACTTTGATTCTCAAAGTTTTAATTATCTTAATTTTATCTATAAAATTTTAAATATGAATTAAATTTTAACTGAATGATCATTAAAATATGCATTCAGTGTAAATTTGATCTTCAGAATTTTTAATATTTTAAATTTCATCCCTAAACAGTAATGAAGAAGACGAAACGCAATTTTATAATGTCAAAACTGATAAAATTAAATTTAAGAAGACATATTCTAGGGACTGGTTGAATTTTATTATTATTCAATTAATGATTCAAATGACAATCTAAAATTGGATCAATTTGACTAAAATTAAAAATTTTAAAGATGAAATTGACAATATAAAAATTTAAAGAACCAACGCACTAAATAAGTGTATTTTATATAGATACTATTATGTTAATGTATTTCATAGGTAAACCCCGTACATGATCACTATAAATAACCCCACCTAAAGTCCCATAAGATCCATCACATCTACAATACAACACACATCCCAGTGGTTTAGTTCACAACCTATATTGCCATTCCAGTCTTTCTCAGTTTCTCCTCTCTTAAAACTCTCTTTCATACAAGCAAAAATGAAGCTTGTTTTCGCAGCTTTGCTTATTGTTTCACTGCTTCTGAGCTCCTCTTTCTTCCAAGCCACCATGGCTCAGGTTACCCCCCCAAGTAATCTCTCTCTCTCTCTCTCTATATATATATACACACACACATACATACATACATTCCATAATTATCTGACTGGTCATGCTTTGTTGATTATTTTGAAGGTGGTTATCCCTGTGATTCCAAGTGCACAGACAGGTGCTCCAAGGCGGGAGAAAAGAAACGTTGCCTGGCAGACTGCGGGATCTGCTGCAAGAAGTGCGAATGTGTTCCGTCAGGGACTTTCGGAAACAAGTCAGAGTGCCCTTGTTACAGAGACATGCTCAACTCCAAGGGCACATCCAAGTGCCCTTAAAGAGAGAGAGATACTTGTTCACTCCCCCCATTTCCCCACTTTTGTCTCTTACTTTCATCTTAGTTCTAGCTAGCTATTGATTGATTATTTAATAAGTTTCGGTTAGTAATAAGGAAGTGCTTTTTCTCACTTTTGAGAGCAAAAATGAATATGAGAAATTTTACTGTCAAATTTGAGAAAAAATGTATCCTAAAAGTTAACCGAAAGAATGCCGGGGTAGGTATATAATATATGTTCGTCTCAAGCTTATGTGGCTGGTAATTAAATTTGGCTGTCATTGTTGATTCTGTGTATTTTTTCTGTGGACGTAATAAAACTTTCTTGTATTATGGTGTTAATGAAGGGGTACATTGCATTGTGATTCATTTTAGTCAAACTTGTCTAAAGGTTTGGGAGTCATTGCAATTTTCGGATGTTGTGTGGATAGTCTAAAATTGTTCTCATTTGTTGTCTTATATTGTAGGTAGTGTTTGGATTGCTAGAATAATTTTGAACATGAAGGGATGGCAATTCCTTGACCTTACAATAGACTAACCTTTCTTCTGAATTGGTGAATAATGATTCCATTTGAAATACTTCTCTCTTTATTGAATATTTCAATAAAATGACAATTCTATTTCAAACTTCATTCCAGTGAACAAAACATGCCTCCTAGCCTATCCACTGATTCCATTCCTTTCCTGATGAACAAATAAATTATGTTCCTATTGTGTTCCAAACTTTTGGATTTTGATCCTCTCCATCTCATATATCCTAAACTAAGGACAATTAACATGAATCAATTTGCAACATCAACAACATAATAGTCATGAAGCAGGAAGAAAACAGCATATTTTAGTCAATCTGATTTGAACAACCAAATGAGGAGGGACAGCTGAACAAAATTGTCCCCATGTCAACCTCTCATGTGTAAAAGACATCAAAAGAGAACAAGAAGATTCAAATGATGGCCTCTCCAATCAGAACAACGATGATGTCAAATTCTAAGTTTTTAGGTCAAGGGAATTAGCACAGCTGTATCAAATTCCTTGATGAATCTAGAAGGAATTGTTACAGGTTTTGCAGGCAATGGTTCACATGATGGCAAAAGATTCGTATAGTTCAAAACTTAATGTTCTCATAGCTCCCACAAGAGATTCAACTCAACACACAAATATATATATATACATGCACTATAAATCAAGCAACAAACCACTGTGTTCCACAAATAGGGAGGGTATCCATGGCCACAAAGGAATCTACATATTGGATTTGGTTGGTAGGGCTATCGGGATCAGACTCTAACAGGACAGCATCTGGTGTTTTTGAAAACTGAAAACAAGTAGAAATATATTGAAACTCCCAAATCATGATAAAAATGATACATATCAACATGGAAATAGCCAAATCACCAGTAACTTCTATACAGAATTTATTTTCAGAATGATATGATAACTACATACTTTAATTTGTAAATTTTGTTCATAATGATGAAGATTATATTTTAAATATAGGGGCGACAAGAAGCTACATCATTCTAAATAAATGAATAAATTTTTATTTATTTATATATCACTGCTCTATCGAAAATACATTCATTTGTAGAGGGCACATATCACAAAGCACACCAACAATGGAACAAAATATGTTGAGCACAGATTAAACCAAACACAATCAAACCAAGGACTTGTGTCCAATAAATTAAGTTTGGCTATACATCTTTCTTTCTTTTAATTCATATAGTTTTTTTACTACAAAATCTCATGTCAATTGAAGTCTTCTCCTCTACTCTAGCAACTATGATTATATCACTAACAAATAAAAAGGAAATACAATAAGAATAACAATAACAATCCTGATAAACAAAAGGGAGGAAAAAGAAAAATGCATGACATCAATAAAATAAAATGAGTATTCATCTCAATTGTCTTGCCAAAAATCACATTACACGAGGCTTGAAGACTAAGCTCAGTACTTATCAAAAAATAAAAAAAGAGAGACTAAACTTACAGGTATACAATTTTTTCCCACATTCACAAGAAAGTCATTCATGAGAGGGCAATCAATCAACCCCCCACAAATCATTTTTCCATTTTTCATTTTCAATTTCATTTTCATTTCTCTTCACAAATCAAGAAAACATTCAAGAAATAGGACCTTCTTAAGCATTATTTGCAATATGATAGATTTACACACTATATATCTTACCACAAAGCATTGGATACATCCAAAGGTCCCTTTTTGGTCAGCCCCTCCCAGCACCACCGTGCCGTTGGTTCCTAAAGTGGCTAAGAAGTGCCTGAGCCTGCAACCAACCAAAAACTCATTACAATCATTGTTGTCCAATCGTGAATTGAATCGTGAATCATTTTATTAAAATAGTGAATCATATATCGAATTATAAATCATAAGATTCATATTATTTAGCATAATATATAATTTTATATATACATATAAAAATACACACATTGTTTAAAATGAAATAAATATCAATATAATTAGTTCTCTTTTTTTATCTTCTCTTTTTTTTTGTGTGAAAATGACATCGTTTCATCCATCATGCCAACACAACTGAATCGCTTGAATCATAATGAATTATGAATCAAAGTGAATCGCAAATACATCATAAGATTCACTCAATCTAAAATTCAACTGCACGAATCAAATTGTTTTGCTTGAAACTTGTAAGGTGAATCAAATCTTATAAAGCGAATCGTGCATCGTAAGATTTTAACAAACATGATTATATAGTTTCCCAAAATATAATTTTTTTGAAAAACCATTGAGCAGCAATGTATGAAGTATACCTTTTCTTTGGCTCGCGGAGTGCCAGATTGTGACAATGCCACTAATGGGGGAACAGCTCCTTCCTGAAGCACCATGCTACAAAATCGATTGCTGTGTGTGCAAAGCTGTAGAAGAGCAGCAGCTGCATTCTCCTTCCCCCTTGCAGAACCCAACTCAACAACCTCAACCAGAACAGGGATCCCTCCCTCCTGACCAATAGCAATCCTTCCCTCCTGAATCGTAGCAAGATTTGCCAAAACAGCAACCGCTTTATCAACCATCCCAGCAGCCGGTTCCATCAACTCTACGAGGTATTTCACAGCTCCAGCCTGCACAATCCGAGTCTTGTTTTCATGAAATATTGACAAATTAAACAAAGCCGTAGCCGCGTCTTTCTTCCCCCTAGGAGTCCCATTTCCCAATAAATCAACCAGTGGTTGAATTGCCCCAGACCTTCCGATCCTAACCTTGTTATCCTCAATAACGGAGAGGCTAAAGAGAGTGGCTGCTGAGTTCTCCTTAGCTTCAGGGCTACCTGTCTCAAGAACATGAATCAGAGGTTCAATTGCTTCAGCATTGGCAATTGCAGCTTTGTTATTATCATTAATTGATAAATTGAGAAGTGCAGTAACGGCATTTTCCTGAATCTTTGTGTCGTTTGAATGAAGTAGATTAACCAACAACCCAATGGCTCCACAGCTTGCAATTACAATTCTGTTATCCATGTTATGCTTGGCAAGTAGCCTAAGTTCAGCTGTGGCATCTCTTTGTGCATCGAGTGAATTTGTCTTCAAGTCCTCAACAAGCTTCTTGACTTGGGTTTCAACTCCAGAAAGATCAGCCCTTGTTTCAATGGCAGGAGAAGAAACTATCCTCGGGACAAACCTATCAGAAGGACGGCGCCACATTGCTTGGCTTCGAGATCTTATCTCCAATCTTTGAGGGAAATCATTTTCTCTGTGTGGGGTAGTCAAGGTAGTAGCAGCTTGCGGTTCTGATGTCAGCTCCCCAGAAGCATCACTATTGTAGGCTGTCGCCTGTGAAGAAGACACCTCGTTGCCATCAGCCGAAATCCCTTGTGCAATATTCACATTAGAAAGTGTGCTGGAGGCCGAGGCAGTTCGATTATGTCCCTGAACCAACTGTTCATCGACCCCACTAGCACTAGATTGCTCTATTGTTGACGCTGAAGAGATGGCTTGGTTAGCTGACTCCAAACTTCGCTCTACTGAGTGAGACGGACTGTCTTCAGAACTGTTTAGTGATAATCTCGCAGTATCTAACCCGTGCCCATTTCCAGATACAGCAGGAAGGGAACCCTCTGAAAAGGAACGAGGATGTGACGGAGAAGTTCCCTCTCGATGGATACCACTAGATGAAATTAGGTTGCTTCCAAGTGAACCCGTAGATCGAGTTGAATCAGGTGACAGGGGTTGGTTGCTTCTTGCATGAGGAAGGATATGTGGGTCCCTAAGGGTGATATTCTCTGCCTGGTTCAAGCTCATACACTTCATGGGCAGCTTCACATTGTTCACTTCACACCAATTTGCAATCAGTGCCTTTACAGTGTAATTAGGAATAAGATTGGTGTGGGCTAAAGTTTGTCGTGTCTTGGGGCATACAGTAAGCCCAAGATCAATCCATTTCCTGATAAAAGCCCGCTCATAGGTTTGCCCCGAAGCCACAATTACTGGATCTGTCATCAGCTCAAGTGAAAGGGGGCAGCAGAAATCAGGAGGTACCAGAACAGGGTTAGAGCTCTCGGCTTGTTTCATCAAAACAAGCCGCTCATTCATGTGGCTAACAAGAGCAATCATTTGATCAAAGTACTCCACTTCACCATTATTTTCAGCTTGTTCAGCGATCTCCTTCAGCTTCTCAAGAGCCACAGCCTCAATCAGAAGCTCCTGGTTTGACCTTAAGAACAGACAATCTGCAAATTTTGCCAGGCTCTCTGAGCCGGGTACAGAGCCATCCGCTTGCTCCCTGATGGCTTTATTAATAATAGCTGTTGTCTGCTCCAAACCAATTTGCTTAATTTTCTGTACAAAAATCTGCAACCAGTTGTGCCAAGAATTAGACATCATAAAATGAAATACCTCGTAGATCTTTCTTATCCAAGAAACAAGAAAAAGTGCTAGCATTTAATTTAGCAAAGATCCAGATTTTCAAATGCGTGCAATGCTCAAAGATGAGTTTTCATCTAAAGAACGCTACTTACTAGGCACTGATGAATTGTAAAGTGTGCTTAAAAACCAGCCCAAGAAGGTAAACATAAAAATAACTCATCTTTAATTGATACCTCAAGCGACGATGCATTCAATTCAACAGGGAGATGTTGATCAGAAGATTTCAGCAGCTCGAAAATTTCCACACCAGAAGCTCGAGTCTTTGATATTAATGATTCAACTTGTAGAACCTAGAGATCATCCAAAGCATGCTAGTTAGAAGAAATTGAGCTTTCAGTACAAAAAGGCTCCAGACATAAAGAAGTCTAGTGAAAACAATTAATTCATGTATGTCCAATTATATATGTCACAACAGGCCACACAAAATAAGAATTCTTCCTTAAACCTAGGAACGACTTGTGAAGTGAAGTCCCACATTGCCTAAGTACTAAAGTAATATTAAGCATATAAGCATGAGGGCACCCTCACCTTAATAGCTAGCTTTTGGGGTGAGTTCTACCCAAGACCGTGTAACACGACTAACCAAAAATGAATCCTAACCATCCAACAAGATGCTTTCTTATATACTCGGTTAAAACCAAAAACCCAACTCTTTTGGTTCCAGGTGAGAAAGAGGAGTTTTAACAGCCATTTGCTAAAACCAACTCTTCATACTACATTAAACAGGTTTAAAACCAGGATAAAAATGGGTACTGATTCGGGAGAAAGGATGACAATAGAACAAATATAGTGCATGAAAGTGAATCATCACAACAAGATGCTGTTTTGCTTATGGAACAAGGTTGTTAAACAAAAGTATCCATATCACTCGTATTTGGAAACTAAAAGACAATTCCACCCCTTGATAAATATATTGCTCAAAAGTACAATCGCTACTACAAATCAAGGGCATATTCAATCTTGCACTGATCAACATTCTACACATTCTAAGAATGTTGATCCTACAAGGAAAGGACTTGCAGTATTTTACCTCTATTAAATTATAAAGCAAGGTATATCTACTTTTCTAAAATTCAGAAAACAAAAACTGCATATATAAAGCCTGAAACGTACAAAATAAATTTTACTCCTTAATGGATGCCAATTTTCAAATAGCTCCCTCAGTTCGTTGACAGAATGACCCATTTCTGCAAAAGCCTTTTGAAGCGATTCTTCGGACATTATGCCAGCATCAAAAATTGCATCAAGCACAGGCCTTAACAGCTTCAATATCTCTTCAATCTTTTGGTAATATTTCTGAGCCAGTTCATGATTTATGTTTTCATGAGATGATAAATGAAAGAAAGAAGAGATATGGTTAAGAAGTACTTTTAACAATGATATCTCCATCACGCCTGTTTCAAGAACAGAACAGAACAGAACAGAACAACTAATTAGTTATTGATCATCAGTGATAAATTTTAGCACCAACATTGGCTCAAAAACTACAATGAAACTGCAAATATGATGTACAAATTACACGGCAATCTACTGCAATAAAATAACAAAGCAAGCACATATATATATATATTATCAGCAAGAAATAGATTTCATTGATTAGAAAAATAAAAGAGAAACAAAAAGAGGACGAGAAATCCTCTTCAATGAAAAAATGGAAATGTGACAATGTTATTATTAAATTTCAATCAAAGAGAGAACATTTGTTCATAATCCTAGGAACAGCTCGGACTTCAAAAAAGAAAAAGGAAAAAGGATTTTAAATTAACTTTCACCAGAAAAATTGTCATAAACCATAGCAATCCAAAATTGGCCATGTAGCCTAAGCTGTTATAGGCTTTTCACAATCAAGGTTTTGAGACTGAAGGTCAAAGCTCCATCACTAGTGAAAATGGAAATAACATACAAAATTTATGAAATCTTTAACAAAAACAATGAGAACCATTCTAAAGTGAAACCACACTTGCTATTAACATGAGTGACATCCAAGAGTTACAAACTCCAACAATGAAGCCATTCATTCTAAGAGCAGGGAGGAGGGGCAATAAATATATTTGGGACTTCACACATAAGATCAAGCTGGAGACAAATCCCTGCCAAGGTTAATTAGAATTGATATGCAATTTATCAAAAAAAAATAAAATAGAATCGATATGCAAGTCTAGAAAGTTTAAACCATGATTTCAGGGTAGCAAAGATAATAGTAAACCAAAATATATGTGCACAACATCTGCATAGATGCTCAATGGACAGAAGGAACACCACCAATCGCAAGTCCAACCAGCAATAAAGAGGGGAGAGAGAGATGGAAGCAATTTATTTAAGATAAAACACCAGTCTATGAGTTGTAAACTCTGGTGCTAGAGTTTGAATATGTATCAATCAAAATCCACCAAGAGGAGGCACAACCAGCAGACACACCCCATGTATAAGATAGATTCCATACCCAGTTATCAAATTAAAAGCATGACCACCTCAGCATATACAGCAATGGAGCACAAGAGAAAAAAAGAATTGGGTGAATCACCTTGACCTCTCCTGAGGTTTGTCAAAAAATACACTGGGTGCTCCTGTCGTCCTGGAAGTTACACTGGTTTCTGTTCTGTTTCAGTTTTTTGATTGGCGATTTCTGTTCTTTTTTAGTTGTCTGCAACAGATACTCGTCTCCTGTTAACAAGCCATTAATGAGAACAATGCTAATTGATAATGCATACTATTAAGTTCAGTCAACAATAATTATTGCCATCACCCAGGTGTAAAAATATCACTAATCAGTGAACCATTGGTATGTTGTTAACAAGGGTGCATCTAAACCAATCATCATGCCCAATTCTCTCTCTCATATTCATAAATCATAATCATCAAACCCAATCAATCACATTCTTCTAGCAACCATACCATCACCTCCATCATTCATCAACCTCATGGCACATCAAAATCCCCAGTTCCAGTTCCTCGCCCACTCCATCACTCACCATGAACACCATTATAACTCCCTTGCATGACTGCTGTCCACCGTCAAAGCCATAGCCTAACATACACTTTTAGGTGTTTTTGATATAGATCACCTCGTGCACAAAATTATTGCTTTGTGTAAATAAATTTAGTTTGTTTTAAATTACAATAATATGACCTAAGAAGCATGGACATTTATCAGAATGTGGTGTGTTCATGTCAAACACTTCAAACACTAACAGCCATCAGACACTTCTCCACATGTATCAGACACACCTCCAAATGTGTCCTATTACAATAATATGAGCTACGAAGCATGGACACTTATCAGAATCTGGTGTGTTTGTGTCAAACACTTCAAACACTAACAGCCATCAAACACTTCTCCACGTGTCAGACACACCTCCAAATGTGTCCTATTATTTTTTTTTTTTTAAAAATTAGAACCAGACACGCTTTAGACAATTAGGGAACATACACACCCATTGTTCAGACACAAGTGAAATGCATTACAAGTTTGAACAAAATAATTTAGGATCTAATGATATAAGAAAAACACCTATAGATAAATACATACTTTAAACTTCATCAATTAGTATTATATTGTATTTTTTTAATTGTTTTTGAATGAAATACCCATATATATGCCATATAATAAAAATATTGAAACTATTTATTTTACACATCCCCCACATGTCATGTCTTACACGTTTGAAAATTTGGTGTGTCCATGTTCGTGCTTCTTGCGATAAGAGTGATTTGGATTTCTTGGTGGCAAGAATGCTCCGTCATTGATGAACTTCGAGATTCATATGGTAGTTTTGAATTGATTTGGAGACAAAGGAAGGTGAGTGGTGATGGTTGTGATGGGAACGTGGTCATGAGTGGATGATTGTAACTACTCTAAATTCCCTTCTCCCTCTAGAATGTCTGTCCTCTTTAAATATTTCCACATTTTCTCTTTAATTCTGTAAATTTTCTCTCATCTCTAAGACTTCTGCAACTCTCAAAAGTTTTTATTCTCTCTCTCTCAACAATTTCTTCAGTAGCTTGATGATGGTTTGGCACACCAAGGTTGCACCAAAACAACCAAATTTTCTCTCACAAACTGACTTGTTAACAACACACTGATGCAAATAATTAAAAAAACTCAAACCTAATTCGTCATTGGCACTCTGGTACAAAGAATCAATTAGTCTATTATGATTTTACTTTAAACAAATCTTTGAGTTCTCTACCTCCATCTCCAATTTTTTTTCCCCCATTATTTTTCATTCTAAGGAGCCATTTTGAATGTCAATCAAAAGGTGTTCTAGGGTTGGCCATTCAAAGCCACTTTTCTAAATTGTCAATTTAATGGTAGTTGGCAGTAAGGGAAGCTTTATGGTGATTATTGGCAGTGGGGTCCAAACCAGGGTTCAAAAATGGGGGGGTTTAAACTTGGTTAGGAGCGATGGTTGGTGGCATTTGGCAATTGTTGAGCTTATCAGCCCCTCTTCTTCTATACCCAATACCAATGTAAGCAAGTGTTTGTCATAACAGCCATAGCTTCTCTCTCTCTCTCTCTCTCTCTCTCTCTCTCTCTCTCTCACAAACATGTATGTTTGGAGACAAAAATAATATATTTAGTGTGTTATGTTGGTGGACATTCAATGATGGTGATTTGAGGCGAAATGATTATGGATGAGAGCATAGTCTTTTCCAAATCCACTGTCCATGAACACACATGTTTAGAGAGAGAGAGAGAGTAATCTCTTCAATCTCATACTCAAAAATTCTCTTTGATTTTAATGGCAGAGACAGTAAGAGACAAAAATTGGGTCTGCGATGTTCTGTATTTCTTGGTTATGATTTTTTTTTCTCAATTTCCAAAAGAAAAAAATATATATTGTACATGGTGCAAAGATGCCCAAGAAAATCATGGAGGCCACTGTGATGAAGAAGACACCAGCCACCTTGGAATGGAGGTGGGAAAAGGTGGTGGTGGTGGTGGTGGTAACTAGTTTCTGTTCACACAGAGAGAGTAAATATTTTTGTGTTTTGTTGACTTTTTGACTCAATCATCTTATTTTTGAATTAAAATATGTTCAAATAAAGCCAGATAGAACTGTCATTTATCATTTCACTGTCTCCAATAACCTACCCAACAAACCGACAATAGGGTTCAGTGAAATTACTAGGACTATAGAGGTAGTAAGTGCACTTTTGAAAGTCAAGGTAATTTTCCTAGAATAATATGAAAAAGACCGAAACAAAATCAAAAGCAATAATTGTTGATGAATGTGGCACCTCCAACACTATATAAATGGCTACTGTAAAATTGCAAATGCATTGAACTATGAAAGCAAACATGCATGTCATAAACAACTCTGAGCATTGAAATGTAAACAAAGTATCAGCCCTAAAAAGAGTAATAAAAATGAATCGAAGTATTGAACACAAAATAAAAGACAGATGCTTAAGCATAGAAATTCATCAAATCTTGACGCAAGTAATAACCACATTATTAATCAAAGAGAAGAAAGACACAAACCTTTTTTTGACACAAGCAACTTAATAGCTCAAAGTGATTATCCTCACATTCCTTGATAAATTAAAATATAAACAGGAGAAAACATTTTTTTCCAGCACTCTCAAGAAGAATGCATGCCCTAGAGGTTCAAAAGATTAAACTCATACTGGAGGATCTCCAAATTTTAAATTCTCTGTCCAGCGATGCCCTGTAAAAAAAATAAAAATAAATAATATTATAACCAGGTAAGTCACCAAAAGCAACATCATGTAATGACAGCATCTATACCCAGTCGCCAACAAATCAAGTTTGCTGAAGGAACATTATGCAATGATTGTCATTCCTATAACATATCATGTTTCCTCAACTTAGACACTGAAACTCCCATAAACGAATGCCCTCCACATATATACATGCATAAATCTCGCACCAGATCCAACATTGAAACCTAGAAAAGCAGTTGTATGATCAATGTTGACCACAAAATCACAGCATCTCTACATTCTACACCAGATTTTCCAGCAGCAGACCTTAAGATGAGGGCATAGTCTGGTGAATGGCAGATTTAAACAGGAAGTAGTACACAAAGCATACTGAATTGTAGCAGGATTTTTTTTTTTTTTTGATAAATGAATTCTAGCGGGTTTTGAGTGCTAATAAAGGGACAAATAAGGGTTGGGTTGGGATAGAGGAGGTGTCTGGGGATATGAATAGAGATAAGCGTGGCAAGATGGGCCATGCTAACCTCAAGAGCTGCCTCAAATGGACTGATGTTGATATCAATGAGGACGACATCAAGGCTGTTACCCCAAACAAAAGATCATCACATCAAGGCTAAGATCAGATTAGACAGTGGTGATGACAAGCAGAATTTGACTTGCAAGCATGACCTCAAGATACTGACAAAGTAAGCCCTGATGCCTTGATTTACCCCTTTTATTTGTAACATGTTTCCTATGTAGAAATAATTACAATAACTATTCAAGTAATTTGTTGCACATCGTTTAGAAATCTAAAACTACTGAGTTTCTTTTTGAGAATAGAAAGAAGCACATCATTCAGCACTACTTTACCAGCACCTTTAAAAACCCTAATTAAAATTATTTTATTATCTTTCCTCAATCGTTTCTCATAAACGAACTTGTCTTCATTCTACATTGCTCTAAATTTGTACAACGTGCATACAAGTTCCTCATATAATTAGAGATCTTAAAATTATCTTTATATTGCTATTTTTCTCATAATGAAGTTGATATTTGGGTTCCTCTCCAGGTTGTTCTTTTTAACTTTTGCACATAAATGTAAATTTACTAGTTCTATTTGTCCTTTCTTTGTATACACTACTAAGAATTATTGGAAATTCCAATTGATTTTGAAAAGCTTATTGGTTGTACTTATTGTATATGCTACGTACCTTTGAAATTATGCTGATGTGTTTACCACACAAAAAAAATACATATATACATGGAGATAGGAGCAAATTTCACATGTGGTTTTGTATGAACTAGTTTCCATGATAACATTCAAGAGTTACATGGAAAAGGGAAATTCATATTTGTTCAAGTATTATGTCATAAATCTATACATAATTGTAATTGCCAATCATGAGTTAAATATGTACATAACTGTAATAGACAATAATGAAATTTTTCATGCCTTATATGGTGATTCTAATATATTATGTTAAGTATGTACACTGTTCAGACGTGCATTTCTTGATTCAATCTTGGTCATCATCAGTTTCACTTGTCTTTACCAATGTCAATTTAGAATAAATACAATTATCATCTTATTAGCTTTTTGAGTTAATCCATTCCCAACTTATCCTTCTTTTCTTTTTCTTTTTTCTTTCTTTTTTTTTTAAATTTATGTTTCTACCAATGGTTAGCACATGCATTTTACTAGTATGCTAATAAATGAGAAACCCCAAAACAATAGATCAGTAGTTCCCCTAATGTGGGTTTCAGAATTAAAGCGATCAGTAATTTCTTTTCTTAATAAAAAGTGAGATCAATCCGTGTCATCCACTCTATACTAGCCCCAACTTACCACTGGGGCCAAGGCACTACATATAAAAGAACTTAGTGATTACTTGTATTTATGTCCAGCTGGCACATGTTTGGAAGACATACTTATCTAAATGCCAACCAAGAGTTTTAATTCGCACATATCAATCAAGTATCTCCAAGGAAGAGCCTAATATCATAGATCAAGAGCACATAAGTTCTGTTTTTCGTAGTCATCAATCTAACGAGCATGAGCACCACACATTGAAATGACACCAAGCATAAGTGAGAAAGACATATGTTCCAGATAAACAAGGAAAAGAAAACTGAACATAACAGTTGTCATCTAACTTTAAGAAAAAATATAATTAACACCTAAAATTTCAAAATCATGTTATACAATAAAGATTCTTCTCCACAAAACAACAATGGAAAATTATCCTTCACATTGATGACAAGTGAACATGTTCAGCATATTCAAGAAAATATCTGACGATGTGGATATTGATGGTATATAGGTAACTGATAAAACCAGACTAGGGTTCTACTCTAAGTTCAAATGTAGACTGTTACTTTTAAAATTTAAACTGTTTAGGACACACAGAACTAAACAAAAACAAATGGAATATAGTTCTTATCTACAAGAGGAACAAACGAGGACATAATAAAACTTAACGACTGAGAGATACCTAAAATGACCACTTCCAATATCTTGAAACTATATGTAAAAAAGAGAGATCGAGGAGGCCTTCAACATACTCCCAAACAAAAAATAAATAAAAATAAAATAAAGCAAGATGGTAGAACTTAAGTAGTAACTCTATTGTTTGTGTTTAAGATACCAAGAGTATGTTAGGTTGAAAGACAAACTTAGAAAAGGTCTACTTCGAAAAATTAAAAAGATTATACTACTGTTGAAAGGACCTAGTAAAATGTTGCCTTAGTTGGATTCAAAAGATTATCCTGAAAACTAATCAAGATGCTCAAATCTTCAATTATTTATTAATGGCACAATAAAGGAATTACACCAATTTATAGATGTGGGTTCCAAACAAATCTAATTTAATAATCAATAAATCCAAAGTCAACAAGGGTACTACTCTGAAGAAATTAAAAGCTTGAGCGCGAGGACATAGTTATCCAATAAAAAGACCTACTTGTCAAACAAGTATTGTAGTGAAATCTTTAAAGGAAAATATAGATAAGGATAAACCAACTTAAACCTGAAGGATAACAAATTTTCAAACTGAGTAAACAAATATTTTTTCCCTTTCTCCTTTCCAGTTACGGTCCTTTTTAGGAATTGAATCATCTAAATCACGTCAAAATAGATCATTATGCCAAGCTCCAGTTAAAAAGACAAGAGGTGCCAAAACCCACTAACCCATCTACCTGACCATGCCATAAACCATGATCCACATGTTAATTCAGAATCCTATAATCTCACAAATAAAAAATTTAAAAAAAAAAGAAGAAGAAGAAGAAGAAGAAGAAGAAACAAAAAAGAGGACTTTTCATATTTATAATTCGATACAGAAACATGTACAGCGTAATTATATAAAATTACAATCTGGTGCATAATTTCAGTAGGTCCAATGTTTGAATTCGCAAAACATGGGCATGGAGAACTATAATTCTTGATGTATAAACCAGATGGGTCTATGTTTATGTGACTAAATTTGAATCACGTTAATTGAACATTGAAGAGAACCCAAAACGATCAATCTCGAAGAATGAGCAGGAGATGAGCAATCAGACCAGAAAAATGAAACCCTAGATGGATCAGAGCAAGAGAAGAATATAGAGAGAGAGTATCATTACCTGAGAGGAGAGAAGACAAGAGCTAAAGTTGGTCGTTTTACCCTCTTCGCAACCCCCTCTCCAACCCCCACAGATTTCTGAAATTCCCCTTTCTTTGTTCTATGACGGTTTTTTTATCTCATCTTTTTATTTATTATTGCTATTATTATGATGTACGTATTATATTACAAGAAAAACTATACTGTATTATTATAAGAATTGTTTGTTAATTGAGCTTCAATTTCATTTATATAATTTATTCAAATTTTGGAGAAATTAAAAAAAAAAAAAAAAAACTTTTCAAATCTATGACTACTTCAGAAAAAGAATCATAGAAGTCCCCTTCTCCCCCATTTTCTGTACTTTTCAAATCTATGACTACTTCAGAAATATTAATCGGGCCATTTGAAAATAAAAATAAAAAAATTAAAGGTAAAGAAAAATAAAAGAAAAGTAATTGACATATCTTATTCATGGGATTGTTGCTGCTATTTTTAATTTGGCTAATAAGAAATATAATCTATATATTAAGCAAAAGGGTCTTTTAAACCCCAAGGCTTGTGGAAGCTCCAACATGTCAATCCTAATTTCTTAATTTTTTATATTTTTTTAAAAAAAAATTGACTTGGTGATTGGTTCAAAGATTATAATAATTATACTATTGAATAACGCAATAAATGAAATCATAATTTCCTTACTTTTTACATCCCCAACTGGCTCTTAATTTTTTTCCCTCTTAATTTTTTTGTTTTGTTTTTTGAAAAAACAAATAAATAAACACTTATTAAATTCTTTCAAACTCCTCAGTCAAACTCCATGTATTTAATTTATATAATATTAAAAAAAATTAAAACAAATATAAATATCTATAATTATCCCGTGCATAGCACGGGTGATAGGCTAGTATATATATATATATAAGTTTAGTGAGCTTTAGTGATTAGAATGTGTGTTTCGAGAGATAAGAGATCATAATATCAAAATTATCATAATTGATGATTAATCAATGAGGGTGGTTAAATGTGACGAGAGTGATAAAGAAATGAAAATTTGTTTCAAAATAAGTTTAATACAACTTCTTCTTTCTAAGAAAAAATATATATTTGTTTAAAAAAAAGGTAAAAAAGTATTTTCAATAATTTTAGTAATAAGCAATGAAAATAAAAATAAAAAAAGTGTTCGTGTACATACACACTAGACGTTGGTGCATGTGATGGGATTAGAGTGAGACAGTTATCATTGTAAAGAGGTTTTGTCGCAATAAACGTAAAATACTAGCTTAATTACCCTCGTGGAACCTTTGGTACACACTAAAATATAGGATGGAACTAGAATATTTATTTATTTTAATTTTAATTTTTTTTTTTTTTTTTTTTTTTTTGAACTTGAAAAAAATGGTGTTTTTTTGGTGACATTATTATAACCCCTAGGCTCTAGATTTACCGTAACTCCTAGGAAGGGGCTCATCATCGGAGCAAGAGAATAACGCACCAACCTCCAATCTAAGAGGTAGAGTCACAAGCAAGCAAAGCACAATGTGATCAGCTTCAACCATAAATGGAAACGCTAGTTCTGATCCCAAAAATCGAACCCTACTCACCTGTGTGGAAGGCCAGCGCCTTTTCACTTCACCACCACCACCGGTGGTATTTATTCTAATTTTGTATTCTCTTATTTCGCATGTTTTATATAATGATAGTAGTTACTCTATTTAGGATGGTTATTTAAAAAAAAATAAATAAAAGAATAATGATTCATTCCTCTAATTCTATCATAATAATGTAGAATTAGGAAGACTAATAATAAGAGATAGAAGAGTATTGGATCACTTCACGTAGAAGTGAATCACATTATTAAAGGTAAAATTGAAAGAACAAAATTAAAAATATAATATCATTCAAATAAAAAATAAAATACTCATTCATTCTTTAAAATTAAAAAATTGACATTCCATTCCAATAATTTTTTAAAAATAATGTACGGTAGTATTCCATTGAATGCCATCATCATTCCTTTTTATTATCACCACTAACAACATTGGCCTATTTTGGAAGTGGGTTAAAAGTCACTTCCCATCTTTTAACCCACTTCCCTCTCTCATAGGAAAGTCAAAAAAGTCAAAAAACAGCTTTTAACTAGAATAAAGGTTGGGACCCCCTTTGGGGGTCACCCCCTTTACCCCCCTTTGCCACGTGGCAAGAGGTGATTGGAGGAGCAGGAAAAAAAAGAAAAAGAAAAAGAAAATGTGACCAATGAGAGAGAGAGGGGGTCCAAAGGGGGTCCTAAAAAGGGGGGATGAATCGTTGTTGTTTTAACTATCTTCACAAAATATCCCATTGTCACCACTATCCTTATTGCCATCCATCAATTACTAATGTTACTACCACCATCATAACTGTCATCCTATTATGTTACAATTATCGTGCATAGCGGCCGCCACCGTTATCCTACTATAACCACCACCTAAATTTGGATTTAAAGTTTTATATATAAGCACAATAAATAACATAACAAATTATACACATGGTTCTCGTGATTTATTTTGTGTTAATTTGATTTATAGTTTCATTTATATCAATTTTGTTATTTAATTTTTCACACTATGTCAATTAAGTTCAATTAATAACTACTGATGTAATGGATAGTAGTCAAGGTAAAATAGTTAATTCAAAAGAAAATTTATAATTTCAAATTTTACACCAATCACTTACCCCGAGGAGAATTAATAGATTAGTTTGCTATTAATATTTTTAAGTGAAGCTATCAAATTAACTGAATTGATATAATACGAAATTTTAACGATAAAACTAGTGTAATTAGAAGTAAAATGATTAAATTGACAAAAGAAATAAATTACAAAGATAACAAATACAATTTACTCTAAATAATATATATACATATATATATATCCGAAGAAGATAATTTTTTTTTTTGTGGCAAAGTACATTTGCCATATTTTTACTGAACACAGTAGTTTTGTTTAATATTGTTTGTTGCTTAGACCATATTAGTAGGTGTTTGGCATATATTAAAAAAAATATTTTTTTTTAATATGTATATACTTATTTGGGTCATATTAATCAATGTCTATTAATATTTCTTCTTTATTTTTTTATTTATTTTCTCTACTTTTCTATACATTTTTTTTTATAAAAAATAGAACATTTCAAATCATCCCTTAATTTTAGATTGCTGCAGCGACACCCCAAGTCATGGAAGAGTAGAATGGTTCTACAAATAGGAGTAGAGTCTCAAAAGAGGTGCTCATGTTATTTAAAAGACTAATAATAACACGTATTGCCCACCCACCTTTGGATATTCCAACCTCAACCCCCTCCCTCCTCTTACCCCTTTTTCATATCATTGACCCAGACTGCAACCAACCTTATTAATGTGTGTCTATAGTTGATGACGTGTCGGCCAAAGTAGAACAGAACAGAATAGACATTAAAATTAGGAAAATGTCTGGGTGAGGCTCGAATGTCTCGATTTTTCTTTTTTTCTTTTTTTTTAAGGTGGTAATGTATAAGGGTGTGTCAAAAAATTAGACATTTTTTATTAACTCAACCTGTGTGATTTGATAATGTGAATGAGTTGGGTTGGACTGATTAGATGATAAAATTGACTAATCAGTTAGGCTGCTAATTAAAATTTATTAATTCTATATAATTTTGTATTAGTCCCTATTATATTTTTATTTCAATTAGTAGAGACTCTTATAAATTTATATGAAATTAACAAATTTTAATCAACAGCTTAACTGATCAGCTAATTTTATTATTCAACCAGTCTAACTTATGCTGAATTGATCCACGATGTCTAATTTTTTAACACATCTCTATACATAATCCCCCCCCCCCAAAAAAAAAAAAAAAAAACCAAATCAACACCCAAAAAAAAAAAAAAAAATGGGGGAAAGAGAGGAATTGTCGAATGCCTCGACAATTCAAGGCCCTGGCATCGACGTTGAAATTATCGCAATCTTTTTTGTTCCACCTTCCCCTCCTTTGGCTTGGTTCCCCCTGTGTTTCAACGTTTTCTTTGGACTTCAAATGTGATACCCCCTACCCCACCCTATCCTTGGTTCCCCTTTGTCACATCAATTTTAAAAAATTTCATTTGATATAATATTTCCTAAAAAAAAAAAATAGTCTAGAGATTCAAATTTAACAACAAAAAACAAAAAAATAGTTACACAATTTGAATCAATATTTTGAAAACCGGATCGGACCGACCGGTTCGACCGTAGATCGATTTATGGTCTGGTCCGGATGTACTCTCTAATCCGATCCCCTCTTGAAAACCGGTCATTTTAAGCAAAACCGGTGGGAACCACAATTAAACCACTAAATCGGTCGACCCGGTCGAAGTTGAAGTGAACTAGACTGGTTTGTTATGTTTGATTCAATATTGAAAAAGTTGATGTTAAAAGGACTTAAACTCAACACCTCAAGCTCCAAAGAATATAAATTTCCACTCTAATACCATGGTTCCTTGTTAATATGTAGAAAATATATAGTATTAATTGTATTCAAACTAATTTTCCTCAAACACATATATAATTAATATTCTTACAAATAATATTAATATAAAAATATATATAAACATATATATTTCATGAATATATATATATATTAAATTATAAAAATATTTTTAATGAATGTATTTTATTTATTTTTAAATCATAAAAATATTTATAAAATAATTATGACATCACAGTTTAATTCCGGTTCAACCCGACGGTTGAACCAGTGACCCGTCCACCTGATCTCTTTTCCGGTTCACTCACGGGTCCGATTTTTAAAATATTGATTTGAATGAAACAGTAGTCTGTGACATTGCCGCAAATGGATCTACTGCCATCCATCTGTGTAGCAATTAATCTATTTTGCTTCAACTGCAGTGAATAGCGGCTGTGCCCAAATGGACCGTCATGGTTGGTAGATCGACAAATACAAAACCTTGATATGACATTCAACATATTTTCTTCACCGTAGTACAAATCTGCTACAGCTGTATAAGGTTAAACACTGGAAATCATAGTACAAGAAAGAAAATCAAATCAAATCACAAATCCACTTATTGTCAGACCTCTGATTCAGTGAGGTCTTAACAATATTCATATACAAATTTCTATATATGTGACATACTGAACAGTTCTATCCGAGTTTAATCAAACATCATAGAAAGCCCTGAAAGGTTAGTATATGTCCTTAAAACAAAATTTCGATCAGTTTGGTAGCTGTGCTTGCAGAAATCAATTATGACTCGAGAGCCAAAAATGCTGCACCATAATATTTAAATCACAGGGCCAAGACGATTTGTGTGTTCATAGCGGCTGGAGTTCTTGCTCAGGAATAGCAGCATCAACGGGCTGGTATGAAACAAGTGTTTGCTGCCTCCGTCTCCAAACAATCCATACCCCAGTTGCTGATGATCCAAGAACTAGTGTGACAATAATTGATACAGCTACAACCATGTAATGCTGCTGCCACCACGTCCTGCATCATTTAAAAAAAAGAAAAAAGAAAAAAACAAGCCCAATATGAGAAAACCTGAAGTTGTGAATCATATGATACCATCTCCCTATACATTTCAAGAAGCAAATGGTAAGGGTAGCCAAAACAGGCAAACGTGATGTAAGCAGCATGATAGACACCAGATGAGTGGTTAAAAAGAAAATGTGAAACAACCAATGTCCACAATCAAAAAATGTAACGACTCTTAGTAACCGGAAGACAAAATACAACAGGGGATAAACAATTCCACTTTTGATGCTCCTACGTCCAAAAACAGACATTGGATCACTCCTAGCATTAACAAGTACTGGTTTGATGTGTGAGATCTAATTCCTCTACAATAAAAGGGCGTACCTAGTACACGAAACTCCCGCTTAAGCGGGGTCTGAGAATAGGTTGATGTACGCAAGCAGAGAGGCTGTTTCCGCGACTCGAACCCATGACCTCCAGGTCACTAAGGGGTAGTTTTACCGCTACGATACATAAATAAATTTAAATTTCATCATTTTTATTAAAATTTGCCATTCCTTGGCTTTTTTGTGTGTGTGGGTTCTGTAATGGATTCAATAGAATGAAGTGACCCCTCGGAAGTTGTAGGGAAAAGCGTTAAATCTTAAAAACAGCCACTGGAACGGTAACCTTTCAGATTATTCCATATCTTAGTCCTTTTTTGTCTTCCTGACAACCAAGGGAGCATTACTGATATAATTAAGGAGTCCCAAATCCCTACTGTTTCTTTCAAAATGTAAGTTGAGAAGACACATTAACCACACTTTAATAGCATGCATCGGGCTTCAAGAAGCAGACTAGGGCAATAAGTCATTGAAGCAATATGAAGCAGAAAATTGTAAAGAGAACTGCAGCATATAAATGGTAGCTTACTGTTTTGGTGGAGGCTCAATATTCCATTCAACCAATTGATAAATATATGAAGCAGAAAAATGTAAAGAGAACTGCAGCATATAAATAATAGCTTACTGTTTTGGTGGAGGCTCAATATTCCATTCAACCAATTGATAACTTCCAAAGTTAGGAGGAAGCCGGACACGATGTTCAGCTAACGGTGCAATAATACTCTGCCAATTAGCAATGGTTATAAGCAAATTGTTCCAGTTTTCTTTACAAAAATCCTTGCAATTCTGAAATGCAAACTCACCACTGCAGTGGCATTAGAAAAGTACTCGGCAGATCTTGCTGGTAGAATGGCCCATCTTATTAGAGAATCGTTTCCTTTGGCAGTAAAATTCAGTAAGTGGACCTGAAACCACTCATCCCAAATAATGGGCACCCTGAGTTAAGATGGAATTAATGTGCAAGATAGTAGGTGAATGGACAGAAGTAGCACTGATAAAAGATAAGCTGAGAAAGAATAGATTGAAATGGTTTAGTCATATATAATAATACAACGGAGACCAACAGAAATAGTAGTGAATAGATGCGATACAATGAGTAGTGAATAGATGTGATACAGTGACAGTAGAGGGAAGTATTAGAGGAAGGGGCAAACCGAGATTGACGTGGGCCAATTATAGTAAATAGATATATGAATATCCTTAATTTAACTAACCAAATAGTCTTTGATAGAGTCGAGCGGAGAAAAAAGATTCATGTAGCCAACCCCTTTTGATGGGACTTAAGGCTTGGCTTGGTTTGGTTTGGTTATAGTAGGTGACATAAACTGGACATCAACAAGTGAAATGCAGAAATTTCAAATCAATGCTGCAACAAGAAGCTGTCATTAAAATGGTCATAATTTGTTTTCATTTTTTTTATTTTTCCAAATAAAGCTACCTGTGAAGTATTAACATCTAACTCATGGGCAATAAAATGAGCTAGCTTAGTGATGTGGGGCTTCAAATCTGCATACTTCACACTCAACAACATGTAAAATGTTATGAGTCCATCTTGATGTTCCCCTGCACATCAAAGTTCACATGGAAATATACATCAGGCACTCAATTCAAGAAAAAAAATTATGACATCAGAAATGTATAAAGTTACATTGCACATATCAAAGAACTGCCTGCAAAATGTCCGAAATGCAAGAGCCAGTTTGAGCTCAGTTGGGATAAAACTAGCAATCTAACACATTGGTGTAGGGTTTAAAAGTTCAAGAAAATGAAAATGAAAATGCAGAAGAGACTAAATGGAAGCCTCCACATGTTCAGGTAAGTCAGCAAATAGTAGCTACGCATCCTAAGCTACACAAGTGGTATTATATACACACTTTTTATCTGAACTTTTAAATTGAGAATCAACACCATCAGTGGCAGATAGAGGGGAGGGGTAGCTTTTTGGTTGTTGATAAATAAGCAATATTATTGGAAATTTGGAGAAAAACTCTTGAATCTCAAGGATTCTGGATAAGTAGAACTAAGACAGAGTACATGGAGTGTAAATTTAGTAACATTAACAATGAAAGCAGAGGAGAAGTAAAGATTGAGAACCAAGGACTGCCTAAGAGTGAACATTTTCGGTCAATTATCACAATAGCAGGGGAGATTGACGCCGATGTGGCCCATAGGATTAAGGCGGGATAGTGTAAGTGGAGAAATGCGTCTGGGGTACTGTGCGATAAACGAATACCCAATAGACTTAAAGGTAAGTTCTATAGAATGGCTATTAGATCAGCGATTTTGTATGAGATAGAGTGTTAGGCAACTAAGAAACAACATATAGATAACATGAGTGTGGCTGAGATGAGAATGCTAAGGTGGATATGTGGCAAAACTAGACAAGACCGAATTAGGAATGAGTGTATTTGAGAATGGGTAGGGGTAGCACCGATAGAAGATAAGTTGAGAGAGAATCGATTGAGATAGTTTGGTCATATTTAACGGAGACCAACAGAGGCAGTAGTGAAGAGATGCGATACTGTAACGGTAGATGAAAGTGTTAGGGGACGGGATAGGCCTAGATTAACGTTGGTTAGCGTTGTAAATAGAGATATGGATCTACTTAATTTGACTAACGAAATGGCATTTGATAGGGCCGCGTGGAGAAGAAGGATTCATTTAGTCGACCCTATTTGATGGGACTTAAGACTTGGTTTGGTTTGATTTGATTTGGTTTATTATTGAATGCAGCATCAAGTTGATGCCAAAGAATACAAAGAAAAAGGCCCACAAAAGGGGAAAACACCACCCCTACCAAATCAAGTCATCCATAAAATCCAAAAAGAGAAACATATCCGGAGCTATACACAATTACTAACAACCTATTCTCTAACCACGAAGCAAAATGAACCACCCCGTGAAAGATAAGCTGATTCCACTCTAGCCAAATCAGCCACATTAAGCACAGAGGTGCCAGGGCCCAAGGCCCAAGCCTTCCGATGCCGCTTCCCAACCTGACCCGAGGGGGAGGTGTATTTATAATAAAACAGACGCAAGTTGTCTAATTTTTCAGGGTAAAATAGATTTAAAATGCATGAATGCTTAATTAGAATGCATGAACGCTTCTTCCATCCAGCACCAAAGTAGGCAATTTCTATGGACATGCAAGTAATAAAAAAGCATTCAGTTCCAACTTTAGCATGAAAAAAAAATTAACCAATGCTGCAGATTCAAATAAAATGGCTAGAACAAGGTCAGCCAAAAAATAGACGCTCATCATACCCATTTGCTGTACAGGTGCAGTAGGAGCCACTGTAGGTGACACTTCTGCAGTTGAGTTTGTTCTATCAGAAGCTGAAGGCATAGGTGGAGGAGCACCAGTTATGTTAAGTCTTTCCCATAACTCAGAACAATTAGTTTTCCAGAAACCAATTTTTTCATTCTCACGATCATACGCTACAAGAGTATTGCGGACAAGGATTCCTGTAAAAAAAATTGTTTACAATAAAAAATCATAGAAGGCCTAAAAAATGAAAAAGAAATGTTAGTTATATTTTTAAAATGTCATAAGGATTTTGTTTGACTTCCTGATTCTAGGGATTTCCTTTTTAGGGTTCTGTTTTGTTTGGTAAAAGGATTTCCTACCCCTTGCCCAACAAGGATTTACCTCTAAGCTCTATAGAAGAAATTTGGTCAACACAGGAATCGGTGTCATCAAGGGGCCGAGCTATGCAAAACAGAGTGCGTTCTATGGAAAAAGTCTGTTCGGATTCAATCTGGGTATCATTATCTAATCCAATTTAGAGAGGTTTGGTCGGATTATTTCTGGTGGCATTTAGATATTATTAGGAACTTGTAATCTTTTTATTTTAGTGAAGTTTATTGACCATCTTCATCTGTTACCTAGCTCTATTTTAGGAGAACCTCATTAATCCTAGTGTGCTTAATGCCATGTTCATTTTGCAATATTTTCTACTTAATTTGCACTTTCTATAAGCCCACATTTATATTATATTTTCACAAGTAGCATCACAGCTCATGTCTCCACCATGAGGTATCCATGGCACTTATAAAAAAATTTGACAGAATGGATTGGTTTTCATGATAGTATAAAATGTTCATTCATGTGCTTCAACGTAGAGAAGCTGGATTAGAACAATTTTTGGTCAACTCCACTCCTAGATCTCATATTGCCATATTAATAAACTTAGAAAAATAATTGGGAAAAGATGCTTGTTTAGTTGAGTTTCAAGAATTTGTTTTTTGAATTTTTGTTTGAAAAATTAGTAACTATTTGATAAAAATAAACACCATTCTTTTTTTTGAATTTTAAAAATTATTTTCATCCCAAAAAAGGGAAGACCATATGAAAATATGAGTGTTTTTAATTTTTAATTTTTTTTCACCAAACTAGCTTTTGAAAAAAATTCAAAAAAAATTCTGAAAACTTAACCAAATAGATCTTTTAGTGAAAGTTTCAAGTGTGATAAAAATGAGGGGTCCACCACGAGAGAAGAATGCTTTCTAGAGATACTTCAGAAGACACGCTGTTGTGCTGTGCTAGAATTTTGCTTCAATGTCATTGATGTTCCAACTTGTGAAGTTTTGGATTTGAGTTTCTACACTGGGTTCAATACATTTCAACGAGTTTTTGGAAAAGAGTTTTGTAGTTGTAATTGATGATGTTCGAATTGTCTTAGCCTGAACTTTCCAAACTTAGGGCCAGTGGGGGTTAATCACATTAGAGCATTGTGTTTAATGTGCTGTGTGTCTTTTTGCTATATTTTACTTCTATCAATCAATCGAAATATACCAAGACGTCTAATAGAGAGGAAGCAAAAAATGTTCACATACAGAGAGGTGTACAATGGTGAAAAATTAGTCAGTAGGCATTTGGCATAGCATAATATACCTCCTAACAAGGTGGTTGGATCCTTTCCATTTTGGAAAACTCCCAAGCAATATGCACCATGCACCTTCGAATGCTATATACAGACATGCAACAAGATAAAGCAAAGAAAGAACAATCAGTCACTACATATCAACTAAACAGTTCTGAGGACAATAAAAGCCCCCCAAACATGTCGTTTCAGAAGTGCAAGTTTTAAAAAGGAGAATAAAGAAGAATAAGAAGAACTCAGGTGCTTACCCGAAACAAGTAGTTTTCAGGAGATAGTGACAGCTTCTCTCCATTGCCAAATACCATGTCAACAACTGGAAAGATTTTTGACAGTTGCGCGACATCACTGAAGCATAGAAGAAGATTAAGCATTGCATGCAACACAAAGATAAGTAATCAAACTAACGTAGTATTCACACAACCTTCCAGCACCAGAGAAGCAAATATCATTATAATTTGGATCAGGACCAGGAATCCGTTTAAGCAAATGGAGTTCTCTAATAATCTGCAAGATTAAAAAAATAAAAATAAATGAGCCAAAAGAGGCCAAAAGTATACTTCAATTTGGCTGAAAATGTAAACCATAAGATCTAAAAATTGATGATATGTTGATACATGGGGCACAGGTGGCAGGGCATGATTGGCACTACATCATCTCCTCACTCCTTGCTGGGCCTTGGTTCTACGTATTAGGCTCGTAAGGTGAATAAGAAACAAAATCCTATTTAAACTAAAATTCATGAATAAGCTAAAATTTTTAATCTTCAATTATTCTTCATCCAATTCGTTGTTGTTCTCCATCAAGAAGTTCGAGGTATTTTTGACATGCCACATACAGAGAGAGAACAGGGAAGGAAGGAGGAAGGAGGAAGGAGAAGAGAGTGTCAACACATCCTTATAGTCAATAACAAATTTTGTCTTTCTCTCAGGGTATCTGTTCTATGCAACTATAACTAGAGATTACTTCTCTATATCAGATCTCAAATGTTAAACCTTCAAGTCCCTATATTATCTTATTTATTACACAATAATGGCACAGTATTAGTATATTTTAATTCCATCACATCCCTCAAAGGGAAAGAATATGAGTCAGTCTAGAATTCGTTTGATAGCCTCTTTACTTATCCAGAAAAATAAGAAAGGATATGTTTCTGAGACTCATTAGGAGCTCAAACACAAATAGAACCCAGAAGTATAAGTTAAAAATCAAATATTTTTTTTTTTTAAATTTTAACAAAAAACAAATAATAAAGGGAAGAGGTAGAGCATAGAGAAAGGTGAATCTTACAGCATCCTTAAATGCTAGAAATGCCGTTTCTGGCAGGTAAGCATATGTAGTACCACTATCCAGGATGGTTCCATGTTTTCCATCAAAAACACTAGGGTTTACAGACAGTGGCTTCCCAGCAACATTTATTCCCTTCAGCTCAATATTGTAATATGGACTGTTGCCATCCCGAGACTAAAGTAAATGCGTGAGATGTATCAAGTGTATTTGTTAGAAAAACAACTATGTTTTGTATCCATAAGAAGAATTACACGAAACATACCTGCGTACAGGATCTGAATAGGTGAACGCCATGTCAGAAGGTGGGGAAATGCCACCAAGAACCATTGCACCACCACCAACATCCATCCCGCCATAACATAAGGAGAATGAATCACTAATCAGACCTCTGTCAACAAGTTGATCCACAACACTTAGATCACCACGACCCAAACCCATTATGCCATCAGCATGTTGACTATAAAGGTCACCAGTTTCCACATTCTCACAACCGAAAACAGCACGCTGAGGTGCAAGTGCACTTTCATTGCCAAAGGATATAATGTCCTCACCAAGAACACCACTGCTTGAACTCATTTCAGCGTACTGTCTCTCATAAACACATTGCACCCCATCATTGTCACAGGTACAATCAATATTGCACTTCACAGGTTGGTAGGTGCTGGACAATTCTGGTTGGAACTTTGGATCCTGGTGAACACATTGTACAGTATGACCCAAACCATTAAGAACAAGAAGAAGAAAAAAATGAGGCAAAATATGTGTCCATATAAATGAAACACTTTCAAATTATGAATCAAGCAACTGCAGTGTAAGAAATTGTCCTAGTTTCATAACCTTGATTGAATCACACATAAGACCAATTATGTAACCAAAAATGTTGCACGTAGATATTTGGTTGGGGAGTAATAGGAGAACTTTCCAGTTAATGAAGGAGCCTTTTGTAGGCTTAAAAGCCGTTTTTTGTCCATTTTGTTAGTTGGACATCTAGGAGAGTTTTGCCTTCTCTTGAAAATTTTGCCACCTTTTGTATTTGGGTTGCTTCCTTCTTACTTGTTAATAAAACTTCTTTACTTACCAAAACATGTCTCTCTTTGTTGAAAACATATTTTCTTGAAAGGAAGCTGATGATATCAAAACGTAGAGAAATAAACAAGAAAGAAATGTTTCATCATGCAATTCTATGAAAGAAAAGAAAACAAGCAAAATCAAAATTAAAGCAAGCAGTCATGTTCATCCACTGTTCGGAAATGAAATTGAGAATACAACATTCTCTTGAGTCAAAATTGATTGATATAACAGTTGCCTCTTGATACCCTTTGCAGTATGTCGTTAGATGTACTGAAGTGCATGGATAAAAAATAAAAGCACCATTAACACTGATCCAATTACACACAAAAACTTTTCATTCAAAGAAATAATTCAGTGTACATCACACTTTACCTTAGCTCCTCCAATGAGACTAGGAAACACAGAACACCCCTCAATTTCAAAGTAGGAAACCCCCATGGTCAAGTGCAACATGAAACCATTACCTTTTTTGTTTTTTTAATTTTTTAAAGTTAACAGTGCATAAGTGGCACTGGCGTGAAATTCAAATTTTTATTGTAATAATTATAATTATATTCTCAATGCATTATAATGACATTTAAGCCCTTAATTTTTTTTCCTCCCTTTCTTTCTTCCTCATGTCTTGTCATCTTCCACTGCAAACAACACCACGTCACCAGACCTTTGCTGCCTACAACAACAGCCCACCACCATTGCCCACCAACTATTAACCTCCCTTTCAAAGCTATGATATGCATGCCATACCCAGTTCTTTTCTTCCTCAAACTCACCACTGCCTAACAGAACCCATCGGCGCCAACACCACCAAGCATCAAACACTCCAATTTTCAAACATAAAAACCATTGTATAAAAATCTACACATCTGTAATTGGTGTTCAGTGATGGCCACCAAATATGAATTGCTCATCTCTCTCTGTATAACACACAGATATATGCAATAATGTAAGTATATATGGAATTTGATTTTTGTGTTTCATTTCATATATATTATGAATATATCATGAAATTATATTTTTTCCAAACTTTCCGAACTTGATATACACATACACAGTGTGCCACCCTTCTAGTACTAAATAAAGTGGCTGACAAAACGGAGTGTACTTAATCTAACCACGCACCAAACACGAGCTAATTATCCCAATACCTATGAAGCACGGGTATGGGTACGGGTACGGGTACGGAGGTACGGTTAAATTCAAAAAAAATTGGGTACGGGTACAGTTTGGTATGCTTGTAAAAAAAAATTTATTTTTAATTTACAGTAATGTAAAAATTAATTAAATGGTTTAATTTGTTAAGGTTCAATCTACAATTAACATTCAATGTCAAAAGTAAAGGTATAAATTAAAATTAAATGGCAATGTATTAAATAAATTACAAATCATAGTTAATTTTAAAATCATACTAAGTATAAAAAATTTTAAAAAATTAAAAAAAAAAAACAAAGAAGACTTGGTGAAAGGAACTTTATCTATGTAGTAGAAGAAAATATTATACTTGTAATAGAAGAAAATATTATTTCAACTGAGGTACAGTAGGGCTTGGCTATATACTAGCTATATCTAAGTACGTTAAAAATTTAAAAAAAAGAACTTGGTTACCATATGAGGCACCATGTGCCGGTAAGTACCCGGACGGCATGTTTTTTTGCAGTACCATGCTTCATAGCCCAAGGCTACTATATATTGGGAGTCCCTTTACGCCCAATCCCAAGATCCTGTTCCCCTAATCCCATTCTGGCAAACAAATGTGGTCATACAGAATCTGTACTAACAAACAGAGCAAGTGAACAATGTGCAATCTGTGGATCAAATATTTTTAACACACAAGGATTAGATGATCACACCTGGTGCCTACCACACTGTTCACAGGTAGAGCACGGAACATAAGTAACAGTACTCCCTGTATCAACGATAAGAGCGAATTTCTGTGGAGGAGTTCCGATCCAAAGCCTAGTTGTATAGTAACTGCAACATCAATTCAATTCAATTCAATTAACACAATTTCAATGGAAGCGAACAGAGAAGATGAGAAGAGGGATGAAGGATATACCCGTTGCGAAGGAGATCGTCATAGAGACCCATGCGGGCGTTGGGGTGGAGAGAGTCTGAGTCTGAGTCTGATTCTGATCCCTCAAGCTGCCGATGCGATTTTCCAGCGGAATTCCGGGAAGAAGAGGGAAAGAGAGGGAGAAACATGGTGTGGCGGTCACCGCCGCCGTGTGGTGGTCGGACGACGAGGACGCTGCCTTCGCCGGAGAAGGAGGAGGAAACGACCTCCGACCAGCTGAGTAAGGTGACAAATAGGATCAAGACGGTGGCGAAATGTGACCAGGGCAATGCCATTGGATCAGGAGAGAGAGAGAGAGAGAGAGAGAGAGACTCTCCGGGGGCGACAGGAATAGACTTTGGGGCCATTTCTCTAAATAAGCCAAAATAGTGGGCCATTTCCCTAAATAAGCCAAAATAGTTTGGGAATTCCCAAACTAAGCCTAGTTTTGAAAGATTTCCCAAAATAGGCTAAATCGCGGTTCACAATCGCGATTTCAACACTTTTCCAACCATTTCCCGTGAAAGCTGGGCAAAGTTAAACTCGCTGTTACGAAAAGCGAGTTTCATTAAGAACTCGCGGTTAGAAAACGCGAGTTTGATTAATTTTTTTTTTGATTTGAACTCGCTTTTCAGAAGAACGATTTCATCCCAAAAAAGTTTTCCATTGAACTCGCTGTTTGAAACCGCGGGTTCATCAAAAAATTTATTTCTTCTGAACTCGCTTTTTGGAATCACGAGTTCATCCAAAAACTTTTAATATATATTAAAATCTGATCAATACAAAACATAAGCTGCTGGTAGCTTAAATGGTAGACCAATGTCATGCTTTGCCTTGGGCGTGGGTTCAAAGCTCACGCCAGGTTTCCCCTTTCTCTTTTTTTTTTTTTTCACTCACTCACTCTATACTTTATATATTTATTATGTAATTTTTTTATCAAAAAAAGTAAAATATTTGTTTGGTTAATTAAATTTTTTTTTATAAAACACAATTTTTTTCAAAATGTCAACATAATTGATTAAAAAATATTCAGTGTATTTGGTTTCAGTTTGTTGGATTTAGTTGTTTGAAAATTGAGTTTTTTGATTTTCGTATTATTTTGTTTTTAGTGAATATTTTTTAAATTTTAAACATTTTTTTTTTACTTTTTTAGATGCACCTTACTTAAATATATCTAAAAAGTAAAAAATTTGTGAAAAAATATTTTTGTAATATATTTTTTGTATTTTTATGTATTTATTAATTTTTTAAAATATTTTTTCACAAATTTTTTAATTTTTAGATACAAATAACTAAGGTGCATCTAAAAAAGTAAAAAAAAATGTTCAAATATTTAAAAAATATTTTTCTGAAAAAATACAAAAATATTTTTTCTGTACATTTTTTGTATTTATTAATTTTGAAAAATATTTTTTTACAAATTTTTTACTTTTTAGATATATCTAAGTAAGGTGCATCTAAAAAAGTAAAAAAAAATGTTTAAAATTTAAAAAATATTCACTAAAAAATAAATAATACGAAAATCAAAAAACTCAATTTTCAAACAACTAAATCCAACAAACTGAAACCAAATACACTGAATATTTTTTAATCAATTATGTTGACATTTTGAAAAAAATTATGTTTTATAAAAAAAAATTTAATTAACCAAACAAATATTTTACTTTTTTTGATAAAAAAATTACATAATAAATATATAAAGTATAGGGTGAGTGAGTGAAAAAAAAAAAGAAAAAAGAGAAAGGGGAAACCTGTCGTGAGTTTTGAACTCACGCCCAAGGCAAAGCATGACACTGGTCTACCATTTAAGCTACCAGCAGCTTATGTTTTGTATTGATCAGATTTTAATATATATTAAAAGTTTTTGGATGAACTCGTAGTTCCAAAAAGCGAGTTCAGAAGAAATAAATTTTTTGATGAACTCGCGGTTTCAAACAGCGAGTTCAATGGAAAACTTTTTTGGGATGAAATCGTTCTTCTGAAAAGCGAGTTCAAATCAAAAAAAAAATTAATCAAACTCGCGTTTTCTAACCGCGAGTTCTTAATGAAACTCGCTTTTCGTAACAGCGAGTTTAACTTTGCCCAGCTTTCACGGGAAATGGTTGGAAAAGTGTTGAACTCGCGATTGTGAACCGCGATTTAGCCTATTTTGGGAAATCTTTCAAAACTAGACTTAGTTTGGGAATTCCCAAACTATTTTGGCTTATTTAGGGAAATGGCCCCAAAATAGTAAGGGAATTTCCAAACTAAGCCTAGTTTTGAAAGAATTTTCGAAATAGGCTAAATCGCGGTTCACAATCGCGAGTTCAACACTTTTCCAACAATCTCGCGTGAAGACTGGGTAAGGTTAAACTCGCTGTTACGAAACGCGAGTTTGATTAAGAACTCGCGGTTACAAAACGCGATTTTAGTTAATTTTTTTTTTTTTTCCTGAACTCGCTATTTCAAACCACGATTTAAAAAAAAAAAAAAATTTCTTATGAACTCGTGGTTATGAACCACGAGTTCTTCATTCCAACAAATTCATTGTCACACACTTCACTTCTCTCTGACAACACATCACTTACACACTCAAACACATCAAACCAATATTAAATATGCATAATAATAATTTATAATAGTAAATAATAATTAACTATATAAAATAATTATTTTTTTATTTTAATTCTTATTTTTTTTTATTTTACTGCTTAGAGATAAAATTTATTTTTATTTTATTTTAGGGTTTAGGGTTTAATTCTTAAAATTTATTTATTTTTATTTTAGGGTTTAGGATTTATAAAAAAATAAATTTTAAGAATTAAATTATAAATTCTAAACCCTAAATTCTAAACTCTAAAATAAAAATAAATAAATTTTAAGAATTAAACCCTAAATCCTAAAATAAAAAAATAAATAAATTTTATCCCTAAACACTAAGGTAGCGTTTGGTAACATTTACGTTTTTTGTTTATGTTTACAAAAATTTTATAAACTCGTTTCTGTTTATTTTTAGAAAAACATAAATTACAAACGTGTTTGGTTTGAACAAAATGTTTAAAAAAAATTTAAAACGTAATTTATGTTTTTCTAAAAATAAACATAAACGAGTTTATAAAATTTTTGTAAACATAAACAAAAAACGTAAATGTTACCAAACGCTACCTTAGTGTTTAGGGATAAAATTTATTTATTTTTTTATTTTAGGATTTAGAGTTTAATTCTTAAAATTTATTTATTTTTATTTTAGAGTTTAGAATTTAGGGTTTAGAATTTATAATTTAATTCTTAAAATTTATTTTTTTATAAATCCTAAACCCTAAAATAAAAATAAATAAATTTTAAGAATTAAACCCTAAACCCTAAAATAAAATAAAAATAAATTTTATCTCTAAGCAGTAAAATAAAAAAAATTAAGAATTAAAATAAAAAAATAATTATTTTATATAGTTAATTATTATTTACTATTATAAATTATTATTATGCATATTTAATATTGGTTTGATATGTTTGAGTGTGTAAGTGATGTGTTGTCAGAGAGAAGTGAAGTGTGTGACAATGAATTTGTTGGAATGAAGAACTCGTGGTTCATAACCACGAGTTCATAAGATTTTTTTTTTTTTTTTTAAATCGTGGTTTGAAATAGCGAGTTCAGGAAAAAAAAAAAAATTAACTAAAATCGCGTTTTGTAACCGCGAGTTCTTAATCAAACTCGCGTTTCATAACAGCGAGTTTAACTTTACCCAAACTTCACGCGAGATTGTTGGAAAAGTGTTGAACTCGCGATTGTGAACCGCGATTTAGCCTATTTTGGGAATTCTTTCAAAACTAAGCTTAGTTTGGGAATTCCCTTACTATTTTGGCTTATTTAGGGAAATGGCCCATAGACTTTGCAACCCTCCCCCTGACTTGATGATTAATCTATCTATATAGGTAACTTTATCCACAGAAATAAATTTAATTAATTAGGGGAAAAAATTAATCTAAATAACTAAAACTAAATAAAATCACTCTCCAAAATAATCTCGGCAAAGAAGCTACCCGTTCATTCTTTCTTTCTCCTCATGTTATGGAAGTTGATGTGTTGATCTTCTTGTTAACCTTGGGAGCCATAACGATGGAAGGAGAAAATCTGGATCCTGGACAAGATATTATAAAGCCAAGGCTCTGTTTGGTGTGAGGAAATGATTGTGGTCTAAGTGGAATAATAGCAATAATAATAATACTAATAAATGGTTACTTTTAGAAGAAAAACAAAGTAGCTAATATAGGAATGAAGAAAATTTTTGTATTTTAATAGACAATCTCAATATTGTGAAATATACACAACTTATAAAAAGTCTCATATTTTTCGTGAGGAAAAAAAACTTACAAAATAAATTTAAAAAATCTATCTTCATTTCTTATCATTACTCACCTAATTTGTAATATAAACATAGTCATCTTTCTCCTCATTTCTCATTATTTCTCATCAAATCACTGATCAAAACATTGGACAGCAAATGAAATAGAGATGGTCTTTCCACATTTAAATCCTGTCCAATTTTGTTTCCATGCTGCAAGAGTTGCTAAAGTTTGAACCTTAACCTTCCCACCTCCATAAATGCACATCTTCATCACAGCCAAACAATGCCAACATAAGTTCTTCAATGTACCCACCACCACCACAACAACAAAAAAAAGGGTAAAAACTGGCAGAGCATGCTAATTACATCTACGACAGTTGAATGATTTTGGCTTTCCTTCGTAGAGTTCGACCTCAATTCAACAAAACCCCGCTATATTTTGCAATAAAATCATACATTAGGTTCCATATAGCAAGATACTCTTATAAGGCATCTGAAAAGGGTTTCAAAGAAAGAGGACTTCAGAAGAAAAAAAACATCACATGCTTTGCACCAGGAAGAAATTATCCAATCAGCTGGTCACCTACAAAGTAAATTTCTTAGAGTTAACCTCGAATAACAGTGAATTATATGTACTGTTGGTGTGAAGACTGCATTCCACCACCCACATAACTTCCATAACTAGGTGGAGCAGCATTATATGTAGAAGCAGCACTGACCCTGTCATCCTGGGTATAGTAATATGATCTTTGATCATAAGGTGGTTGCTGAGCATATGTAGGCTGGCTCGGAGTTTGGTAATCATAGGTGCTCGGGACAGCATGTGGCGGATATCTCTCTGCTATCCCTGCTGCATACATAGCTCTCTCAGCAAAAACTGCTGGGGCCCCCTGTCTGCCGCCGCCACCAGTAGGAGCAGGAACAGGTGCAGAAGCAGGTGATCGGAACCCATGGAATCCTCCGTTTCGCGGCTTCTTGAATTGCTGGTGTTTACCAGATTCCCCAGACCTCTTCTTATCAGGCTTTGACCTCTCTAGCTGCGTAACCCTTTTCTGAAGTGGATCGAGTGGGTAGTCAGCCCCAAGCTTGTATTCTTTAACGCAACGGATAACAGCCCTAAGCGCTGCAAGTTCTTGAGAATTTGCATCGTTCTACATAGGAAAGTGCGAGAAAGTGGGTTATAAAACAAAGTGCATGCCAAGGAAGTTTTAACTAGGACCGGGAAAGTACCTGTGCACCAGCAGCACCTCCCGAGTTACTAGGTTTTCCTTGTGAGTTCCTCCTCAAATCCTTCAAATATGTCTTTAGGAGAGGCACAGCTGGGAACCTTTCAGTAAGCTCAAAGGCATGGATAAAATGTACGGCATCAATTTGTCTCCCACTGTTGACCAATGCTTCAACAACACCTGCAAAAAACAGGGACATGAGCAAATTCCAAATCAAATTAGAGAGAGACATGAGTAAACAGGGACCTTTCAAGTTGTGACAAGTAGATCACAAGTAGCCTTCTGCTACCATTTGACATTTGCACTCTATTTCTCCGATACTACCAAACCTAATTGGATCAGTTGATGGAAACCTTAAGGAAAAAATGGTCCTCAGTCTCTAGATCTCATCGGGTCAGTTGATTAAAAGAAAACCAACCTGGCATTTTGTGTGCTAACCCAAGAGAATGGCAGAGCTCAGGAGCCCGCCTCTTGTGAGCAACTGCAAGAACGTGCTTGCAGAGTTCTTCTTCATCAAACTCTGATGCAATACTAAAAGTTGCAAGGAGCTGCAAGAATGCCTCAGCTTCCAATGAATTTTTTGCATTGGCAGCATCAGTGCCTGCTGCACCAGCCAACTTAGGCTTCCACTCATCAGCAATGGCCTTTGCTTGCTGCTTAATTTCAGGGTTCAAAAGGTGATCGGCAC